>VZSV01000086.1:900049-971432 GCA_013398735.1 Nothocercus julius
GCTAGGCTCAGCGGATTCTAAGATTTAAAAAAGAAAGAGTTGCTAGTACTCCTGCTTGCAAAAATAGCTCTTCCTTTCTTCTGTTTTGTTTGCTCTTTTGCCAGCCAAGCTAGAAGAGTGAGCGGCACCATCCAGCTATGCTCATGTGGTGAGCCCTTCTCATCCACTGAATGTCCAAGAGGATTGATTCCTTATCTCCCATGCTCCCTGCATGAAGGTGGCAGTGTGTGTGCTTGCGTGTGTGGAATGCAGGATTGGGCACAAATCTTTCACCCTCTGAGATGCTTTTTTGTCCAAAACAAACACTCGGTTCCAGTAAGCGTATTTTAGTTGATAAATATCTGATAGTTTTTTGGAGAGAAACTGCTGTTTGTTTTCTGCCATGAACCAGAAACCTTGTTAGGCTGCTCCTGAAGGCACTGAGCTCTGATGAGCAGAAGAGGCACGTGGTGCTGCTGGTGCATTCGTGGTGTGAAGGCATCGTGATGCTTCATTCTTTGTCTTCCTCTAAAATGTGGCATCATCCTAGATTGCCTACGGACCGAGCTAGTCATTTAATATTTCCTGGGAGTGAAAAGGAAGAAAAAGACGGGACAAACCATGGAAATGAAAGCTAGTGTATGGCTATTTATTACCCTGTTGCGGAAGACCAGGAGACCTTTTTATTCCTGGAGATGATGTGGTTGCTTTCTTTGGTGACATTACTAATAGTCTTCCCCCATTGTTCACACGTGCTTAACTCCCTGGGTATTTTTCTATTGATATCTTCATGCGGATTACCTATTCTCAAGTTTCAAACAGCAATCTGAACAGTAATGGAATGTTTTAGTGGATGTATAAAATACAAATCACAGAGGCTGTACGAGCTCAGTGCCAAGATGAGGACCAACAATATCCCACCTGCGTTTATTTTGACCTCATGTGAAATTGTTGTCTTAATTATTTACAGTTTTGAACAATTGTATAGTCCTTATTTTTTAGGCAAACACATTCGTCATTGTGTATGTGGCAGATATGCATACCTATAGTTTCTATATAGAAACACAAAGTATAATATTAATATAATACATAAACAATAAAGCATATCCAAGATATGTATTTATATAATATAATAGATTTTATCCTGTGTTGTTATTAATTTATTTTGTATAATAGAAACACACAGTCAATTCTTGAGGCTCAAGCAAACCCAGAGCCACATGTTTCGGCCCCGCTTTGCGGAGGTGTTAAGCAGGGGTGTTGGTGCTTTTCTTGCTTGGGGAAAGCCACCGGTGCTGTGCTGGGCTGTAAGGGAAGGCCTGGAGGATGCCCTGCTCCCTTGGGTGTCCATCTCCTCCTTGCACACAGACGGAGAAGAATTGGACCTGCACAGAAATGGAGCTATCACCTGAATTGCTGTCTGCCCCCACGCGCTGCCCGGCAGTGATTTTAGGTACTGTTGGAGAGGTCACATAAACTGCTGCATCTCTGGTGCATTACGCCGTGTTTTTCATTGTCACAGTCTGAGATGAAATTCTTTCAAGTCGCGGCTTGCTCTGCTGTTTGCACTGAGCCTAGTGCAGGAACAGAGGCTTTGGGGAGATTTTACAATGTAAATACACCTTTCTTGGAGTCCGCCTTTGTGCCGGGTGCATGCGGATCGAGGGTAGCGGCAAAACCAACAGGAACTAGTTGGACGGGAATTCGGGAGATGGCTTTTTCCCTTCTTTAAGAACAAGATTGAAACGTATATCCAAGCCTGCTCGCCATCGCTGGGAAAGCGGCTATGGTTTTGGTGGGGGCAAAATGACATCTCTCCTAGGAAATAACCCTGGTGTATATTAAATCTGGGAGGGGGAGGCAAGGCAGGATTGGAGCAAAGCCAGTCCTGCCCTTGCCTTGTCCCGTACAAGCTATTTTGAAATCAAAAGGAATTATGTATAAATAACCGAGGGTGGAAGCGCATGAGCGAATGCGAAGGGATTTGCTCACCTGGTGTGAAATTCCCATGGTGAGGTGTTGACTTATCTTTTTTAGATATATATGTGTGCATGTATGTATATATTTAGTACAAAGAGCTCATTTCTAGCCTCGGAAAGCCAGGTCCAGGTTTGGGAAGGCACCGAAGCGCTTTCCCGAGGGGTGGTGTTCTCCAGAGCTGAGTCTTGTGTCTGCTTGTAAGGCCTTTGATTTAGGGAAGGGGAGGGGAATAAAGCAAAGTGGTTTCAGGTGCTGCCGCCTGAGTGAAACATCTTGCCCAGGGAGACCCTGTTCTGTGGGTCCTTGGGCAACATGGCCATGCAAAGCAGCACCAGCACCTGCAGCCACCTGCCGAGTCCTGCGCCTTTACACTCCCTTTTCTCCTGCTTAAAAATAGGAAACGGGAGAGGGAGGCTCTTTGCTGGGCTTTGGTTGCTGTGTTGAGAAAGACAAAGCTAAGCTGGAATGGCTGGCAGTGAGGGGGAGCCCTTTCCCGTCCTTCCCCCTGCTCTTATTTAATGTTTCCTCTAGGCAGCAATGGGTAAAGTGGGCTCCTGAAGAGGCACATAGCCCTGAGCTGCCATCCCTTTTGCTTGTGACTTGCAGGCTGAGTGTGCTGAAAGTTTTGAATAAAAATTTGCTCTGGAATTAAAAAAAGCCTCTTTTTTTTGTTTTGTTTTAAATTGTAAGCCACCCTCACATTTATCCTGCACCTTCTAATCCCAGCAGCCGTGGCTGAGAAGACCGGCTGGCTCCAACTGTGCTGCCGCCGCCAGCTCTGCTTGCCAGCGCTGTGCAGCTTTGGTGCCTCCGCAGCCCCGTCAGGGCGCTGTCTTGTGGCTCTGGCCACTCTTGTACTTTATTTTTAATAAATATATAGATTTTTAATAATTATTGTCTGTCTTGTGTTGTTCCTTTATTAAATGCTGAGTGGCTGGTCAGCAAAGGTATGAAACCCTGCGATGCACCTGGGCACCATCTTGGTGTCCCCCCTCGTGCTGACTGGTTCCTCACTCGGCGAACAGACCGGGGCAAATAAATGAGGCTTTTCTGTGCAGTCAGGTGGTGCTCAGAGTAAATAAGAATATTGCAGTTCAGCCTACACGAAATGAGTGTGGCGGGGTCAGTAAACCAGCTTTTGCCTTTACACAAAAAGCGTGTGGTTGTGCGGCTGAGATGGTTTCCCTTGAGGTGGCCATGGTGGAGGGCCCTGGCCTCCCTTGCCCTTGAGGGAAAACTGTCATCTTCAGACCTATTGCGTGGAGAAAAACTGAAAGCAAGCTCAGGGCAGTGTTGCCGTTGCTGTCTGAGTCCTGGCTGTCCTGATGCTTGTCCCTTTTTCCCCCAGATGCGAGAGCTGCGTGGAGCTGCTGTTCGTGAGAGGGGCCGGCAACTGCCAGGAGTGCGATACCCCCCTGCGGAAGAGCAACTTCAGGGTGCAGCTCTTCGAGGATCCTGCCATTGACAAGGAAGTGGAAATTCGGAAGAAGGTGCTGAAAATGTGAGTGTCACCAGGTTAAAGAAGAGAACCTGGAGGATTTGGTGGATCACTGTATTCACGAATTAGCGTTTTTTTTTAATGCCATTACTACATAGAGGGATAACTGAACGGGTAACTTTGTTCAGCTCAACGCTGATGGATTTCAGAGACTCTGACTTTATGTAGTACTGGAAGAATGGATCCTTACGGAATTCCTGCTTAGCGTTTAAAAAAGATATTCAGCTTCCTACGTAGCCTTGTTTGGCTAATGTGGGTAATTAGATATGTGGACTACAAGAGCTTTCCCTTTGAGGTGTGACCAGTGGAGTGGGGTAAGAATCAGGACCTTGAGAGTTTGGTTGCCTGAGGACCTGTTTTGAGAACTGAGGTCTGGTTCTCCCTCAAAATGGAGATGAATAAACACAAGAGAAGCTGAGTTCACACTGCTTTCTGTTATGCACAACCAGTTTTACTAAAAATGCTCCCTTAACAAATCTTGATGTTACCTGTCATGCAGATATGAGAGACCTTGGAATTAAGATAAGTTTCATCTAAAATTACATCTAACTTCTGGGCAAGAAGCAACGTTTTATGGGGGAAAAAAGGAGGGGCAATTGATGTCGTAGAGAAGAAGATCTAGCGGAAAGTAAAAATCCTGGAGGGTTGTATGTGGGAAGACGTACGGGTAAACTGTAAGCTTGGCAGCCTTTTCTAAGACTACAATATTTTCTAAAGATACAATGTTAAATGAGTCATATGATGCTAAGATTTAGGGAAATTGCCTCATTGAACACCAAGATGTATCAGTATCTAATGTGGAAAGAGGTATCATTTTGAGGCTTGGTTATAATGTCTGTTGAAGTTAACAGAAGTCAAACTGAAAGAAATCAGCCTAGTCACAGAGCCTGAACATGACATGAAACACTAGTAGAAAAGAAAATGTAGAATACTTGGTCTGCTTGGATTTGCCAGATTAGCTTTTAGTAGGTAGAAAAAAAAATCCTAAATTGGAAATTGGTCTCAGTTCTGGGGATTTTATTTATATATATGTATATATATATATATATATATGTATACATATATACACCCACGTACATGTAAACACGTATATGTATTTGTAGGTGTCATGTATCTTTGAGCAGCCTGTCCATGTTCTGCCTAGATTTGTTGTTCCTTTACTTTTCTGCTCTGTCCCAATAGTAGGAATTCTCTCAGTGAATTTTGGAGTGATTCACTGATGTGAAATAAATATATTTGGTAGCATTTTAAGTTTCCTGCTAAAATATACTTTCTGTTGTTGGCACAAAGCCAACTCCTTGCTTTGGTATTTCTAGAAAAGCTTTTCTTGTGGATATTGCTGTTGTCTTTGCCTTTATTAACAAGCTTTCTGTGAGCAAGAGATGGCTTGTGGTTACTGTGTTCTAGCCTCTGTGCTCCCCTTTTCCTTTAACCTGGCAAATAGTAGGGAATGACAGCACTTACGCTGGACCAGCTGCTTTCCTCTGAAATGAGCACTTCTCTCTCTCTTTAAAAGATTCTGTACATTGGTCAATTGTGGGAGCCACAAAACACTGCTGATAAAACTGGGTCAGGCCTAATACGCTTGCAGCAAGAGCCTTGTTGAAATGAAAATTCATCTTTGTGTTACATAAACGATTGTTTCTCTTCTCTCAAAGATACAATAAAAGAGAGGATGACTTTGCTAGTCTGAATGAATATAATGATTTCCTGGAAGAAATAGAAGAAATTGGTAAGTCTTAATGCTTGCATTTTTGATGTGCTGTGCTCATGAGACCATAGGCTTTTATCTTCTGATTCAGCTGCCTATGAGAATGTCTAAGTTGAGTTTCTTTAATAGGATTTATTGTAGTATCTGATGCTTATCTAATTACTTTCTCTGTACATTTTTAATCATATTTGCTGAACTGTGGGACATTGTTCAGTAAAACATTTTAGCTGCCAGAGAAAAATCATGATATAAAGAGGACGCAGTGCATTATAACTGGGAAGGAAAGGCTTACAGGGGATTGTTGGTGTTACACTAAGGAAAAATTAAACAAAGAGGATAAATTCAAATTTTCTCTATATCCATTAGCTTTATCTACCATGACAGAAGCCATATGGTGTCTTTCATCATTTTCTTCCTTCTGCAAGCAGCGTACTCGAAGTTGCTTTGAAGCTGACCTTACATACCACTGTGGTAGCATTTTATGTTGCTGTGCGGGAGAAGGTGATTTAGGAACAGACACTGATTTCTTTCTCTTTGCGTTAGCTGAATCAGAGCTTTGCCCTTTGGGAAGGGACTCTGTTATCAACAGAGTTTTTTCTTCTTTCTTAGGGAGACTTGTGATTTATGACAGAGAAATGGAGTTTGCCTAGGAAAACATGGATGTGTTCAAAGGAGTCACTATTAAATGATTTGGTTCTTGGTTTTAGGGGCTCCTCAGCCTTTTTTTTTTTTTTTTTCCTTTTGTCCTGGAGGAAGAAGAGGTGGCAATTTGAAGGAAAACATGATGCCACTCCCTTTCAGTTTCTCAGAGGAGCCGTTGCTCTTCTTTGGACTGGTGTTCGGAGAAATGCATCCAATATATTTATTGATGTGAGTAAGGTATCATGTTTTTATTGGCATCAGCAGGCTGAGGCTGGAGAGCTAAATTGTGTGGCTGGGTATCACCAGACACACTCATACCAGTCCAAATATCTGTTGTGGAGACTATGTGGGTGTAGTTCTGTTTGTCTGTTTTTTTGGATGGTGTGGAGAAAGGAGGGAGTGAATAGAAAGAAGGCTTGCAACTTAGCCTGAGGATGCTGGAAGAATCTGTGTGCTCATGGAAAAGAAAATTGCTTTTTTTTTTTAATGTAGCATTTAATAAAGGTTTCCCACTTACTGCTGTTACATCAGTTTTCAGTGTCTGCAATGAGGGAGTTAAGTTTTGCCTGAAATCGCTTGAAACTTGTTAATTTGTGCAGGTAGTTACGATTTTTGAGCCCTGTTTTTAAATTTCATGGGGATCCAGAGCCTGTGCTAGTAACTTGTTTTGGAAGTGGTAGGACTCTCTGTGGGTCTTCATAACCTTGTGAGCACAAGTGAATCTGTCAACAGTAGTGTTGATCCTGCAAATACATTTAAAAAAAAAAAAAAAAGCTCAAGGAAAATTATTTGGATTTGAAGTTAGTTGCCAGAAGGGATCACGTCCTATGCTAGAAGAGATACAAAGGCTGAGTATTTCCTAATTTTCCCTTGTGGCAGTCAGGGTGATCAAAGGAAAGAATAGGCGCAGTTAAGACAATTCTTAATTTTCACTGAGGGGTCATTTTATAACCTACTAACTTTAAGCAGAACTTCAAGCAGAAGGCAGAGGGCTGCTTAGGTTCAAGAACAGCACCTTGGGATAAAAATTCAAGCCCCATTCCCCTTTCCTTGGAGACAAAGCTTCTTGCACACATCTTGTTTTCCAAACTGGTCATTCCTGTCTCCCCATACTTATCCTTGCTTGTGCTGCTGAGCCAAGTTCTCCAGCTGATGGTTGTCTAGCATGTAGCAGGAGCAGTGTCATTTCTTGCTCTGTTCTTGCTGTGTGTGTTGGATATGGATGGCTGAACAACGTGTTAGAGGTGTCTTAAAGTCTGTATAGCTGCTTAACATTTCACTGCTAGAAGGAGTTGTTATTTCACGTTTTTCTATGTGTCACTTCCTGCTCGTGTGTGCAAGTGAGAAACTGGGCTGCAGGGAGGGAAAGAAAGAGCGTAGTCATGTACAGCAAAGCTTTGCCTTTGCAGAGACAATGTATAACACTTGGCAAAAGCTGTTGGTGGTTGTTAAAATGAGCAATTTAAGAAGCTTGGGTGCAGAGGATCATTTTTAATCTTCACTTCTCTCCTGCCAAATTCTCAATTCTTATGTGGGAGGGTCAAAGTGACTAAAAAGTTCTGCTTTACCTTTTTTCTTCCTTGCTGGTAAGTTCTGTTTCTTTGAGCTGTGAGCATGTGTGTATGTTCAGCTGAAGTAATTGCTTGGTAGAGATAAAATATGAAAGTCCTGTTTGATGTGACCCTGACACAATTCTTGCTGTTCTTCCAAATGTTTCAGGTAAATCAGCTCCAATATTAGAGGGAGCTGGCCTGCCTTAGTCCACTGATAGGATGCATGACCTCACCTGAAATATATTTTTCTCCTTTATATCCAGGTGTATTATATCTACGGATATTTTCTGTTTAAAGAAGTTTTGGGTGGTACAGCAAAAGTGTGTGTTTGGGGGGGGTGGGGAGTCCAATGCTATGGTCGTCACCTCTTCAGAGCTCCGTTATATTAAAAAACACATATTTGAAGTGGTTTAGAACATAGCCACTAAGTAACGCGTTGGATCAAAATGCATTATACAAGGCTTTGAATAGAAACCATGTTTTAAAGCAAGCTTTCCCTGGAAGAAAAATCAATTGGACAATCTGAAAACAGTGTAAGCAGTTCATCATTGTTAACACTACGAAGGAAGATAACTGAAAGGGTGAAGTTCTGCCTTTGGGAAAAGCGTGTACAGCCATATATTGAAATGAGTCAGGTAGCTCTGCCCTTACGATGAGGGTTAGCCAGTCACAGACTCCAGACATCCCACGAGCTTTAGTTGTTCTTCCTACAAGGTTTTCTTCTTCGCTAGGGTGTTTCCCTAGCTGTTTTTTAAAACCTCCTGTGAAAACTCCCTGGAATAGGGCCTGCCTCTCGGCATGCGCGTGTGCACGCTTGGCACGCAGCTCCCCTGGTACCTGACGGAGGCCTCCGGGCGTGACCACAACACAATTGTTCAAAGTAATTACTGCTTTCTAAAACTTTCCGTACGTTCAGCTTGGAAAGAGGCTACCAGGTACGTGCCTTTCAGGTTCCTGTCTCATTGCTTTCATGCATTTTGTGCAGTGCCAGCCCCCTGCGTGACTTGTGTTCTTGCTCAGCATCCTTATCCACCGACCCTTGAATAGAAAGAATTTTGCTATCTGTGATCGCCTGTGGGTTTTATTGTGTATTGTTTTGTCCTTTCTGTGTGTGTGTAAGGATGGTTATGATGTTGCTAACAATGGGAATAATTGGATTGGAAATCATCCAGCTCTATCAAAAGTCCTTTTGGATTCTCTCCTCCTAACAAAGACTTCACTATTGTACCTGTTCCAGCCCAAGTGATCTTTCTTAGATGATCTTTCTTAGGGATGAGTGGTTTGAAAATCATTCAGCACTGTGCCAAGGTGTTTTTCTGGGAAATCATTGTCACAAGGGAAGACAACTGAGGATAAACAGAAAAGAATTATTAGTATCTAAATAGTGCGTTGTGTTTTTTTTTTTTTCTCCCCAGTCTAACCATAAGTCTTCTTTTATCTCTGTTAACTGTTTCGTAATAAAAACAGAAATGCTACCTGGAAGGGACCTCTCAAAGTCATCTACCCCATCTCTCTTCCCTTCTTTCACCCTCCCTCTGCCAAACTGGGGAGGCAGAGATGAAAATGTGACCGGGAGATGCTGCAGCAAAGCTGGGGCCTCAGGGTGGACTGAGGATCCCATTGTCTGTCTTCCTTTCTAGTGCTCTTCTCAAAGCAGTTGCTTTTCTGCTCTTCCTAGTCTCTAGTTGGCACTTAGGAAGAAAACAATTGAAACCGTTTGTAGTAGGGCAGGAAGAATATTGTTTCTGACAAACTAATTTTTATTAATATTTTTAACTTCCACCATGCTCATGCCAGTGTAGCATAGGCTGAACACTATGTTTTGCAAGATAACCATGTGCATTCTTATTCTTTCTTAATATCTCTTAGGTATTTGGTAGACTGGGGAAGAGGTTAGGAAAGTGTTAAGCTTTGAAAGAAGCAGCCATTTAACTTATTTCACTTTATTGCTAAAGTAACAAGATAAATCAATTTTCGCCTCCCGAAGAAATAAAAAAATGATTTTTGACTACATACCATCTGATAGAATAAAGTTCATCATAAAATATATAATAAATTGACTACCTTTCTGTTGGAGCACTTAGTGCTGGCCATACACTGGTCAACATAGAGTTTACTGCTTTTTTTCTCCCTCTCTTTTTGTGATTGTAGATATCATTAATCCATGGCTTTCTCTTATAGGAGGAGAGTTGGATATATGGAGCAGGCATCTCCTATGTCTGATTGGTGCCTCCACCTAGCTGAATTCAGTAGAGGTTCCTCACAGCTGGGACCAGAAAGGGTAGAAAGTGGATGGTTTGTGGATGAGTGAAAAATGAACAACATAGGAAGTTGCTCTGTAGGTCCTCATGCTAGTACCTGCTGCCTCAGCAGAGAGGGAATGTGCCTAATCTGTGAGTGGCAAGTACTTTTTCATGCTAATGTTACTCTCCAATAAGGAACGGGCAGGAGAAGTCTCAGAAAATACGTAATATCGCCAACTGAAATGGGGAGGTTTCGATCAAGCTTATCAAGCCTGACATTCACTTACATGCTGCAACTCTAAATAAATTATTGCACCATGTAATCCAAAATTTTGTCTCAAATTTTCTTCTTTCTTTTATAACACTAAAAAAATTATTTTCTGTTTGTTTTACAATTGCACAGTGAATGTAGCTTTAGAAAGATAAAAAATTAAAAATCTCCCCTTAAAGGCTGAATTTGGGAAGCAGAGTTTTACCTAAATAGGATGAAATGCTTCAGAAAAACACAATAGTCTTCCTGTTATACTTCAACAGATGTCTCAAGGCAAGTCAATTTATAAACCAACCAATGTGAGATGGATAAGTAGATAAATAATTGTTGCATACAAAACAGCTTCTGTTTCTTTTCCCTGAAGGGCTTCAGGCCTCTTATATCGGCTTATGCTATATTTCAACATGGACAAAAATAAGTCTGGCTTCTCTTTGAAACTTTTTTCAAAGTAGCCATCTGCTTTGCCAGTCATAGTCGGATCTATACCAATATTTTTTCAGGGTAGGTGTAGCATGAGGGTTAGGCTTTTAACTCCTTGTTTTCTTCCTAGTTTTATAACCTACTCTGTTCTTTTCTATTTATTTTTTTAATTGGAACACCAGGAAGAATTACATAAAAAATAAAACTGTGCCAAACTCAAAGCACTCCAAATCAAGCAATACTGCAAAGTTCTATCTATAGAAAAGGTACAACTCTGTATATGACTTGTTCATGTGACTGCTCTTTGGTTTGACGGGAACATGGAAAGAGTCTCTTAGTTATCCTTCGTGGCCTAGCCCCTACCAAATGGACTTTCAATTGTAACTGTGAGCTTATAATTGTACGAATCTGTATTCTGTAAATATTAATAAAAAAAAATGAAGATCATGAAAAATATATTAGAAAATGTACTGGAAACTATTTGAGCTGGCTGGCTGGCTGGCCACTGAGAGCAACCACGCAGAGTCCAAGAGCGTAGTTTGTCTTGCTGCTAGCATATTTGTGGTAGCAAGGAGGATTTTTGTTTTTCATTTATTCAAGGACAGCTGTTGCCACTGCTCTTGATCGAGTGACATCCAGGTCTTAACACTGTTGCGGCAAAACATACCTCTTCAGTATTTTAAGTCTTGAAATCTGGATCATGTGGCATTGAGGAGCAGCAGTTAAGGGTGCAATTATAGGACCAGGTGTTCCTCTGTAATGCCTGTGAGTTGTTGCCAAATGGGGGAAATTCATTTATCTTTAAGGACATAGGAAGTAGTGGTCCTTGGAGTTGTATTTCTGGTGGGGAAGCACTATAAATGTGGCAGAGCAAAACTGGCATGGTGCAAGGGAACACAAGGGCTGGGGAGACTCGATCTGTGGTGAGCATCCACTGGAGCACGGGTTTCTGACCACAGCAGGGAAGCAGGAGGAGGAATAAATCTTTTTTAACCTTACTCCCAGCAGGCCTTTAAGGACTGATTGCACAGGTGGGTCTTGGAGATTCCTTAAACATTGATGTAGAAACAGGTCTCTTGTATGGAAATGTTTCTTCATACCAAGCTGCAAGTCACACGACCTTTTGGAAGTAGCCCTGAATAAAGATGGGGCATCGGTTTAAGTGTAAAACTTTCCTTGCTTTACCCAGTATAAGCTTAACATTTTACAACTTTGTAGTTCACAAACCTAGCTAAATTGCTGAACCTATTAATGCTAACTAAGAAAGAAAAAGAAATTAGCCAGCACTTGTCAGAGAACCTGGGTCACTGGCTTATTGCTGGATTATTTTTAGAGGAATACCCAAGATGTGCAGGAGCCCAGTGGCATTTGGCTTCTCATCTCGTTTGTCCTCTTGCACCTGAAGGTGGCATCTGGGCATCCTGCTAGCACAGCATGTCTAGTGCTATTTCTTTCTTGTGTCGTCATTGAAGAGTTTGGAGAGCTGCTGTGTGGATTTAAGTTGTAGGAAGTGCTGACATTCCCATGCAGCTGCTGGCATTGCAAAGCCCTGATCTTGACTCTGCGCCAGCGTTTTCACATGACAATTCTTCTCTGCCATAATGCTCAAATATTAAACTGCTTGTCAGCTGGAAACTCTAGGCTTGGAAGCTGGAGGTCAAACCAAGACTGAAATAACATGTTTTCTTAAGGAAATGCTGCTACAACTGCAAACTGAATATTTGCCGCAATATGAAATCGGACAATGTTGTTATACCTTTCAGAGAGGAAAACCAATACAATGTAGCTGAGATGAGTATCTTCTCCCAAA
Source organism: Nothocercus julius (assembly GCA_013398735.1). Lineage (NCBI taxonomy): Eukaryota > Metazoa > Chordata > Aves > Tinamiformes > Tinamidae > Nothocercus > Nothocercus julius. The sequence goes on from VZSV01000086.1 coordinate 912,157, forward strand.
ACCCAACTTTGAAAGTCAGAGAGCTCTGTGGCTTTTGCCTTACCAGTGCCTGGAGGCACCACCTGCGATGCCGTCAAGACCACTGAGCTGGACACTGCACATGGCTGCAGACTCGGCTGCCGGCACGTAGGAGAAAGGAAGCATTATTCCCCTGCCCTCCTCTTGGCAGAAGGAAGACCTCCGGAATAGAGGTCAAGTGCTTTGCCCAGGATCAGTAGCAATGTTGGAAATTGAACCCAGGTTTGGATTCTCAGTCAAATGCTTAAACCACAAAACCAGCCGGCATCCCAGCTCGCTTTGGAAGTTGGGAGGGTGCGGGATAGAGTTCAGCTGTTTTAGGAGTCAGGATGAATTAAAATGTCAGTCCTTTGGTATTGCTCATTCTTTAGAAAAGAGGAAAAAATGCACGCAGCAGTTTTTTTTATTTGTTTGCTTAAGGTTAGGAATTCATTCAACTATATTCTACCAGCCTTTTTTGTTGCAATTTAAGCAAGAACTGGGGACTTATGGAGGTCTAAGAGGATCTATCAATTGAGTGCTCTGGGAAAGTATTCTTCCTACTCCCATCTCTGTATTCCTGCAATTTCCATTGTACAGCTCTGGCATTTGTGCGACCCCTTTGCTGAGCCAGGCCAGGCTGCGGGGAAGTTTCTGGTGTCTCTGCAAAGGGTCCAGAGATTCCCCGAGTTCGAGCAGAGGAGAGGACCAGGGGTCATGCCTGGAGGTGGAGGTGAGAGCAGGACACCCCTGCTGGCAATAGGGAGCTCCTGGGGCTGGGTGAGTCTGACTGCACCATATCCAACAGCCTTGCTCTTTTGGTCCTCTCCCCCTTCCCACCCGCCTCCTATTTTGTGTTGCATCAGCGGTGCCTACTTCGAAACCTGTTGTTCCTTCTGCTGCTCCACAAGACTGAACTGAAATCTTCTAAGTCTCATGTTGGCATCTTCACCTCCTCCCGTTCTTCAGGAGTTGGCTCATGGCTACGTCATTGGCAATGGCTACATCACTCCTTCTTGCAAAGGGTTCATCAATAGCAGTGCAGATTTCTCTGCTTTTCGTCTGAATGCACCGCGACCACGTGGCAAATCTCTCAAAGGTTTGTTGTAGGCCTGTGGTCCAGGATAGCTTGAGGAGGGAGGTGGGCACGAGCCCAGCGCCCCCTCTGGCTGGGGCTGCCCAAGTCACTCGTGGTGATAATGGCCCTCAGTTGGGATTCACTTGACCCACAGCTGAACCAGTGACCTGGGGGTGGAAGGCTCGAGCTCTGTATCGAATTACTAATCATCTAAACTATATTCATCTTTCAAGCTGTTGATTATAGCTGCCACTGAATTTCTTGAAGTAGCTTCTGCACCATATGTAGGTAATTGGTGATATCCAGCTAAGCAGTGGAGCTTGCTGCCTGACCCTGCAGTGTAGCTTGCTCATAGCTGTATGGATATGTCCTCTTTGCATTTGCGTGTGACACGAGAGACCAAAACCATCTCATTTAACCTCTCCATGTGAATACATCTGCACATTCCACGTAAGAAATGTAATTGTGCTTTGGTGCCTTTGAGTTGTAAAAGAATGTGACCGTTTTCATGTGTACCTGAAAATACGTGCTCTATAATCCTTGTGCATTAGGCAGCCTTGTGAAATGGAAGGACCTAGTTTCTAACCTTGTGTTAATATGCATGTGCTTAGTCTGATTTCATTTCACAGGAATCTGTGTGTTCTTAGCTGTAACTGCTACTTAAAGGTCAGTATTTTGCTGACAATATCATAGTTATTCATTATCAGTATTCAAAATAGGATGGAAAAAAAAAAACAGTGAATTTTTTCTGCTACAAATATATAAACCTAAAGGAACTCCACTGCTTTTGTACTTTGCAGTGATTTAGCAGACTGCATCTTGTTTTGCAAAGCATATTTAAATAAATGTTGTTACTGCAGTGTTTGTCTGATGCTAAAAGGGAGACAAAACTTAAGGGTAGTATTTCTTTGTTGTAGTTGTGCATGCGAACCTAATTCCTTTCCTTCGTGTCTCTGATATTTATGCAGTATTTAACTTGACCAACAATGTGGATTTGGAGAACACCAAAAGGAAAATGGAGATGTACCAGAAGGATAACAAAGAAGTCATTCAGAAAAATAAGATAAAACTGGTTAGTCTAACTTTTTATCTCCTTACAATTTTTATTCGTTAGTGAAAGAGTTAAGATTTTCTGAGTGGAGTACTTCCTAAAATAGTATCTTAAAATCAAATCAAAGCTAAAACATGATGTAGGTTTCCCATTGTATTAAAAAAAGTATAATAAACTAATATTCTGTGATACTATTATTTAGTGCAGTGTAAAGAGGTGAAATTGATAGCTGGAACACAAGTATTCTTTATTTTGGGAAGAGCTTAAAAAGAGGGACAGACAGAAAAGTCTGCATCTAATTCATCACTGCTGCGTGCCTGCTGGCAGTGTCGTTGGACAATATCCAGGAGAGACCAAGTTCATTCCTATAGCAGGACAATCATTCCTTTCTCATCTGAAAGAAAAAGGAATCCAGACCCAGACATTATGAAGCTCCCGAGAGAGACTTGTAAGACTGAGAGAAAGCAAAGGTCTGGTTTATGCAAAATTTAAAATGAAGGATGTTGAAACAAACTTGAAAACTTTTGTTTAAGAGCTGATAATAATAGCGGAAGGATTGTATACATTGTCTGTATGCAAAACACATGGTTCTTTGAAGATTTATTCATTTAAATATGGCTCAGATACAATTTTGTTCTTTAAAAATAAACTTACATGGATTTCTTTCTTAAGGAAATGTTTAATCTGCTAAATATTTTTTCAGTTTAAAAAATATACGTTGTTATTGGTTCCTGCAGGAAAATGTCTGCCAAGAGTGTGACATAACAGGGGTGTGTGTCTGTGTGTCTATCCTAGCTGTCCTAAGGACTCGCTTTCAAATCAGTGGGGGTGAAGTCCTTACTCCCGTGAAGTCTGTGGCAAAACTCCCAGTGATTTCTTCGGCCTCGGGATTTCACAGGAGGAGGTTGGAATCTGAAAAATGTTTGTTTGAACCTCTTCCTTTTAAAGGCAAGGAAATTTCCCCAGGGGTCCATCTCTGATCTGTTGTCCTGTGGCCAACGCTGTGCAATATCCTATGCTTCAGAGGAGCTTGAAGAGACCTTCCACATCCTTGACCACATGTCTTATGTTACAATATGAGCAAAACCTCTAAGGTCACTGTAAGAATAGCCTTGAGTCCCTCTTTTGTTCATGTATATGAGTTGTGGGCAGCCTTTGCACTATTTGTATGAGCTTATCGAGCAGCACAGAACTACTCCACTTCATCCCCACCTAGGAAGGTGCAGTCCAGCAGAGTCCATGTCCATATGCCGGTCCATGTCCTTGCAACTTCTTCTCAGACCTTCTTTTCTGCTGCTCTTGGCCTCGTGAGCATGTTGTTGTTCTTTAAAAATGAAAATATTAAGCTATTGAACTAGTTGCCTCAGGACTGAGTGAATGCTAGTTCTTTCAAGACAAGACACATTTGTTGTCTTTGCAGTAGTTTCTTAGAGCCTTGCTATTCCTGTGCTAACCCATGTGTTGGCTCTCTAGATTTAATGCAAGATCATGTAACTTCAGATTAAAAAAAAAATCTTTAAAACAGTATCTTCTTCAGGCATAGGGTAACTTGTTACTCCCCACTTTGTTAGTGTACATCTAATTTCATGTTTTAGTTTGTTCACAGATTTGAAGTAGTTTTCTTTAGACTCCATGATATGAACAGGTTAAATCTTCTTGATTTCTCTTTTCTTTGAATGTGGGAAAACACTGTTTCTATTTCTAAATGTTTCTTCCATATTCCCGTACGTATTTTGATTTTGCCCCAGGTTTCATCATTAGTATTTTTATTACTTGGGTCTCTAATATCTTTAATCTTGACTGAACCCAAAGTGTCCTATAGACCTCTGCTCCCTCTCCCGCTCCCTCTCCCGCTCCCTCTCCTTTTTTTTTTTTTTTTTTTTTAATTGTTTTGTTTGGTCTTCCCTTCAGAAGGAATTCAGTCTGACTTGAGGTAGTTTTTCCTTTGTTCTTGCAGTCTGATCTGGCTTAGGTTTGTTTATAAATTTACCCATATTTTACCTTTTTTTTTTTCTTTTTCTTTCCCTGGGCTGTTTTTTCAGGCTGTCTCTCAGCACTTCCCCGCAAGTTTTCTTTTGTTTCAGTGCAAATTCCAGGCAGCTTGAATGATCTCAAATACCTTCAGCTCTTAAATTCTGTTGACTGAACTTGCTAGGTCCCTTAATTCTCAGAAATAACTTCAATTAGCAATTTCGGGTTTTGTTAATAGAATCTTGTTTCAGTGGGTCAGTGTTTGGTGATGAGTTTGATTCTCTGTTCCATATATACATATTTTTATCTTTAGTTCCTAATATTTTTTTTCTTTTCCTGTTTCTGCTTCACATGTCTTTGAGCCCTTCTTTTCTTTGCTATGGTTTTCAAATACAGTTGCCTTAATGGTTCACAACTTGAAAACAAAACAAAACCTTCTTAAGAGGAAGAATTAAATCCTGAAAAGAAAACTAGTCATCTTCTAGTAACTTCTTTTACTCTTGTGGCACATATGACTGCAATCCAAATTATGGGAAAAAAATCTCATTTTCTGGGAATGTGATGTTCCTTAGAGTTCATACTTAAATATGTTTTTAGCTCATGCCAGACTGCTACAGTTTTGTGGTACTGTATTTTCTGACCCTTGGTTACATCTCTTTAGGACTCAGATGTAGGAACGGCGAGATGTCATCTTATTTTACAGTTGAGATACGAGGAAAAGCTGTTGTCAATCATCTATTGTTTAAAGAGAAAAAAATCAAGGTTTTTTTTGTTTGTTTTTTTGTTTTTCCCTGCTGTAGAAAGCAGCAAGGGAAAATCTTTTTTGTGCTGGCCACTAAGGGAAGGTCAAAACATCTGCCTTTTAAGGGGTATTTTGGATGAGGACTGAATTTGCTTGCTTTTCTGTTGCTTGATCTGTTGTAGGTATTCTGATAGGCAACAGAGCTGTGGGTGCAAAATCTATCCGTTAAGGGAGGAAAATTGTTGCTAGTGGATTTTTAATGTTTCCATTGCAGACTCGGGAGCAGGAGGAGCTGGAGGAAGCTTTGGAGGTGGAACGGCAGGAAAACCAACAAAGGCGACTGCTCATACAGAAGGAAGAGCATCTACAGCAGATTATAAAGAGGAAGAATAAACAGGCACTCTTGGATGAACTCGTAAGTGCCAAAACCAGAGGCTCTGAGTGTTGTATAGTAGAGCAAACAGCAAATATGTTCAGCATTTCCACACTTGAACTGTGGAATTACCTCATCTGCTCACTTCTGTTCCCCTGTTTTGGACTTTTTATGTGTTACTGTTCTCTTGTTTATCATTTGTTTTATTACTGCAAACGTCTCTGGTTTTGGCAAGCCGAGGACTGGAGGGAGCCTGTTTATGGGGCTCAAAAACTGCTTCATAGACAGCACTGAGTCAGTGTACAGAATGCCCAGTGCAGCCAGAAATCAGCCCTAGGGACCTTTTCTCAGTCCTTATTCAGAGTGTAGATGTAAGGAGCTGATGTTTCGTTTTTCCATAGGCTGAAAGGTTCCTTGCAAATCCCTCAAGTCTGTAGCTTTGCATCCAGCAGTTTCTTCTCACATTAAAAGTAAAACAACAGAATGTTTACACCTCACACAGTAGGGAAACTCCACTGCAAATTCAAACCGAATGGCTCTGAAAAAGGATTTTGACCTCATTTCTGATGTCCTAAACTGTATTCAATCTTGCTTTAAAATATACTTCATTTAGTAGAGAATAATATTGTTTACTTATGCAGTTTTACTAGAGACCTACTTGACCAGATGTCTGAGAAAATAATGGTTATAAATAATCCTTAAAACATAACCAAATAGGTACTTTTAACATGATTGCATTTGTATTGCTTATTAAAATATTCTCAATATTCTAAAAATAACAGAAAGGTGATTTTAAAGGCAGAGGAAGGAAGCTGGGAAACTTTAGGTTACCTCTCTGTTTATGAAAGGGCACTGTCAACTTAAATTTGGACCCAAATTTGTTTTGTAATACTAAAGGTTTATAAAACCAGCATTGCAGTGTTTGTACAATGACTTATAACATCTCTGGAAAACCAGTGGTTGTTAAACAAATAAACATTTACTTTGGTCTCTGAAATCCCCCTATTGCTGCATTGCAAATCTGAAAATGAGGCTGACTACAGATGCAGCAGGAATGAGCATAAGCAGTAAAAAAGTAATGACTTGTTTAAAAAAATTCTTAAACCTGTGGTGGTTGGTGCTATAACAAAGAGCCAGGGACCTGCTGGGGAGACGAGGATGGTGTCGTGGGTGGCTCAAGCTCTGAAGGCTCCTGCCAGAGGAAGCAGGTGTTGTGGCTCCTGGTCCTGAGCTCTTCTACATCGCCCCTTTTGCCTCCTACTCCTAAATTAGGCAGTTTTTGTATTGCTGTCATTATAAATAACGTCTTCTAAATTAAAAATGACCACTTCAAAGACAACACGAAGTTCCCTGGTGTAATTGGTAGTCCCAAGTGGATTTAACATTTTGTTGGCAGAAGTATATATATTTATAAATTTACCTTCCACTCTTAGATAACCAGGGCTGAGTGAAAATTTTAAAGCTCTCCCCTTATTTACACTGTAAACGGTCTACAGACAAATGCTTATTACGGAGCTGCTGTTGGAGGTTTGCATTGTGCTCATGTGAAGCTGTTCGGAAGCTGGGGCCCAAGTTGGCTCAGTTACTGCACCAGAAGTGCAGCAGGACGGGTGATGTGAAAAAGGTGTCCAGCATCACTATCCTTCACAATCATTTCAGATCTCTGAAATAGGAAGCCTAGCAAGGCATCTCACTGCATTAAAAACTTCAAGCTTCTTACTCTAGATGGCTGTAACTGAAATAAATGATTCACAGTCCAGTTTATTAAGCTCAGTTGTTTTTGGCAAGTAGCAAATATGGTTCATAGTTCAATATTTACTTGGTTCCTTGAAACAGAAGTACATGTGATATTTGAGTGTTTTACGAATAAAATCTTGCTCCAGAAAACTCTTGGAATAATCCATTCTGAACCCTTTGCCTGCTCCCAACTTTGCTTTCGTTGTAGTTGGGTAAATTAGGGGATTTCAATGTGCATGTGGATAGTCAGACTAGTTTATTAGAAAACTATTTGGCCAATAATTTTCTGGCTCTCAAGAATGTAGTATGTATATATATGTTTATAATCAATCTGTTGTAGCCTAAACGCGAGATTTTTAAGTAGTTAATTTGCTTGGCTTTTCGTTTTATTAGTTTTATATATTTAGAAAAAAAAAAAAAAAGTTGGCTGGCTTCCCTAAAAATAAGTTGGTAAAGGAGAAAATAAATATGCTGTTGGTTGCACTTACAATAGTGCCATTGTGCAAAGCAGAGCAAGGATCATTTCCAAACGGCCTCAGGTGAAATCTAATGGGAAGCAATTTCAAACTGGTCTGAGTTCATTGGTAGAAAGAATGTGTCTTAGATAAACATCTGATCCAAGTTATACTACTTTGTATTATTCCTTCTCTGATTAAGTTCTATTTTTTTATTTTATTTTAATAAATATAGTTGCATTGGCTGATTGGAATAAGGAGCCTGTTATATTGTCTTTAATGTGGATTCTATAAAACCACTTGTTTGCAGGTTACTCTGATTTATGGGGCTGCTGCAGCTTTTTCCTATTACTGAAAATGATGGTTTTCAGTAAACTGTTCCTCCTTTAGAGGATACTTAGCACTACTCGGCTCTGCTCGCGATGGTCTTTCAGACACAGTTTGCAGTTTTGAAGCATATACAGTGTTAATATGTATTTGGTTTTAATATTCACATTTGTTACTTGTATGTTTACAGGAGAGCTCCAATCTTCCTGCTTCCCTGCTTTTAGCTCAGCATAAGGACAGGTCTACTCAGCTAGAAATGCAATTGGAAAAACCCAAAGCTGTCAAACCAGTCACATTTTCCACTGGCATCAAGATGGTAAGACTTATTTCTTTCTTTTTTGAATGCCCTTCCAAAAGCTTATCTTTTCCTAATGTAAAACTTGGAGGTTATTATTTAAACTTCACTTACTATACAAAATAGATGAATTTCTAATTGCATATATAATTGGAAAAGCGCAGTCTAAGAATTTCGTCATTCTGCTAGTTGGAATGTAGAGCATCTTTTTATTGCATAGTTGTCTAAAAACAATCTTGTTTCCCCCCATTCCCTTGCAAAGTTGTGTGGTATTTTGATTTTTTTTTTTCTTTTTTTTTTGGTCTCCTATTTGTGTCACAATTCTGGAAGTGGAAATTTCTGGAATTTAAAGAAAAGGCTGCACTCTCTTCAGTTTTACTCTCACCACTGCTGCTGGTGGTGGGAAAATCTGTGAGTGTGAGACAGAAGCAGTTGGCACCGTTTTCCAGATTAAGGATGCTATTTTCATTGTTACTGGAATCTAGGAAGCAGCAAGTATTTTGTTTCAAACGTGCTAGTTAGTGCTGCTGTGACAGCTAAAGATCCGCCAGCATTCCTGCTCTTCATCACAACACAGCACAAGCACCCTCAGCCTCTGTGCGCAAAGGCAAGTTCCCTGAGCTTTGCTTTTTGAGGGACAAGGAGGAGTATTTTAAATGTGCTATGGATCTTTTTTGCACCTCACCGATTTCCCGTTTTCTAACACATCTTAAAAGATCTGCAAGTTTTAGACTATATTTTAGAGCTGAAAATGCCAAGTGAGTTTTTGAAAATAATGCCCCTTCCCCAACAAACAAAAATGAAGCAAAGCAGAAACCTTTGTATCAAAGTTGTCTCCCATCAGCTAATCGGTCTGTTTTTTCAGGGATACCTGTACTATGTTCATTGTCCATTTTCCCCCAGGGATTTCACAACATAATAACATTTGTAGCTTTTTTTTTTTTTTTTCCAAAACTGGTGTCAGCTCTTTTGAAGTTTTGCAGATTGTTTGCTTGAGTTCCTGTAGTATAAACTGTATTTTCTTCTTTTTTCTTTTAAAAAATCTGAGTGCTCAGAGGGAGATTTATATGTGCCATGATATGCTTCCTGCGTGTATACAAAAAAAAACAAAAGAAAACCTGGTGTACAGAAAATGTTCAGCTTTCAGTTTTAAAAAAAGAAAATACTCTAAATGAAAGCCTGTGTTTTCTCCAGCTATTAGAGTGTATTGTCAGCATTTCATACAACTGCTGGTCTGTCCTGTGGGAGAAGGAAGATACAGTTATGGTGCATGATGAGGATCGTGGAAGTGCTTTCCAATCCATTTATAAATGGATGTTAAACAGTATTATGTGGAGAAGAGCATTTTAAGTCTCCAGACTTGAGTAAACTTCATCCAAGAATGGTGAAAGAACTGGATGAGGAGATTTTGAGCATCGTGCTATTTACACATTAATGTTCCGAACAGGAGTGGGGAAGAAAGTCCAGGTGACTGAAAAGGTGATAGTTATTTTATCTGTGTTCGGAAAATGTGAGTACTCGATTAGTGGAACTGGTTCAATCCTCAATTAAAAACAAGCAAACAAAACCTGACTGAGTTTAGTCCTAGATTAAAAAAGAAGAGCTTCCAAAAAAATTAGAAAAAAGTGCTGTTAACAAAAAGAGTTAAGGTTAGGAGTTTTTAAAGTTGGAGAAAAGCTGTGGGAAATAGTTTGCATCAAGCGAAATAGATTTTACACTCTGATAAAATTACAGATTTGGTTGAGAAAGGAGAATGCTTGATTTACTTTGTACACGACATTGATTTAAGAAAAAATACACGACGATTACATTATACAATAATAACAATATCCACTCTCCATGGTGAATGGATTAACTGGCTAACTTGCAACTTTTGTAGCTGTTGGTTACCACAGCATGAAAATATTTCTGTGGGTGTTCTGCAAGGGCACAATTCAGTGTCTGGAAGCAGATGTTGAATTTCTATGGATGACGTGCAAGTTGGCAGGGGGCAGGGCAGTTTTGACAAGCTGGCCTCATGTGAATGAAATGTATTTTAATATGGCTAAATGCAAAATTATAAATAGAAGAATAAATAACAGGCTCCACGAGGCGGATTTGGAAGTCTAGCTAGGCAGGTTAACCAAGCTGACCCATGGCATCTGCGGAGGCCTTGGCTGGGTGAGTGGTGCTGGAATAAGTAGGACAGCACTCGACTTTGGTAACATCTGCAGACTGAAGCCTTGTGCTTGTGCCGACTGCGTTTTGAATGCAGAATCTGCTGAGGATGCCCGTAAGAGCCACTGGTGTTTGTTCCAAGGCAACAGGCTCTGCTTTGCTGGGCCTGTGGCCTGGGAGAAGGTCAGGATATGACTCACTGTACGGGAGGCACCTCCTCAAGGGGAAAACGCCAGGTCTGAACTGCGTAGCAAGAACCAGGAGCTTCAGTTAAACAAACAGGAACTAAACAGGGAGCAAACAGGGGCTGAAGTTCGCACTGTTTCGATGGGTAATTGCCCTCGCTGCCAAAACCCACTGTGGGATGTGATGAAATCTCCGATTCTTGGCGTCTTCAGCTCAGCAGGCCGGGGGTGCTCGTGGGAAGGCTGCCCGCTGCGCCCTGCCGAGCTGCAGCGGGAGCCGGCTCCGTGAAACGCAGCGGAGCTCGGCGCCCGTCCCGTGTGCGTCCGTGGCCCGCGCTGCCCCTCGCTGCTTCCAAGGGCAGTAACGGGGCATTCCCACACCTGAGGCGGAGGTTTTTCTGCAAACCCCGCGGGACTCAGGCCGCCCATTCTGCACCACTGTGCTGGGAAGGAGAGTGGAGCTGCTCCGAAGCGCCTCGCGCGGCAGGTCTGCCCAAATGAACTCCCCGTTGGCTCTGCGGCTCTGCAAGCCGCGTGCTGTTGCTGTGAGAAGTCATATCCATATCCAGGAAGTCGTATCCAGGTCCAATACTAATGAGAGCTGAATCTCTACACGCCATCTCCCCTCGTGCGTCTTCCCTCGTCGTTCAGGCCGCTGGCCCTTTCTGCCGGCATCTTCCTTCATTTTGGCTCGCAGGAAGGGATCAGGACAGAGCTAGCCGAGGTGCGTGGCTAGTCCTGAGCTTGTGTTTACTAAAAGGCTTTAAGCCCGTGCCAGTTGTGCAACTCCACGTGGTGCCTTTGTTATATATATATTTTATTTTTCCAGCTTGAGGATGTGTTTTTCCTGGGGTGGTCCGGGTCGGCGATGTCCTTCAGCCCGGCTGTAATGGGCTGTGCTCCTCAGTCACGTTCCTGCCTTACGAGACAAGTCCCCTGTCGCCTCCTGGCAGTGCTCAGGGAATTGGGCTCCCTTAAGGTGTCCTATGGGCTCCTCCCATTGCAGTGGGAACATCTTTCCCTAGTAAACTAGGGAAGAGCACAGGAGAGACCATTAGGTTATGAGGATCCCTCCTGGATTTCTGTTTTGTTCACTTGGATTTTGCTCTTTTTTGAGCAGAAGCAGCTTTTTCTTTGCGGACTAGTGGAACACGGCAGCTTCCTCTTAATTTATTTCCACAGATTCCATCTTCCCGCACATTAAGCATATCTTCCGAATCAGTCAGCCTCATTTACCCCTGTCAGTGGGGGAAAGGGCTTCTGACCTTTTCTGCTCGTCGTCCTCATCGTATTAGCAAGGAGGCTTTCTGCATATTTGAGTATTTAAAACATTCTCATTAAATCTAATCTCGAATCAGTATTTCTAAAGAAATTACCATCTTAATTGTACTTCTTGCAGTAGTGCTGCAAATACTATTTCCTGCCAATGCTTGTGCTTGAACAGATCCTGGTATCAGCCAAAAAGAGCAAAGGTGGTCAGGAATGAATAACTCTTCCAGGATTTCCAGGGCTTTTGAGGCTGTGCAAACCCAATCCAATGTCTGGGCATGGAAACACCCTTCTGTTTCCTGGTGAGTGTAGCGATCATTTCTGCTTGGGAGATGATTTAATGGGACACTAATTCTGAGCAGCTCAGAATGCTTCAGGCATGAGTACCAGTTTGCAAACGTAGCAGGAATTAATTTCATTACAGTAATTCCAGTTTTCTTATTAAGTTTCTGCTGCTTCCAGGACTGCAGGAGACTTTTGGTGCTTGGTGGTGCTTCGCATCACCATTAAAGCACATCGGCTCAGATCCAGGTCCTTGGAAGTGTTGAGGTATCTGTCTTCATTTCCTTGGAAGCTGCGCACGTGCAAACCTGGGAGTATGGGATCCAGCTCTGCATGTTTTTTATAAAGGATGGATGCCACAGACTGGCTGGAGTGAATGCCGCCTTAGTGATGTTTCAGGCCACAGGCCCTGTGCCTTTTTCCCGTTGCTTCCAGGTTTATGTTTCTTTGCTCCCTTCCCTTCCTCTTCCCAGGAGACTGTCCTGCCAGTGGTGGTATTCTTGAGTAATTTCATGTAGTTTAAAAACCCAGTTACCTTTAATTGGATTGCCAAAATGGGTGAGAGAAGAACACAGATATTCTCTGGCCTGCAACCATGTGAGAAAACATTTCCTTTCCATTTCATGTCCAAACACCTCAGAGCTGATAGAACACACCATTGATCGTTCAACATTTTTGTTCTCACTACTCAATAGCGGCGCAAGTATTTATTAATAGAAATATTAGTAGACACTGAGATGAAGGGTTGGTTGTGTTGTGTTTCCGCTTACTTAGCGTCGTGACCAGGATGGTCACCACTACTTGGGAACTTGCAGCTTAAATAGGAAAGGGAACCAGATGCAGAAAGGGGGTGCAACTTGCCTGGGGTTAGGCAGCAGACCAGTGGCAGAAGGAGGAATAGGAGTTAGAGCTGCTAAAATTTTAACCTTCAATTTCTACTTCTATCTCAATCACAGCAGTGGTTTTAACCATAGTTTTATATGTGTCTGAATACTACCAGGATTTTATTCCAGCTGTTGCTAGTTGGAAACTATAGCAGTTCAGAGCTGGCGAGGGCAACATGAAGTCTGCAGCAGCAGTTTGCAGGAAGAGCAGTCAAATCAGGATTTCACAGGAATGAATGTGCTGGATGCAGGATGCCCAGGACACCTCAGGAATGCAACTTACTGCTAAGCTGAGCATATCAAGTATGAGGGAAGAGATTTCTTGCAGTGCTACACTTACATTATTATTCTAATGAGAAATAACATTCTTATTTTACATTTTGTGGAACAGTCTTTTTTAAAACGTTGACCTCATCGTCTCAAGTTAAATGAACTATTCTTCATTATTGCCTTTTCCTACAATATTGCTTCCTGTGCAAACAAACGTTCGACGGCTGCTCCTGTTTTTCAGGCTGTTTCTTTTATAGCTTGTGGAGCAATTACCCAAAATCCTGTTCCAAATGCAAAAAGAAGTCTCTCTAAATACTTTCTAAATTGTCTGTGCTCCTTCAGAGTTGCTTAGACGTATGCCAGGTACTCAGAGGTAAGTGAAGTCAATCTGGCAGTACTGCTATTTAGCCTCTGATCTGCAGCTCCAGAGAGTGCTTTGCCATCCCAGCTGTGTGACAAGGAGCTGTTTCAGCCTTCCAGCCTGGCTTTGCCACTTCTTGCTGCTCTGTTTTTTTAGGAACTGCTCTTAGTATTTGCTTAAAGTTTATATTAAAAAAAAAAAAAGGCATGAATCGAGCCTATTTCCTTCCTGCACTGTTGGCTCAGCTGGTCTATCTTCAGGCAGAAGCAGTTCAGATGGAATCGATTTCTTTGAGATTCGTGCCAGTTGGAGTTTAACTGGTATTTTCTGATTAATCTTCATTCTGTACGTGGTATGCACTTTTCTTCTTTTTTCTTAGCTGGTGAAACAGTTCCCCCTTCACAATATTTCCTAGTTTAGTGTGTGCTGTAAGGAAGGTAATGTACACGCTTCTTGGCCCCTGTTCCAGCATAGGACACAAGCAAGGACGGAGTCCTTTTTGGTGTACAAGAGAAAAAGGCAAGAAAGGAAAAACAAAAACAAAAAGACAAACCAAACCCCCAAAAAAACACCTGTAAAAAAAAAAAAAAAAAAAAACCCACACACAAAAAACAATGTGGCTGCTGGGTCTTGCCCATCTCCTAACTGCAGCGGTACCTAGATACAGAATTCATATATATGATTTAAGGGACAGCAAAAATGCTGAATGATGGAATTCACTTTAGGGCTAAATAACCAGATCTGAACTATTTTAGTACAGCTGTGGAGTGTCCTGTGACCCACACAGTGCGTGCAGGTGGGAGACCTCAAAGTCTCCCCCCATTAGGCATTTATCCGAGGGGAGCTTTGGGCTGCACTTAGAGCAGACAACGAAATTCCGGTTGTCAGTGGTCCTTATCTGTGAATTAGTGAATTCTCCTCTTTCCTCATCCTTAGCTCTGAGCACTCTTCCCCATAATTAATTACCTGCAATTCTGCTAATCTCCTGGAGGGGAGGGGACTTGGAAAAGGCTGGGAATGTCTTGATTTCTCTCCTCTCTGCAGCTGGTCCTGGGTAGCTTTCTGCCTGCCTCTGCCACTGCACTTGAGTTTCTGTGGTCTGAAAGCACCGTTTGATGTGTGTGTATCTGCTTTCAGCGCCGAAAGGAGTGTCTGGGCTGCTCTAGGGTTTCTTTGTAGATTCCTGGAGCAAAAGTGCTTTCTAAGAAAGCAATTTCTCTCATCTGAGAGATTAGGTTAATTTGCCATTATGAATTTGACATCTGTCTATGTTTACAAGGCATATCTCATTACATGGGAATATTGCATCTGTTTTCTTTAATACTTGCTTCTTCTAGACTTCAGGTGACTTTGCATAGTGTTTTCTTGTGCAGCTCACAACTGGTTTGTCATATAAAAATGAGCATGTGCTGGATTGCAAATATAAGGACTGGTGGCCTTGTTAATGCTGCGACTTTCCTCTTAGCCCTCAACCTGTGACAAATAGTGTGTCAGACACTTCTTTCTTGCATCGCCCTCTTCCAAAGCAGACCTGGATGTGAAGGTGAGAAGGGGAGTCTTACAGGTTTCTGTCAGGTCTAGTGAGATTTGCACTTTTTGTTGGTGCCTAGTAGAAATGCTGCGTGTTGCTTTAGTTTTGAACTTGTCATCATTAACTTTTTTATTTTTTTAAATTTAATTTAGTTTTTTTTAGACTAAACATTGCATTGATCTGCTGAGAAGGGCATCTAGTTTGAAAAGCAAGAGGAGGAAAAAAAAAGTGGCTGCTAGATCTCAACTTTCTCCTATCTTAAAATAGCGATACAGAATTCTAACATATAGACGTATATATGACCTAAGGAACACCAAAAATGCTGAACGACAGAATTCAGCTTAGGACTAAAATACCAGATATGAATTATTTTAACGCAGATCTGGAGTGTCCTGTGTTCTACATAGTGCTCATTTAAACCTTGTAGTAATATTTATAGAATATGCTGGTGGCTTTTGAAAAGCATGTGGGAGGATGATTAGCAGTAGTAAATACATTTGTTTTAGTAAATCTCTAGTCCTCGATTTAAATAAAGAGGTTTTGTTAAGATTCAAGCACACACATGCCTGGCTGTGCTTAAATGTTTTGAACTCTGTTTTTGAAGTGTTTGCCAGATACACTTTATTTAAAAGCGATCCATCCTCAGAACGCTTCCTGTGCACTCCAGCCCGCAGACTGAAGTCTAAAACATTTAATAGGTCCTGGTCTCAATGTGTAATTACTAATATATTAAAGTACCTAAACACTAAGCACTTTATGTTGACTTAATGAATTTTTTCCCTAATGTAGGTGAGAAATGCTTTAAAACACACAAAGAAAAGATAGTATTTGCCATTTCCTCTCCCTATGTCTTGCATGGTGCCAGCCTTGGAAAAGGAGACTGAGTTTGGAAAAAGAAATTTGTAGTCTCCCCCTATCTCTTTGCAGGATTTCCTGGTGGGAATGCCTTAGGAAAGATGCTGCAGTTGGGATTAAACAGTTTGGTGGACAGACATAATCAGAGACGCTTGACCTGACTGTTTCATGGTTGGGCTCTTTCACTCTGCTCTCTTAGAATAAATATTTGTGCATTCACTTTAAGGCTCCTTTACAGGGCCGAAGCAGCGCGTGATTATATACATGTTTTAGAATAAATAAGAATTTGGCCCTTAAGTTTGCACAGCTGTAATGGCTGGAATTTAGTAAATGAAATAGTGATAACACTGCTAGTTGTGTAGGGGGTGGACGCAAGACAAACACATTTGTTAGTAAAGTCGGTGGCTCTAGTTAGCAGTGGGGTGAATCTGCCCTGGTTTTATTTGTCCCTTTTGGAGATGAAACCTTTTGTCTTTTTCTGCTTTTGATTTTTGGAGCTGCCCAAGGACTTGCTGCTCCGTATTGGAACAGCCATTGGAAAAGAGGAGCAAGAACTGGGCTTTACATCCTAATGCAATGTACATCCTAAGCAAAAGCAGGACCTGCCAGCACAGCTGCCATAGCACAAAGACACACTGTAATCGATCTGAGGAAAATGCCATTTAAATCAGCCTGAGATCTTCCTATTTCTGAGTCTTATAACCCTGAATATACTCTTGCTTGAGTAGGTGTTAGTGTGAGCAATAAGGAGAGATCTGACTGAAAGAAAGAAGGTGGCTGGGAGGAGAGTCCAAAAAAACAGCTGGCAGGGAAATAAAGAATAATAATAATAAAAAAAAAATCAATCATTGTTTGTTTTGGAAAGATCCTGCTTTAAGCACATGGAAATACTTTACACATTTGAGAAGTGCTGACTTCCTACATGCCTTGTGAAGGAACAGCAAATCATTCATATAATGTAAACACATTTATAGATTGTTCCAATATAACTTTTTCTGTGCTGCTGTTTTTTTAAAAACAAGATTTTAGTACATGTATCCTCTTCTGATGCCTTGTCCCGGAGTTGCATACTTCGTGGGTGTTAAATATTAACATTTGTGGTAAGCCCACAGTGGAAGTTGAACCATGTTTTTAATGCAAAAAATTGTTAAATATTACTGTACTATTTAAAAGTAAAACATACCAGAAAGTAGTCGTAAGGTGGAAGAAAAATGAATGCCTTCTCTAAAGATATTAATATAGCCTGTCGTAATCATCTTGATAGAGATGGTATAAAAAAGCTGAGAGATGACACAGTTTCTCTGTAGGGGCTGAATTTGAAGTTGGGGAAGAAAAAGAAACAAAAGAGGAAACTCTGGTGCCAAAATCGCAGTAGGTATTTGTGAAATCGTGGAATCACAGGGCTGCAAGGGGCTTCCAGCAGTCACCCAGTCCTTTCCCCTCCTCCTCCTTGGATCACTGGGACTTAAGCCCTTCCTGACAAATTCTTGTCTAACCTGTTCTTAAAGACCTCCTCAGATGGAGGCTCCATGGTCTCCCTGGGTAGTCTGCTGTAGCCCGCCCTTGTTCTTGCTGTTGTCCTTCTTATATTCTTAATATCTTAGATCTTAGGAGAAACTATGTATTTCCTTGATGCAACACGAGTCCATTAGTTTTGAGTCTGCACAGGCACAGGAATCAGGCTGTTCTTTTCCTCTTCATAGAAACTTCTTATGTACTTGAAGCTGACTTCCTAGATGGTATTTCAGCAAACTAAATATTTTAGAATTTTCCTCAAAAAAAAAAAAAAAAAAAAAAAAAAAAAAAAAAAAAAAAAAAAAAACAAACAAACAAACAAAAAAAAAAAAAACAGGCATCTGGCATCTTAATACTCCTGAAACAATAAAATAATTGCTTTCTTCTGAAGAGTCTTTTGACGGTCTGTCTCCTCTCCAGAGAGGAGCTATGAAATACATACCTCAACTGATAAAAGGATTCTTGAGAATCAGAGGTTAATATTCATTTAAAGAGAATAGTAAAAACATTTAAAGAATTGCAAGAACAATGGAAGGTTTGGAGCCGTTTAGTCGAGCCAAAATAATAAATTTGGGTATGGGCATAGAAGAAGGCCTGTTTCTTGCAGAATCTCACTTTCTTACAATTTGTCTACATTGGTGAAAACACTACTTCTGTTTCTTTAGATTGTTTCTGCTGCTGATCAGAGTAATTTGGTGTCGTTCCTTGATCATGCTGCCCCGTTTGCCTGGAGGATTCCCCGGAGGCAGCTCTTGGTGGGGCTGCGGCTGCTTTGGGCACTTGCCTGGTAGCCACACGTGTCCTGGAGATCCGGGGACCAGACTTGTTCCTGGTTATTCCACTTCTCAGTGAACTGTGAGTGTCTGAGTGCCTCTCAGGACCTTGATACCTCAAATATCACCTGTTATTTCAAGGTCCATGCGCATTGCTGCACAGTTAAAAGATCTCTGTGTCGCAATTGCCTTTCTTGCTTCTGCTCAGGGTTGTCTCCACGCAGGGTTTGGATAAGTGCAGCCTTAAGCAGGGGTGTATGAACATGCAGGACTGCTGCTCCCCACAGCATCTTCCCTTTTGCTTTGCTCTCTGTTACAAGATATACCAGCCTTACTCAGGTATTAATCTCTGTAAAGAAAAAATCTTCAGCATGCTGACTGAGGCCGTGCTGTGCGCGCGGGCATGGGCTCCACCTCCTCTCCCCACCTGAGCCAGGGCCCGCGCGAGCAGCAGTGACAGGTAAGTGTTTGCTATGGGTCTCCAGGGAGTCCACCCTGGAGTTTTAAAATGTCACATTTGTAAATTAAAAGTACATTTTAAAAACAGAGATGTGTTTCAAAGGAGTCATTAGGAGCCTTTGTTTTCAATAGTCAATATTCATCCAAGATGCCTTCATTTTGTGCTAGGGTATGTTGCAGCAAAAGATATTTTGGATCAAAGAGACAATGTTCTGTACCAAGGAGACTTCAGTAATAACTTTCCTGAAGAATGTTTGTTCAGGTGCAGAGGGTGGGAGAAGGGAATATTGTTTTAGGCAATTGGCGTTGGACATCAAAAGGTGAATTTCCCCATATATACCTAGTCTGCATTCAGTGTGTCAGTCGAGGTGTCGCTGGAAAGGAGAACTGACAGTGTTGGCCACTTATGAAAGAGAAGTTATCCTCATGAAGGAGTGCCTTGGTCTCAGAAAGTCTGGCACATCTTTGTTCCTGTTAACTTTTTTTTTTTTTTTTTTTTCAGAAGAGAAACCTGGATATGGAAAGTATCAAAGCAGAGAATTAACTATTTTAATTTATTGTTCTGTTTTCCCTAAAATTAGTTGCTACACAGGTAATTCTATATTTTGGGAGAAATAGGAGATTGTGGTATGATTTGTGACATGCGTTATGTTTCCCGCAGGATATGAGGCAGAGCAGTGTAATCCTATGAGCCTTGCAGAGAAGGCAATGGATAAGCACAGTAACATGTATTTTTTGCAGGCTCTATTTTAAAAAATACAAAATACTTAAGAATAATGTGGATACAAAGAAACCTGCTTTGACTAGCTTGAATGCATGGGGGTAATGGTATGGAAAGGAAATGGAAGGACAAAGAGCACATGTGGAACAATCTATCTAAATAAGCTGGAGGGAGGCCAGGAACCTGGAACGAGCAATATTTGCAGTGATTAGTAGAAAATGAAATGATGGGTTTGTGCAAGAGCAGCGATACCCGTATTATTCTGGGGCAGTGAAGTAGATCATGGAGGAAGAAGGGCACTTTTAAAGGTGGTGCAGGTAAAACTGTTGGAGGACACTGGGAAAAGGGAACCATGGATGTGGCTAGGATAGAGGAAAAGCCACCTACATCTGAGGTGACGCGTACAGATGTCTGTAATGCTGCCCTGCAATAGGCCCTCTGCGTTCAGAGGAGCTCGGTTTGATTGAACGGGCCTCGAATGAATGAGCGGCGTTTTGGTCTAGCTGGCAGGGGACCTAGGGACGTGCGCCTCGATAGTAAAGAAAACTCCCCAAAACAGAGCGCAACCAAAAAAACCGAACAACGACAACAACAAAACCCTAAAATCTAAGAACAACAACAAAAAAAACGTTGCTGCTCTGGACATCTTTTATAAGCAAAATCTCTTTCTGCAGCTTTGGAGCTGTGAAAGCACGTCGTGGACCTGGGAAAGATGAGTGGAAAAGAGGGGATGAAGCATTTGGGATGGAAATAGAGTGTGGCAGGGGGAAAGAAGAGCAAGTACTGGGAAAAGAGGAAAGAAATCCGGATTTTGGGGTAAACGGTGCATAAACTTCCTGGCAGTGCCTCTTTAGCTCTTTCATGTGGGTTAGTTGAGGCTGCAGGAAGGGGGGAGAGGAGCTGTACCTGGCAGAGACTGTGGGCCATGTGCGGGTGACGGGGGGGAACAGCCATTCCTCATTGCCCCTGTTGGAGGTATAAACAGGCATGGCCGACTAGGGGACAGCTGGCACCGTGGGACAGGGGTTTTGCAGGGGCTTTCAGAGGTTTAGCTGAGGGAATAGCAAGTCTCAATCACAGCATTTCAGTTCAGCTTGCTATCGAGTGCTTGTCAGATTAGGCTGGTTCAAACACGGTTTTGGGCCGTGCAATTTCATCTGGGTGTTTTTTTGTTTTGCTCTCCCACCCCACCCCCTTCCCTACCAGGACAAATTTTTTTGATGGATCAATTAGGAAACGCTAAGGAATGCGGATAATGCGGATAATGCGGATGATATGGTTACTGCACTGGCCATTCTGGCAGATTCATTGAATTTATAAAATCTGCCCCTTTCCCAATTCTTTTATACTTTCTTCTTTCTTTTCCAGTTCCACTGATTTTGAATCATTTTTCCAGTTTGTGTAAAGGCATGCAAAAATAATAAGCCAAGGTCTGGGAAATTACCTCTGTAGGTCCTTTCTTAATACTCAGAAACCTAATTAAAAGCCAGTAAGCGTTGTCATTCATCATTTTGCTTGAGGAGTGCCTTTCACGTGGAGACAGTCTAATATCCTGCAGCAACTTCGTGGCATTACAAAAATAATTAATGGGCTTTTTTACGGCCCTGTATGTTGCCACAACGTGGAATAATACTTCAGTGTTGTAAGTGAATGGTGTGCTAGGAAACACTAATCCCTAGTGGATAGTAACAGGAAGTAGGAATATTACTGATTAATGGCAATGTAGAGCACCTTAGTACACATGCGTTTTCTGGGCATGGCTCCCTTTTTGGAAAGGGCACTGAATTTAATTGCAGAGAGCTGGTGACAAGTCAGAAAGGCTGGTGCTTTTAAGAAGATGGGTTTATTTAAACAAAGTTGTGAAAGATAGAAATTTAGCCGCGTGTGCAGGGTGCCTGTTGTGCAATAATGCCCCTTCGTTCCCCTTTCATAATAAATCTCAGGCGAGTATTCATCTGAAGGGCTGCGTGCCAAAAAGAACAGGTTCGACTTGTCTGCGAGGATTTACACCCTAGGAAAATGCACAACTGCTTGGGGAGAGGTCGTTGTGAAGGGCACCAGGCCCGGCCGCGCTGCTGGATGAGGGCGACCTGCCCCAAGAGTGTCCTCGGAGAAAGCAAGATTGAAAAGCACACGTGAAACGTAGCAAGACGCAGGAATGGTAAAACGCAGGGCTGCAAAGTGTGCATGCTGTTTTGCACAAAAAAAAAAAAAAGGCAAAAAGGAAAAAAGGAGTTGTCTCCCTCTTTTACCCCATAAATTTGCATCTTGCGCCCTGTGCTTAGATGCAAATGCAGAAGTTTTTTCAATACCTGGTAAATAACATCAGGATAACTTGAGTCATATAATACGAATGCTCATAAACCATTAGCCATCTCCTCCAAACAGTTGGTCTATCCAATTAGAAGCTGAAAGCCTGGAATTTGAAAACTTAAAAATAAATAAGTGAATAAAAATAAAGGCAAAAAAGTCCACCTCAGACCTGAGTTTGACCATAGGGTCACTATGTCTTTAAATAAAAGACGATGATCTTTTCGAATGGCAGCCGGCCACTGGTGGGGTTTAGAGCGGAGATTAATTAGTAAACTTTGGAATGTGCTGCAGCAAATGCAGCTGATTGGCAATAGCATGTGGGGCAGCAACTGGTGGAAAGCGAGTGCTCCTGACCCGCCGAGCTATTTCCAAAAAGACTTAGGGGCTCTGTGATGTGCTGGGCTTTAAATGGCACCGCGCTGAATGCATCACATCAAGGGTTTTCTGTTTACGCGGATTAGTAAGTATATGGATTAAAGAGGGTGTATTTTTTTTTAAAAGAAAGCCTTAAGTGATATATTGCAAGGTGAATTTTCTTTAACAGCTCTCATGCAATTAGCTGCACCCCATGGGTAAGCAGGGCCGTGCCTGAACATTGCTTTGCAGGGGGTTGTGGTTTGTCTGCGTTGCGTTTTGCAATTCTGTTATTATGCAGACTAATGTCACCAAAGACACTAATTGCGATTAATTGCAATTAATTGCAATAAACCGTTTCTTAGATTTGTGATCCGCTCTTTAAAATGGTACGAGTTAGCGGTTTTGTCATTCGATTTATAGTTGTTTACTTTCTTCCTTGTGATGTTTTAAAGACTTGATTGAGGAAATTTGCAAACGTCTTTGCAAATCAGCTTTCTAAGAATGCTTGAACTATTTGGTGCAATAGCCCCCATTATACATAGTCCCTAGGGGAGCTGTCTTCACAACTTGTGCAAGGCAAAGCAGGATTGGGGACCAAATACTAAAATTAAGATGATTTATGTACCAAATTACAGCCTTTGAGAGAATAGTTGGAAACACTATATACTTCTTAAAAATGCTCTTTATTTTATTGCTGTCTTGATACCCAGCTCCAGCAAAACCGAGTGTCCATTCAAAGCGATAAGCAAATTCTCCCGGATGGCGGTGAGCGTTGGTGTCCAGAACAGCATGCGCAGTTCGGACGCTCCGGTGACTGGGATGATCCCGTTCCCCGTGAGGCGCCGCGGCTGCCGGCTCGTCCCTCCGCGGGCCCTGGAGCTGGCGCTCCCGAGGCCGCCGCGCTCCTCGCCCCGTCCAAGCGCAGCCGTTGCTGCCGCTGCTGCCGTGGGTTTTTTGGAGACGTCGGCCTTTGAGCCGGGTGGTTTCCTACGTGCCGGGTTCCCCTGTTTCCAAGCCCTGTGGCAGATGGATCCCCCTTCCCGCCAGCAGCCGTCGTGGCTCGGGGCGAGCAGAGTCCGTGTAGCCCTTTGCGGGCTCAGGGCGCCGCAGGGGTTTGTGCACCTATTTGTTAACACCTGCTGAATTCCCATAGCTGATTATTCATCTGCAGCTGTGTGTACGTATAATACACAATAACCAGCCACACACCCAAAAAGCTGCGCACTGAAAATGCCGTGTCCGAGCTCTCTGATTACTGGCACTTGGTTATTTGTTCCTAACCCTGCTGTGTGTGCGTGTACGATAGCGGCACCCGAGCGCATGACGAAGCATTTTAAGTTACTAAAATCAAGCTGTGGCCCTTGATGGGAGCAAGCACAGGGCCCTACGCGCTGCGTTATCCTGGCCGGGCAGCTCCTTTGCTCCGAGTCACCCAGGCCTTAGGGTTAGAGCGGTTTTTATATCACTCGGGGGTAGCCTTTTATTATTAGTCGATTATTGTTTATTGTTGGTGAGGAGACCGTGTAACCCATAGCATAAGGTGAGCTGCCTTTAGGCCCGGGCAGTGCTTTGCTGCTGCACACTGGTGCTCGGCCCCAGCACGGATGTTTCTACCGCAGGGCCATGGAAAAGGGATGGGGAGAGGAGGCTTCTGCCGCGCTGCGTTTTACCTCTGAGCTGGGATTAACAGGTAACCGAAGGCAAAACCAGATTTTCCTCTATCTATTCCTACTTGAATAAAGTTTACATCCACGGCTTGGGGTAAAGGTATTTGGGTTTGTGGTGCTTTAAACTGTTTGGTTTTCATTCGTAGCTTTCAGAGACGTCCCGGCTTTCTTTTGCTGAAAATATAATTTTCTTCAGATTTATATGTCATGCCTTCATGTTCCTTCCTTTTGCCAGAACTTGAAGAGTTAGAGAAAAACCCAACCTCCCCAGCCTATGAAGCCAAACATGCTAAAAGCTTCTTGAACAGCTTGTTCTGGCGCAATATGATTAATATGATTTTTAGTGCAGCAGCAAAGCTTGGCAAGGGGAGGGAGGGTGACACCAACACCTTCCCCTCCCCAAACTCTCAGCGCTTGGGAAAAAACACAAAACCCCTTATTATCCGTATATCCCGCAGGGTTCCTGCTTCGCTTCCACGGCCTTTCCTGGGGCGCTATTGATTACGCGGCGGCCGGTGAGGCTGGGCCCACGGTAGCCCCTGTTGCAGGGTGGGCGCCCTCCAGGTAGATGGAGATGGAGGCTGGTGGAGAAGGAGGGGGCTTTTCTTGGTCGGCCAAAAAGCGGCTCTTGCTGGCGAGTGGCGAAGCCGGTGTGTGTGCCCGGGCAGCCCCGCGCCCGCCCGCTCGCTTGCGCCGCTAAAGAGGCTCGACGGGCTCGGAAGAGCCGTGCCGGGCGCGCGAGTGCAAAAACTCACCCCATCTGCCTTATTAAATCAACATAATCCTGCCTAGAGGTTTTTGGAAAGCACGTCTGAGCAGAGAGTGTTCTGAGTTACTCCAGTGCCGCTCGTGCTCACGGAACAGCTCGTTTCTCTGGGCAAGGGTGCGCTGGTGGTTACCTTGGACAAACGCTTGCTCTGCGGGCGGCGGAAGGGCTCGGTGTGCCTGCCCGCAATCTGTCCTTTGGAGATGTCGTATCTCTGATGAGCCATTCGTTGAACTCGCAAACAAGTTCAAATAGATATTTGAAGTTGCGCTCTAGGGCACGTCCGTGGTGGTTTAAACCTTGCGGTGTGAGGTTAGAGCGCCGTCTGAAAACAGCAGTGCTTTGGAGGAAATGTAAATTCAATCTGATTTTTTTTTTTTTTCTGATTTTTTTCTTTTCAGGTATCCTTAAATATCTTTAAAATACTCTTTGTTTCTTAAAGACAGAAATTTTATTCCAGAAACCCTGGATATTCAAACTATGCGAATGAGAAGGGCCCCGATTCAGCTGTTGATCTCGAATCAGCGAATCTCACTTGCACAGGCTTTCATTCAGCAGATACGGATCTGCTGTGGTTTAGACTTGAATGTAGCATTTTTGGTTATTGTGGAGCTTCATAGAGTGGAGAAGGGCTCAGGATGGAAGCTGCCTGAGATGATTTAGAGTTTTATATAAGCACATAAAGCTGCAAGTTGTCTTGTTGTGTTTGGTTTTGAAAAGCTCTTATTAACTACTTTGACATCTCGCTTTTATTCTCAAACATCTGCTTTAGATTGTTTGCCATAAAAGTGTAAGAATTAATCTTGCCCTCGTTTTTGTTATTGCTACCAGAAACCAAACTATTTTTATTACTTCTTGTATAGAGATTTGAACTTAATAGTTCAGAGTTGAGGAGAAAATGAGTTTTTGTATTTTCTTCTTTTTCTCCCCCTTAAGCTTACAGGTAAGGCTAATTAAATTATAATTTTTAAGTGCATAAAGATGTTAGACATGGCTTGTTAAACTGCAGAGTAATCTCTACTTTGCTTTATTTATCCCCAAGTTATGAGCTTTAAGGGAATTCAAATGATCAGCTCGTTTTGGCTTGCCGCTCAGAGCAGTGGCTGTCCCGAGCTGCTCTAAGGCATTTGCATCGTCTGTGACGAGCCTAGGACGTATTTTCCTGTATGGAAATAGCATGGAAAGTCAAAGAAAAGACACTCTTCCTATGCTTTTAGTCTTTTGTTTAACAAATGTTGAAAATTGTTGTTCTTGGGGCTTTCTTTTTCTTGGATTGCAGCTTGTTTGCATCGTTCCCCAAGGAGCAGCGAGCGCTGCGGCTCGCGGTTCCACTCGCTCATAGGGGAACTAGCGACCAAGATAAAACGGATGAAGCATCTCCTTGTTGTGTAAATAGCTAAATAGCATTTTCCTCAGCCTGAGTGAAATGCAGGTGATTATATTTCTGTTTAGCGCTCAGCTTGTTATTTCCCTACAGCAAGGCAGCAGGCTTTTCAAGGCAGGAACTTCGTGTTCTGTGGATGCTTTAGGTGTCTCTGGTTATTGTGCTTTAAGGAGCCACAAAGTTATAGCCATTAAAAACATATTAAAATACTAGGCCGTGATGGGCCTGGGCTTCGCGGAGGGACTGTGGCTGCAAGGCTTCCTGGAGCAGGGCTTCTGATCCAGGGAAGTTCTGCAGATCCTCTCCAAAGTCCTGCTAATGCTCAGCTGCCCCTGGAAGCGTTTGCTGCTTGGAAAGATGGGCCTGGGAGCTCCCTCATGGGCCTGGGGTTCAGCTTTAAGTACCATTTTGATACATCTAATTAAATCCTAGATAGAAACCCGCACAGATACGAACACAGCATGTTTGGAAGGACAAAAGGGCATGTTTTGTGAAGAGTTAAAATACAGTTTCTTCTGCCCTGGGGAGCTTTTCTTTTATTTTGACAGAATTGAGGTGCATTTTCAAGGCAGTGCCTGGAATGGGTTGTGCATTACACTGGCAGAAGAAGTGACTTGGAAGTTGGTTTATTTTCCTGTCCCCCAGTAATTAGCTAATGTTTACTGCTGATTTGTGAGTGGAAATGTGAAGAGAAAAAAAAAAAAAAAAAGGCCTAGAAATAAATCACTATCACTGCATTTTTAAAAGCGTTAATTTCTAAATGTGTTCCTAAAGAGTTTCAATTTTCTTTTTAAATCTGTAGTAAATGTAGCCCACAAATACTGAAAAGAGTTAACATATACTGCTAATGCCTGAGGATGCTTCTTTCACCTTACTTTAGACTCCAATATTTCTACACTCTTCATCTCTCTGCCTGTTTCTAATTGCTTTTCACTTTCTCCCTGGCCTTTTTTTTTTTTTTTCTTTCTTCCTATTCTATTCATGTTTAATTTTCTTCTTTTGCCTTTATGGGCCTTTTGCTTAATCCTTTTTATTGCTTTTTGGCCACATTACTCCAAAAGATTCTCTCTTCAGTTTAGTTTTGTTTTGCCAGACAGTCGCTGCTTAAACTGTAATTATTTAATGAGTCTCCCTTTGTTTCCTCTCTGACTGTGGTGGTCTGTATCTTTATTGCTGGATCTGGGCTGTATGCTCTGTAATGCATACGTACCTCTGAGTTTTACATAGTCTTTTATCTTCTAAAGACGGAGCTGAGCTCCGTTTTCTGTTCGGTTTTGTTATTTTAAGCAATCTTGCTTTTAAAGTCACCCGTCAAGCTGCGCATTCCTCAGACATGATACTGTATAGCTGTGGACTTCTGCATCCCAGGAAAGAGCAGCTAGTGGAAGACAGCTCTCCAGGGCTGCTTATAGGAGTTTCTACTAATAAGCAGCCAATTCCTGCAGCTTTCACCGTTCTTGGGGAAATCCTAAAGAATTTGACCTTCCTGCAGCAAAACAAGAACTCCAGTAGATTGAGCTGGACCAGGACCCAAACTGATCCCTGCCGGTGGCTCCGTTCCCCTTTGGGTGGTAGCACCAGCAACCTAGGTATGAGAAGGGGAGTGTGGGCTGCACTTTGTGCAGGGTCTTATGGACTGCAACGCTCAGCCCTTCTCACCGGCGCGTGGACGATGCCCCGAGCCGAGTCGGAGCCTTGGGACCGCAAAGAGAGAAGTCGCTAAATCCTGGTCCTGGCGCCGAACCAGGAGAGTTGTATTTCAGCACATTAGGCGGGCGTAGGGTTTCTTCTGCGAGATTACAGAAATGTGCCTTTTTGGCAAGAGCTTGAAGGTAAGTCGGGTCAGATAATTATTTATGTCAAGATGTTGTAGGGGAAAATTTTGGAGGGAAGTAGAGCTGAGCATGTGATTTAGCCCATGTAACGATGCGGTTGATTTCCCAAATACCTGTTTGCACGTAATAAATCACATCTATGCGGCCGTCTCTGTTAATAGCATCCCCAGTGCTCCGGTTCCCTCCTTTATTTCTGCTCTTCCTAAAGAAATCACATCTTTGCGATCTGTTTTGGTGTTCAGAAGTCAAATTGAGTTTCTAAGAAAAGAAGGAAGCCTAAATCTAGGCAGATTGTTCTGATAGAGCTGAGCTTATCTATCCCAAAGACAAGCGGGTGCTTGAGTCTTTTCTCTTTATCTTGCTGTGCGTGGTGAGGTTCAAAGCTTGGGGAGATCAGTAGAGAGACTCACGTTGATTTTTGATGGTTTTCTGTATGAGATTCTTTGCTCTCTTTCAATCCAATTACTGGGATATCCCCTTAGCGCTTTTGATAATTGAGTGTAAAAAAAAAAAAAAAAAAAAAAAAAGAAAAAAAAAGTAGATTTATTGTTGTTTTTTCAAGAACAGAAAATAAAAAGAGCTCTTGCTATCAAGTATTTGAGTCACAATGAAAAAAAATCACCAACATAGATAGGAGTTGTAGACTAAGGAATGATATAATGCCTTTTAGTTTGACTTTTTCTTGTTTATTTAAAAACACTGTGGAAGAGGGGGAGAGTAAAGGTTAAAATAATATTAACGGAGCCCTCCAAGTCTGTCACTTTCTTTCTCCTTGGCCTGGCTGTTACTGTAGGCAAACAAAGTGGATAATCAGAATCAGAAATCCATATTAGCACTGCAGACATGGGTCTGTCAATAATATATTGTGAGGGTGGAAGCTGTAAAAATAGCTTTTGAATCAAGCTATGTTGTCCAAAATAATTGCATGAATGTTGTTCCTGAGAATCCTGTTAACATGAAGGTCTTGATTCCAAAGCCTCGATTCTGCTGTGGACTTAAAGATGAAATAGTTTAAGATTTCTTGCAGCACAAAATTCAAGGAATATGTAGTATTTTTGCACATTTACTTGTAAGAATGTTTTTAAGGACAGCCTCGGTTACCAGAGGGGGTCTTGGTTGGCCTTTTGGCGCCGCTGCACGTTCTCTGCCTGCCGCTTGGAGTGGGTTTGAACAGAGTTGTGTCCTGAGTTGCAAATCACCTCAGTTCTGCTCTGTGCCCCGTGCTCCCCATACCCCAAGAAAGCCACGTCGCAGCCGGCTGTGAAAATCATTATGCCTAAAATCCCATTTTTGCCCACTGACTTAATGCACCTCGGCACATAAATATGACTATTTCTGTTATCTGTTAAAGAAAATAAAAAGTTCAGCGTCATCATCCAGCGCAGACCTGCATGTTGGCTGCACAAGTTTTAATAATCCTGCTCTCTGGCTCCCGTCTCTGGCCTGGGGGTGTTTTTGTGGCACTGCAGTTCCTCCCCTTTCCCCTACCTACTTTTTTTTGCTTGTCATTCTTCTTTCCTTTCCCCCTCAGCCCTCAGGAAGGAGGTTTTTGACAAGTCGGCTGCTGTTTCCTTTTGCTGGTGAGGGAAGGTGATGCAGTTCTTGAGACTGGAGAGGAAAGTGGGGAAAGGAAGGATGGGAAGGAAGGCAAAGGCTGCATCTCAAGCTCATATTTCTGGACTTGAAAGAGTGCTCTGAGCCACCCGCTTTCTGCTGGCAGGCGAACATGGGTAGCCCTGATGTTTGCCAAGAATCCTCCCCGAGGCCCCAGGGAAAAGGTGCTGGTTTTGGTGCTCCGCAGCCCCTCCTGAAAGGACACAGTTAGGTACAATCAGGTTTTGCGTAAAATAAGCTCCTTGTTACTTTTTTTTTTTTTTTTTTTTTAACTTATTTCCATATCGCATCCCAGTCAGAACCAAAAAGTGGCTAAATACTTGAGATGTCTCAAGTATGAGCAGCACTGGGCAGTGAAGAGCAAATCGGGCTGCCCATTCCATTTGTGACGCAAAGCCCATAATAAAACAGCTCCCCCCAGCCATTTAATCCTGTGTGTCTTTCGTCTAAAGCAATACCGGGCACGAGTGGAAAAGCAGTTGCTCACAAAGCTGTTGCTATGCAGGCTGCCATATAAATGAAGTTGAGGGGAGAAGCAAGTGCCTTCCTTGCAGTTAACAGCACTCTGTGCTCCCCTATGTTCCCCAGCGCAAGAGATGATGCCGAAAATAAGTTGAGGTGGGGGTAAAACCTCGGATGCCGTCAAGATAGGGGCAGCCAGGAGAGCAGGCAGGACAGGCTGCTGCCTCTGTTCTTGGAAGCCTTTTCCCTCTCCGTTTGGATACTGTCAGTGTCTTTTACACAAACATTACGGCATCCGAGGGGAATTAGAAATCCTCACCCGTGACCACAGCGGCAGCGCTTGGGTTTGTCAGGAGAAAGCAATGCAGGAGCAGGCGCTTGCTCCCCGCTGCCTCCCTTTGGGCTTTAGCAAGCCAAGAAACCTCCCTGAAAGCTGGAGGAAAAGGTGAGGCTGGCTGCTGGAAGACAGGAAATCTTGCAGTCTTACCTCATGGATGTAAAATGTTGTTTCTGTATCTGTAAAAGTGCTGTGTAAGCCCTAGGTAAGAGGTGCCGTCTTTAGTGGTGTCTCTGGAGTTAGACTACGGCTTCCTTTTATACCAGTCCTGAATGAAATGGCTAGGGAGCGCTTGGGACAGAGAGGCAAAAGTCACATAGAGCTGGTCAAATGGCTTTTAACTGAGGTAACATTGGTCAAACTGAGCCTTTTAACTTCAACGAGGATTGTTGTAAATGCACCTTAGCCCAACAGCAGTAAAATAGGAAAAGGTGCCACTCATTCCAAACTTTCCCTCGTTTTCAGCCCTACCTTTTTCTCACAGATCCGCACAGTACTCAGTGTTGTGAGTTCGGTGTAATCTGGATAAACTACTGCAATCATTTTGCCATGCTCGAGTATCTGCTAGTTCTTAAGGCTTGCACTGTGGCCCGGTATAGAAACGAGAAGGACACGGATGGAGCCGGTGCTGTGAAACTGAGCTTGAACAACCAGAAACGAGCTGCCAGTATTTCACGGCGATGCTCCTTAACCACTGGAATCACTTACCCATGGGATGTGCCTCGGGGCCCATCCCGCGACTAGCTGGCCACAAGCGATCCCCTTTGTGACCTCTGGCACCTCGGGAATCCCACATGGAGAGGACAACTGGGCGTCCCCAGGCAGAGGGGGGCTTGTGCAGCAGCATAAATGTCTGAGGAGAAAGAGGCTTGTTGTGCCCCCGCTCTGTCTGTCCGTCAGGGCTTCCCTGGCTCTCCCGGCCGGTCTCGGCACACGGAGTGCATTGAAGGAGTGCCGGGAATGCACTGATGGCAGCTCCACCGGGAGCCAGCAGCTGCTGTGGCCATGTCCTCCAGAGCTGTGGCTCCTGCAATCCGAGCTGCTCCCTTTTTCCACACACAAGTAATTTCCCCAAATATTTATCATGGTTTTGATCTTTGCCTGAAACTGAATTTTTCTTTCCTATAGCTGGAGCAGAATTCCTTGGGATTTGGGAAGATTGGGATCTCTCACTCACCACAGTGAGGGTGTACATATGTAAAATCGTGATATGCTTCTCCATTTGGTTTGGTTAGAGCAGCAAAGATTGTTAAACTTTAAAAGCCTTGTTCAAACGTTAATATTTTACAACAGGTGTTGCGTACCCACGTCAATGTAGTTATAAAGTATAAGGGTTTTGTGCACTTGAATAGGTTGTAAATTGACAGTGTCTAACAATGTGAAAAGACCCTGCATTTGTGCCTTAAAATGTCATGAAGCAGCATTAAAGCTGCCTATTTGGTCTTTCTTTTTGTACTTTTTGTTTGTTTGTTTTAATGTGTGTGGTTGCATGGTTTTAACGTTGCAGCAGTCGTCAGTGGGAGCAGCAGCCCCTTGGAGCTCTGAGTAGCGCAAAAAAAGCCGGAGTTTATCAGTTCTCATCACATACACACACACCCATGCATTTCTACAGAGAAAACTTGAAGCTGCTTTTACTTCTACAGAAATAAGGCCTTCTTTGAGCTCCTTGTCTGCATCCAGGGTAGCACTTCTCAAGGACTTGAGTCTTCAATTTTCTTATCAACCCACTGCAACTCTAAACAAAAACATCCACACGGCTAATTCTGGAGGGCCATCGGCCCCCATTGCACAAATTTAATTAGCAGCTTCCCATCCAGACTGTTTCCTTTTTTTCCTTTTTTTCTTTTAGTTAATTTTAGCCCACTTCTAGTTCCCACCGGAGAGGGCAGCTCCTTACACGAGCGGCCCAGGGAAGCGGAGCTCCGTAGCGATGGCAGTGGGAGCCAGGCTTCCACAGAGCAGGAACCGTGGAGTTACACCGTGGAGAGCTTCCGACCTTCCGGTGCAGATGAACTGTCTACAAAAACAATACTCGTCCTTTGCAAAGTTCCTGTCTTTTGCAGATGTGGAGCCGGATTTCTTTTGGGGGAAGCCAGGCTGGCTTGGGGAGGATCATAGAGCGCCCTGTGTCTTTTTGCTGCTGCTGCTAATTTTTGTGAGCACCATAGAATACAGTAGAAAATTGAAACTGTGTGAAAGATCAACAAATCGGTGTAGAATGTCACGCAGCAACATCTGTTAACTTTGGCTCTATCTCAGGTCTTCCTGCCCCCTGCTTTGCAGCCCCAAGTCTCCCGCTTTGTGAGAGCTTGGAGCGATAGGGACCTGGAGACTGGGGGGTGGAAAGTCTAGTTGTTTCTCAGTGGTCTGAAGGGCTTGCAAAAGTACCATCTGGAATTAAAATCTGATGTTGGTGTGTTCCTATATATTTTCATTATGAAACAGATGGGAATTTGCTGAATGAATTAATTGTATTGGACTGTAAAGGTGTATCTTGAGAGCCATTATATATATGGTAGCTTGCAAAGCCTGCAGAGAGAAATGGAAGCAGCTTCCCTTTCTAATTGGGGCTTTCAGGAAATCATTGATTACAGAACCTAATAGGTTTGCTCAGAGACATTTGTTTGATATTACTTCTGATAAAAAAAAAAAAAACTTTTCCCTAATAATAATTTTACTAGTGACACTGGAAGCAGCCTTGCTCTGACGGTAAGCCTTCCTTCAATAAAACTTTCCTTTTCCTTCCTACTCTGTCTGAAGGATTACAGCTAATGAAACATTGCTTCCAAACTGTAAATTCCAGTAAAAAAAGAAATAGAATAATGAATGAACAGTTGATATAGCAGATAATATGTTCTTAATGGGGTGGTCTCAGTCCAGTTCAACTTAATGGTGTAAGGCTTTTCCTTGCAACCTGTTTCAAAGAGTCAAAACAAAATCTTGACCCAGTGTGCAGAAATCTTTTGCTATTCTTTTTAACAGGGTCAGCATATTTCCTTAGCTCCCATTCAGAAATTAGAAGAAGCCTTGTACGAGTATCAACCGCTGCAAGTGGAGACATATGGACCACAAGTTCCAGAGCTGGAAATGCTGGGAAGGCTGGGGTAAGTAACACAGCAAGTTTTAATTCCCATTTCATGGCATTTTATCTGGGGCCATTACCATCTTTGCTCTGCTAGCACACTTTTTTTTTTTTTTTTTTTTTTTTTTATAAGGAATCTTAATGAAATATTAGACTTCCTGCCCAAGCAACCAAGCAACATTTTGTTTGGGTGGATAAGCGAAATTTTTTGGTCATCCAACCTTTATAGATCTATTGAGAGCTGGACTGGATTGTATTAGTGTTTTTTAAGGTTGTCCTTGGCAGTCGTCGTGAAGTAGCTGTTCATTTTCAGTTGCACGGTATTAGAAAATAAATAAATAAAAATCTGGGGCTTAATTTACCCAGCTGTAAGCCAGTAAAAATATTAAAGTTGGGCCTTTTGCCATGGAAAAGGGTAGGTTTTACTTGCCGACTGTTGTCTGCAGTCAAATTGCCTATGTGAGAAATGAAGCCTGGAGCTTAACTTGGTCAATAAGGATACGGCAGGACTGGGCTGTGTCGTGGTATGCAGCCGGGCCCAGGTCCGGAATTTGGGTCCTGCTGTGCCGGGGGGACAGAGTTAGGAAACCCTAAAGGGACAGGTCTGCTCTCTAGAGCAGATAGTGGCTGCAACGCCATCCGAAAACGGACTTGGGTAGGATGCAAGCGCTTACGGTGGCTGGGAAGACGTGTTGCAGGATGAATGTTCAGGATGGCAAGGCAAGAATGAGTTTTTTTTTGTAAAGAAATGTATATATTTTTTAGAAAGGGTGGTTAATTTTGTACCCACAGTGAAAAATTGAAACTGCAAAGTCCTGGACAAAAGTGAGACATTTTAACGTACGGAGTCAGGCACTGAAATCCAAAGGGGAATCCCATCTCATGCAGCAGCATGGGAGAAATCACATCTCAGGCAGAAAATGACAGAGAGGTGAATAAATGTTTCTTTTTTCAGCAGATAATGAACACAGTGGTGCTTCAGAAAATTCAAGGCTGTCTAGAGTTGAGCTTGTCTCCATTTTTATTGGTTTTATGTCATTCTGATGGCCGTAACTTTTGTTACCCGATAGCAGCTTCCCAGAGACAAACATTAATTATCCCCTTAAGCCTGGGCAGCACCGGGTTCAGCCTTCGCGCCATGCGTGGAGCACAGGGTGGGCCATCTGTCCCTGTTCCTCCCATGTACGAGCCTGGCACATGGTGGGACATGGTTTGAAGGCACCCAGAGGTGGGGGATGAAGCGCTGAGAGCAGCAGGCGAAGGTCATTGATATATTTTTGTTTCTATATTTATACGAACTCATGCGCATTTCCTGTTGGTGACGAATGCTTAACTAAAGGCCTTTGGTCCCCGCTTTAGGTTTTTTTCCTTTTCTCAGGCAGCTGCATGCAGCTGCCTGAGCGAGGCGGAAGAGGTGGGCGCAATTTTATCCACTCCTGCTAGCGATGTTTAATGGGATTGCTGCAAAGACAGGTTAATTGTGAAATGACTACATTTGTTTTCCCCTTCTTTTTCCCCACATTCCTCATTTTTCTATAAGAAAGAAGAGTTTTCCTCAGTCCTTGAAAGTCAGTGAGCCTTTGCTCATTTTAATGGTGTAATAGTCACCAAGTATAGCAAAATTTCATGTTCTTGTTAATTTTCTGCATTTTGAAGTATGGCTATCTGTTGCTGCTGAACTGTTCCCTCATACGTGCAAGCTGTTACCATCCCAGTTTCTGGAGCTAGAATTATTGCAAAGATGCTGCCAACCTCCAAACTTGGAATTTACTTCTCATAGTATAATAAATTATTTATTTTTTAAAGATATAATTTATTATCTTCAGAACACACAATAGAATGGGATTTTGGAATATTCAGATCTTAACCTCTTACTTTCTGCAAGGCTCGCTCTAGGTTTTGGCCTAAGTGCAGCAATTATTTTCTTGGTGACCGGCTGCAGTGGAAAAGGCACTTGACAAGAAGGCTTCTGGCAGAGAGCAAGAAAAAGGGGGAATCCTTAAGGGATCAATTAGAACATTTGTTAGGAATCTTCTTTAATTAAAAGAAAATTGCTTTTTAAGTTGCCTTGTATTATTTGCTCATTAGGCTCTACAAGAAACATTGCGCACAGTCCAATGGACTTGATTCTGCATCCTCCCACTGCTGTTCATATGGATTCTGCATACTTTGCAAAATAGAAAATTATGTTCAAACTGTCTTTAGAATTTTGTTTTCAGTTTCTCATGGGGCTGTAAATTTATTTCTTTTTCACGCTCACTGCAGAAAAGCACTGATGTCCATATGGCGTGTTTTTTGCTATTGTGTTGGAAGTCGGAGATTAATGAAGAAACAGATTTGTCAACACAAAAAACTGGTAGGATGTTCAGGGTTTTGTTCTCCCCTCTCCCCCTTTAAATGTCGATTTTCCTGCAGTAATGCAATATGGGCAATAATCTTGAATTACATGGCTTTCTGGGGACAGTAGGTGCTACACTAACAGGTAAAGAATTTAACTTTCTGGCAGAAGAGGGAAGTTTTTTGAGCAGTAGCCACTGACAGAGCTTCACATCTGCTGGGTTACTGCAAGGGCATCTCTGCTGCTGCTGGGCTCCTGGATGTGACTATGCTCCATCCAGGCTGGCGAGGACTTGACCTAGGTGACAAAGACCACCTGTGCTCTGGTTTTGTGTTAGTGGGTTAGGCCAGCTCATGTTTGTCTGCACCCATCAAATAACTTGGGATCTACCTTAGCTTTCACAGAGAGGAAGCGAAAGAAACAGTGAGGCTCGAGCACTGACTGCTGCTGTTTTAGCTACAGGCTTTCCATGAAGGGCTTTAAAATAAGGCATTTTTTTCCTCTTCTTTTGTTTTTTTGATAATGTTTTAGCTAAATACATTAGATTTATTTTTGTGGCCAGAAGTCTGGAATATATAGGATTTTGATACTACAAACTATAGCAAAGTGTCATGTCAAGCAGTGAAAAAGCAAAACAGGATGGGGATGGAAATTAGTTCCCTTTATCTTGTGAATAATTCCCTTGACTTAAAAAAGTGAGTTTGTTATGTATTTTGATTAAAAGAAGCACAACAAAGCCCTGAGTTTCAAAATGACATTTGTTTGAGGTCCTGAAAAATGTGAAGACATTCTTGGGATTATTTGTGGGAGTATGTCAGGCTAGCAGGAGCCACTGCATTGCATTCTCACCCCAAGTATTTACAGCTGTGCAGGAGCCATACACAAGCTGCTTCTGTAAGTTGCTATAAATTGAAAACCTGCTTATATGATTGGGATAAAGAGGTGCGAATGTCATGCCTCAAAGCTTGCTTTAATCCAGAGTGGATCCTGTACTAACGCAGCACTAGGGCCCATTCATGCCATTCTCCAGTATAAAGGGCCCTTAATTTACAGGTATGCCTTAAAAATTTACTTTGCACTCAACTCAGATGCTTTGCTTTAACAGAGAACTACTGTGCAGATGTTGGAAATGAGTCAGACCTGGTATGCTTGAAGTAGAACTATGTTTGCCTACCTAGCTCTGGAGTGACACATCTTAAGCACATCCATGGGAATATATGTATTAAAAAAAAAAAAAGGAATTTTACTGTCACTCCAAAAAAACTATGATTTTTCTTGAGGAAAAATGTGCCTTTGATCCATCAATTTGCTTTCAAGAATAATCACAGTGTTAAGAGAAGTACTTGAGTTATTTAGTTTTCTTAACTATAGTGCAAAAATAAAGTTCTGTGGTGAACAATAATGAAGATAGGTAATATATCTTCTCTGTTAATTTAAAAGTTAAATGAAAGCAAGATGTCACTGGAAGAGCTATGGGTAAATATTGAAGCAAAATCAGAATTCTGTGGGAATTCCATATATGAAGTGAGCCTGATTTAGCCAACTATGCTTTTAATAATGAACAACTGAATTGATTCCTTCTTTTCTATAGTGTAGGGCAGTTCAGTCATTTTGAATTTTGAATTAAGATGAGAAGGCTGGATTGCAGATCTGCTACAGCTTTGTTAGCATTTAATTTTTAACCTTCATTTCAAGTGGAAAATTTCTGCATATTTCTTTGTTGTACAGTGTTGTAGTGTAATTTGAAACACATGTCGAGTTCTGGCACTTAATCTAGAACTGACTAGTGTAACTCCGTTGCCGTCAATCACAGTGATTTTTTTTAATATATTTTTTTTTTAGTAAGACAATAGTAAGGATGCTCTCCAAACTATTCTTAAGCCATAGCTGATCTGGTGTTTGGCCAGAATAGTTTTTGATAAAACAGCATACGTTTCTACATTTAACTTAAGGCAGTAAAATGACTGAGAGTGTTATTATTATTAAGGAATGACAGGACTTTAAAAGTTGGAGAAGGTTATTTTTTACATTTGATTGTCTTCGTGACTGGAGTATTAAGCTATTTCTTGACCACTTGAAAAGGAGAAAAGGACCGGGATGTTAAGCTATTTCTTGAAAACAAGAAAAGCTGAGAGTGAAGGAGATTTTGATCTGCTTTGGTCCATTGCTTTTGCACCCTGAATTCATCCTGCTCCTATGGAGAGGATTTGTCAATGTGCACAGTGGTCAGAAGGAAAAGACTGAGTAAGAGCAAGGAAGGCGTGGCTCGCCTGGGGAAGCATTTCCAGGGCAGCGCTTGTCCTTGCAGGAGCTTTGCTGGCTCCCGGGCGTGCGGTCCCACCACGCGCTGCCGCAGGGCCTCATCCTCACAGCCTGAAGCCAGGAGAAAGACTTCAGGTAACTTCAAACCAGGCACCTAATAAAGGAGAAGTGTCAGGTAAGAAGTGGTTATTGCTTTAAGGCAAACGTGTGCCATTTTTCTTACTGGATGTGCCATGAATAAATGAACCAAAAACAGCTGAATGACAACAGAAGTACTGTGTGGATGCATTTAATTGAATAGCCAATGTGGCAGCATGGGCTCTCTTTTTGAAGAGGTTGTGGGGCAAGGAAGAAGGACGATTGGTCAACTATGTTAATTTGCCTTGCCTAGAAATTGGCTTCCATCCCTTTAGCCTGCCACACAAATCCAACCCGTTCTGTCGTAAGTGTTTGGAAGGATGAAAAATTTAATACAGGGGTGATGGATTAGCACTGACTTTTTATTTTCCCAACCAAATGGAAACCGAGGAGAGGAGCATAGCCCCTAGAAAGCCTGAAATCTTCCTGTTTAAGAAATCAACTTTCTCGCAAAAAAAAAAAAAAAAAAAAGTCTATGAACATTTCAAACGACACCCTGTAGTATATGGTGTTTTGCATGGAGCTCTTCTGTCAAGGTCATTAGCAATTGAATATATTAAAAGTGGCCTGCTTATGAAACGGAGAGCTTTGCTTCCTGCCCGCCCACCTGTGGGTATCGTGTGGCTTCGGTAACTGTAAAAGGTCTCGGGAGGGTTATGAAAGCAGCGAATATGGAAAAAATATAACGAAACAAAGAAGGAAGCCTGCGTCCACCATGTAGTTTCTTACATTTAAAGTTGGCCGGGATTGCATGTGCACCACTAAATTAACCTCCAAAGCTGGCCATGACAGCAGAATGTCCATAGTAATTGTTTTTGTTGGCGTTTGCCTTCAAAATTAACTCATCGATCTAACATGAGGCTCTGTGCGCGGAGTCTGGTAATGTTTTTCGCTTTTTCATGCAATCATGGAAAAAATATGTTTCTGCTCGAAGCAGTTGTCAAACAAGCTTCTTTCATCGACAATCAGACACAGGGCAGCTGAGTGAGGCTGTTTAGTCTAGAATAAATACTCGAGAGATTACAAGGTCGCTGTAGGAAATGTAATTATACCATTTATTCCAGAATAGTCTTTTTGTAGCGTGGGCGTGCAGAATACTAAATCATGGTGTTTATTAAAATACATATAATATAGGCATATTAAAAAATGCAAAACAAAAAAAAAATAGGGTGTTAATATAAGGAATGGAGAAATATCTGGCAGTCTGTGCTGCATGATTAACTAGTAAATATTTAAACTTGCTTCAGAAAATGAAGAAAATATTAATGTCTTTATAAGTGAGATTGGTAGGAGGCAAAACCTGACCTGTCTGCAGGTGCAGAGCGATGCTGCTGAGCGGCAGCTGGAGTCGAGTGAAGCTCTGATGAGGCATTGCAGTGTAGTGGGAGGCAAAAAAAACCTATTTTCTGTTCTCAAAAAAATCTCCATTTAAAAATATCTGATGGTCTCTGATGGTAGTTCTTATGGTATTGATAATCCTCCACTACTTTCATCTTTTCCATTATCCACCACAGTTATATCGCTTTTAACGTGTTGTTCGCCTGGAACGTTGTACGTTCACAGATTTTGCTCCTTATTTGTCCTGCATTTATTTAGAGAAGAATAGAAGTCAATTTTGGAGAAGTCAATTTAGATTGTAGAAGTCAATTTAGTAGACATCAATTTAGATCATAGAAGTCAATTTAAGATCTCCCATTGCTTTTACAAATTTATTCTGTATTTTCTGAGAGTGTGCTCAATATTTTCTTTCTTTGCTTTATTTTGCTTGCTTTTCTTTTATTTTTCTTTCTTGCTTCTCCTCCAGTCCATTGTATTGCCATTTCTGAGTCTTCCTCTGATTCCTCAGTCAGATGTATCATTGCATTGGGGACTGTACAGTTTCCACAAGAGGATAGAAAAATCAGATGGTCAGCACGTGTAAGAGGGAGCCTTTCTGGAGCAGCAGGACGGCTTCGGTGTCCTCAGCTGTGGTAGTTCCTCGAGGAGTAGAGCCACAAAATGCTTTATTAAGCCCATGGTTAGACTGCAGATGAAGACCAAGCGCCTGTTTGGATACATTCATCTTTTTGATTACTTAGCCTCAGATGTAATTAAACTACAGAAGTAATGTTTATCCTGTTATGAACTTGCTCTGCAAGGCACATGAAAAAATCTGTGAAGTAAAAAAGCAAGAAAGAAGCCCTAAAAAAGGGTGGATGGGGGGGCTTTCTAGGCCCTTCAGTGCTGTTCTTCCAAGAAGAGGGAGTTATAGATAGTGAAAATGGTTAGACTGGATGGGACAGCCAGCAAAGTAGACTCCTCAAAAGGAAAATAATGTCAGAAATGCTGCATCTTTACTGCTTGGATACTCATAGACATAGTCATAAAGCAGCTTTCCTACATGAAAAGTTATGTTCATGTATCCAATGAACCAAAAGATGCACTCCAAGTTTTCTGAAATGGCAGAAGGAAGCAAAGGAGGGGCCTGGTTGAAGCTTTATGCAGCTTTTCAAGCTGTTGCTTATGATGTTTTAAAAACTTTCCTCAGATAGTTTTGTTCCAGCTTATTCATGGTGGGTAATATTTCTCACGGTGAGCACAGATCAACAACATTTAAAGTTTATCTGAAGAGTGAAAAAGGGTGGGAACGAGGGACCTCCTCCCAGAGGGTGATACCATTCACTGAAGTCAGTAATTTCATTCATAAATTCGGTCCTCCATATGTAACAGATTTTGTACCTGATAAGATATATGACAAGATTTTCAAGGGCTGGGCTGCTTGTTTCTTTTCCTGTTTAAAAACAGTCTTGTTGATCTCCATATTAGATCATCCTGGAAAAAGATTTTGGGAAGCTGGAACTTGGAGAACTTTCCTGAAAGTTCGTAGTGTTCAGTCATGCTTTCATGTCCCTATTTTTAATGTTTTCATAAAAAAAAAAAAATAATAAAAAAAAAAGTCTTACCCACAAGAAAGGCAGGGCAGTTCATATCTGTTTTTATTCCAGGAGTTTTTGCATCTGTTCATTGATTTTGGTCACATTTAGTGGAGCAGAGGAGGCTTCACAGGTCACTAGGATCCCAGCTCCTGCATGGAAAGGAGAGGTCAGGTATGGAGCAGGGTGCTAAAAGTGCCTCAACTTGCACAGCAGTCTCATAAGTTACTAGACACGAGAGAAGCTGTATGGGAATGAGCCACCTCATAAATGTCCCAGCTGTAGGAGAAGAGCTTCAATCAGAGCTTGCAAGCAACCACAAGACCCCAAGCCATAGCAAGCCAGGCGTCTTTCGTTTGCATACCTATAGCATTGCTTGCAAAGAGGAAAACTGAGGCTCTTTGGATCTTTGGAATTGGAGGATATCCAAGCAGCAGCCAAGAGGTTATTAGTTTGGGAGTTTTGTGTTTAGAGGTGCAGGTATGTCGGAGGTAGGGGAGGAAGAGAGGAACCCAAGCCTAAAAATATGACGTGGCTATTCTTAAAGTTGGGCACTGCAGGTGTCTTTACATTCATTGTGGAAACTAATCACATGAGGTGCTTTTAAATCAGGGTCTCCTGAATGCCAGTATTTACAGGATGTGGATGCTCTAATAGCTGTGTGCAAGCAGCCACTGCTCTCACTTCTAACTTTTTGAAGGGGCTGCTCACATTGGGTTGAGGTTGGTAGCCACGACTAAGAGGCTTTCCTGTACACGTACATGCACTTTTAGGAACTGATTTTCATGGTTTTGCTTTTAAACCCTTGGTAATAACCCCAAAAACTGTTCTAGGTGGGCAAACAGCGCGGTGCTTTCAGAGAGAACCGAGCTGTTGCCCTCCTTCAAAACGGAGGCGTTCAAGTTAGGCAAAATAGCGGTGTGAACTATTTTCAATGACAAAATAGTGTTTTGGATTTGGTGCGGCTTCGCAGATGGACAACAGCTCGAGCTTGGAGGTAACACCAGTGTGTTTTTGCTGCTTTGCCTAACTGGTATTAAATGCAAAAACATAAATCCTGTTCAGTGGGAGTGGGGAAGGGAGATGGTTTTCATTTGGCATAATTTCCTGTGAGACGGGGGTCTAAACAAGGCCCATATTTACACAAGACAATACAGTTTTTACATGTACTAGTGTATCCAGCACATTTTAAAATTGTTTAGCCAGCCCTGGGTATTAAATACCTTCAAAATAAATGTGTTTAATAAAAGTAGATGAAGTTTGAAATAATTTTTGAATAATTTTACAGTAGAAACACCAGTTAAATCAACCCCATTGCAGTAATAAATGTCACAAAAACAATTAATTATACTTGCTTGCCACTGCAAAATCAATTGTGTAACTGTTCTTTTAAAACTGACTTTTACATTACTAAATCCTAAACACTACACTTCTGTAACTTGTCAGAATCAGGTTTTGGTTAATAGATATTTGCAGTGATGTAATGGGAACTTCTGGCATGGAATCAGAATATAATGGACTGTGATTAATGTTTTAATAAGCACTTTTCTTCCACTTACGATGCAGCAGTGAAACGGTTTCCTGCTTAGATTGATAGAACAGCAGGTGTGCACGCATACTTTCTGCTTTAAGGAAGAATAAGTCATTCAATTCTGCCTGAAAATATTTAATGTTTGTTTTTTAAGTCAGATGCTGCTGATTTGGGGGTAGAGTTTAGTTTGTTTTCAATCCAGCTCTTACTGAGATTTGTCATTTGGAGGCTTAGGGCGCTATGGAGACTTTTTTGGTATGTAAAATAATTGCTTTGCAAAGAGGAAGCTCATTAGTTTAAAACATAGTTTTGTTGTATTGAAGTTTTCTTCAGTGAAAGGAGTTATTTAAGAATAGCATTACTGGCACTCAAAAGTGTGCTAGAACTAAGTATGGTGTTGAAAATATTAGCAGGTTAGATTTATTGTTTAAGTTAATGTATTGCACTTGTTGCGTGCTTGAATTGCTTTTGTACTGCGAGTAGTTTTGGTTTTCTGTATCTTGACAATTCTCACAGCAAGTATCAGCTCATTTAATTTCTCTTTTCTTTAATTAATTTTTTTATGAAGCATCAGTCCAGATTTGCTGCTGGGGTTTTCTGCTTGTGTTGTGCCCCGTGGCCCCCTCAAAGGAGGGGGTTTCTCCCCGTGTGAAGAGGCTGCTCCGCGTTACCGGTGGGCGCGTTTTGGGTGCTCTTCATCTCGCTGCTCCTGCCGCCCGTCTGCCGCTCCGCTGCGTTCCTGGAAAACGCCAGAACTCCCTTCCCGCCAGGTGCAGGGTGGTCGCTTATTCCTCGCCTCCCGAGCCCTGTTCCAAGGGCGGGAATCTCCGGATGCTGCTTTCGTGCCAGCTTTGCCTCTGGAGTGGCATCTCCCTTGCACAGAAAAGCTTCATGTGCGTTTCCTTTATTCGCTACCACGGCTTTTCTCTAGTCCCCCTTTTAGAAAGATTCAGAAGGTGATCCCTGGCTGCTGTCTTTATTTGCTGACTTTCTTCTGGAAATGGTGAGGAAAGCTTGTGAATAAAGTTCCCCAAATCTCCACCTCTTCTCCCCTTCCTGTCATTAGGAGGTTCTCTCTTTATCCTGTTCTTTTCACATTTGGGCCCCAATGGATCGGGCAGGCTGCTGTGCTCTGTCGTAACTGATTCTGCATGAAAGTATTCCAGAAATGAAAGGGGAGAGCAGAGATGGACTTGGAGGCCATCTCAAAACTTGGAAGCATTAAAACTCTGCTGTTCCATACTCTTTGTAGTGCACAGTTAGTTTTGAAATGAAAACTCCCCCACATATAGGATTTGCTAATAATCTGAAATATGGAGGAAAAAAAAAAAAAAACTCTTTTTTTTCTTATTCCGTAAAGTGGTTGCACGCTTCTTTTTTTCTCACCAGGACAGCAAGCAAGTGTTCTTGAGAAGTGAGTAGATTAG
The DNA here is from genome assembly GCA_013398735.1 of Nothocercus julius. Lineage (NCBI taxonomy): Eukaryota > Metazoa > Chordata > Aves > Tinamiformes > Tinamidae > Nothocercus > Nothocercus julius. The sequence goes on from VZSV01000086.1 coordinate 955,870, forward strand.
AATTTATTTTGAAGAGTCACCCGTGAATGGGTTTTATTAGTGTGCCTAGGAAAGTCCAGGCTGTTGCAGCCCTCCTCTTGATCTCTTGACTTTTGTCTGAAAGCACTCGCTGAAATTGCTGTTTTTGTGAAACTGCTCTCCTTCTCTCTCAGTGAAATGATCTATAGACTTTTTAGCTCAATTTATCCAGCCCTTTAGCCTGCTTGCAAAAGCACATGCTTGCAGAAGAGCTTGCAGAACTGATGCTGCCCAGCTCTAGAAGCATTTGAGTAGTTAGTAGTAGCAGCTGAGCTGTGGAAGAGCCTATAGTGTTTTTGCGTTTGGGAGGGTGGGATCACACATGGGTGATCCATGTGTGCTCATAGGTGCTGCCACTGGGGAGTTTCCTCGACTCGGGGACTCCTCACAGGTGGAGCAAAGGGTTGAGGCCACCTGTAAGGCCCAGTTTCAGTCCTCAAGCCTTGTGTTGGTGCTGCAAGCAGTTTATCAGGTGGCAGATGAGTTGGCCACGTTATTGGGTATTGAGCTTTTCACTGCTATCAAACCTGAGTTATCTGCTACCATCAGTTGCCCCTATGCACTGCTAGCAGGTAGTGCAGATTACACAGGCTGCCTGTCCTGAGAATTTTGGATCAGAATCTGTCCCTGGAACAAAAATTGATGTCGTTTCTGTTAGGGCTATATTTACTTCCTTAAAAAAAATACTTTGGGAGCTGGGATAGCAAATATGTAGAGTTTCAGTGCTGATATCTGGGTCCACTGCACGCCTGTCTCGTGCTCATGCAATACTTCTTCTTTCAGCAAGAGTACTAACAAAGTAGTTTGGCTTAATGCAAGTGTCTAAATATGTCCAGCAGTCCTACAGAGGAGAAACTGCAGGCAATTACAGCAGAGGCTGTAGTCCAGACCTCAGCAGAGGTAGCCTGTTTCACTACTATTGCTCGCACAAGCTCTTTGTGTGAGCTTGGGAAAGCTAAGGTCAAGTATTCGCTGAAATCTATGGTGGTTAAGCATCTAAGCACCTTGTGGAGCTGGGCTTTGTTTTTTTCCATTTCAATTAATATTTGGTTCATTATTAGAAAAATGGAAGTATGTGTTTTGAAATATCAACATTGGGTATCGTGAAGTTACTTGGTTACTGTGGTGGAGGGGACCACATAAGCCGGGACGACTGGGTGTAAGTGGCAATATGGGTTAGTGGCCTTTTCAAAGAATAGTGCATCCTGTGTTTTGGGCTTTGCTGAAGGATGGTGATTTGCAACAAAGCCCAAAATTTTGTTGATTCAAGATTTATATTTTGTTTTTATTCAGCATTTTTTGCCCTTTCTGAGGGCTCCAGCAGCTGAAACAGCAGAGTCTTGCCACACAGCAGTTTCAGCTGAGTCTGGTGTTTGAAATGGCAACACCACTAAATGTTTGTGACTTGTTTTTAGAACAGCATTTCAGCTGCCAGTTTCCTTAAGAAAGCAAAAACAATATGTAAAGCGAGAAGTGCAAATAAAGGAGAGACTTTCAAATACTTTTAGTGTTAAATAAATAAAGCTAAACCAAAAGGGTTCAGGAGACATGCTAAATTTAGCAAAATTGTTTGAAGTCATAGGAAAACAACATCTAAATAAGTATGTGTGCCCCTCTGTCCTCTCATTCTCTTCTCTCCCCCTCCTGTCCTTTGCCCCAACTCACATACTAGTTCATTCGTTACGTTTTCTGCTAATGGGATTTTTTAAAAATGCTGCTTTTCCTCTGGTTAAAGGACTGGATGCCCCAAAGAATATCTACGCAGTGGGAGGGAGATGCGGGGTAGGGATGAGAGCTCCCCGGTGCCCTCTGCCTCCTTGCCAAGTGCTGGGGAAGCTGCAGCGGTACCGCTGATCCCTCCAGGACAGGGTAGGACTTGAGGCATCAAGGAGGTGACCTCCCTTGGGGACATGGTCTGTGCACATTGCAAAATTGTGCTCAGTGGGGACGTCGTTCCTGGAAAGTAGGGAAAAGGCATTTGCATATACATGTATTTTCACTTGGATCATGGCTGAAGAGCTTCCTGTAAGTTATGAGATTCCCTTACGGGCACCTAGGTACTAGCGAGGGAGAGAATTTGTCATGCAGCCAAAGCGTGCTGAAGGGGAGACCTTTAAAGAAGTTGCCTTTGTCTTCTTCTGAATCTTGCTGATTGCTTTGGAAGACAAAACCCCAAACCTAGAAAAACTAATTCCTACTGGAATGTTTTTAATGAGATGCATATATATGTGTGTGTGTGTGTGTGTGCCTATGTCATTTAATATTTATACTGTGATAACTCATTGCTGTTATTGCTGTTGCATTATTGGGTGTTTCTGTTGGCCATCAATGCATTGCTTGCTAATGCATAGAGAATGTACTACAGAAAAAAAGTGTGACCACTGAATAGGCCAAGTAGTATTTTTCCAGAGGAACCCATTGAATGAAGAGTCTGTCCCACCAGTTTTAATAAACTCTAGGCTTCTAAATGTTACAACAGTAACACAAAAGGAATCATACCAGGATAATAACAGTAGAGAGGGAAAGGTGTTGGAAACATGGTGTTAGCGTATGAGAACATATCATATAACACACGGGCAGAAAGCAGTTTGGAAAGGTGCTTGCAGAGCAGCAGAAGCATCACAGACATGGAGCAGACTGACCACAGAGACACCGATCAGGTCTGATCCCAGCACAGATTCCTCGGTGCCTCTTGTTAAATCGGAAGGACTCAAATCCTCAAAGACAGTTGAACACCAAAATACCTTTGGAGTTAACTTCAGTCCGTGTGTAAATCCCCTGTTTTCTTTCACCTCCTTGCTTAATACTGTTTTTGTATGCCTCTACCTCCTTTGCTGCAGGAATAACTGCGGCTCCCACACCGGAGGTTGTCCAGCATTATCCCCAAGTCCTTTCCAGTGTTCATTCATTCACAGGGTGTTGTCTTGTGTGACCCATGTTCTTGACTCCTCACTGCATGACCTTTGCTATTAAGCTATCTCTAGTTGGAGGAACTTAGAGTTAGTAGGTGTTATGTATTAATCTGAATAATTTATCTATTTTCCCTACCCCCTGATATATTTGACAGCTGCACATCTTACAAGCAGTGGCTTTTCTATTTTCTTTCAAATTGTAGATGAAAGTTATTGAGTATCGCTAGGATAAAACGAGATCCCTGCAGGTAAAATACCTCATCAGATGATGCATCCCCATTTACAATTAATTTCGGAAATCAATCAGAGTAAACCAGGTTTAAGCACTTTCATAGGTGCTACACCAAAAAATATTCTGAATGTGGTACTTCAAGGAAAAAATGCCTGCCTGTTTGATCTCTTCTTTTCATTGAGGTGAGTCACTCAAAGAGCTTTTAGGTCTTAGAGGAAAGAAATGTTTCCTGTATTGGGCTAATAATGAGTCCTGTATTGGGCTAAATAAATCCATAAGACACTGTGGAATATATTCAGCAGCAGTGTTTAAATGGACAGGGTAGAGATCAGGAACCTTTGCACTGTTGTGGGATTAAAAACCATCAACTCTGATGTATAGAGAATGCTAAATGAGGAAGATGATGGCCCATAGTATTCCTATTAAAATCTTTGCAAATCTTTTTTTTTTTCCTCTTAAAAAAAAAAATGTATCTTTTCTTGTAGAAGGGAGGAATCTACATAGTTGCAGTTTTAGTCTCCCTAAAATGTTACAGGGCGGTTGTGTAAAATTGCACCTGTGGGGTCTGTATTTGAGACAGAAATTGCAGGTCAGCGTGGTGCTGGATGTGCATCTCTTCCAGGGTATTTTTGGATAGCACAGAGGTGACCTGAGAACTGTCAGCTCTGCATTTATTGGGGTTTTTTTTGCTCTTTGGTGGCTCCAACTAATCGAACCATTGCAGAAGGAGAAAGTCTCGGCCACAAAGGGGTAGGTGCCAAGATCACATTAGCCTGTAGTAGATTTGCATGCCAAACTATCCTTTAAATCTTTGGAAAATCTCCCTAGCACTTGTGCAGCAGATAAGACAAAGCTTCTGTGAGGCTACTTTAAAAGTGAAGTTACTGCAGTGCTTGTCCTGCTGATGAGAGAAATCAATACGGTCCTCTGCACTTTTCACTTACAACCACATTAGCGACGTGTCAGGCGTGATGGACTGCTCTGCCTTCACCAACTCACGGGAAATTGTTAGCTTTATTGTGTTAATAATGAAATTTTAATTGTCCAAAACCTTTTTCTCACCAGAAGGTTAGAACATTTTTGGTGAGTAGCAGCTAGCTTTTTACTGAAGAATAGATGCAGGCAGAAATTTAAAAAAAAAAAAAAAAAAAAAAAAAAGGAAAAAAAAATCTATTTTTTCTTCTGTGATACGCGCTTTCCGTGCTACTCCTGTGACGATGCAGAATGTCGGTCACAGGGACGCTGACGTTGTTACCATCTGGGAGCACCGGAGTACTGATCCAGTTGCTTTTAATGGCCCATTATGAGGACATGCGTTTCAATAGCAAAGTTTGTTTCAACACCTTCGCTGCCCTCCTTGCTTCTGTGGCTTCATCTAGGTTTTAACTGAAGAAATACACCGAGTACATTGTATGCGTTATCTTTTTCTGATGCTGCCTTTAATTTGGGAGGGGGGCTGTACCTTGATGTATGACGAGCGCAGACATTAAATTGGGGCTAATGGGAAGTGAGTCTGGACTTGAGTTATGGTGGCCATAAAACGTGATGAGATCTGGCACTTGGTTTAATTACACCACGAAGTTGCATGACCTGTAATCTAGTGGCAGCACATCATACTGTGTTGCATAAAGCACTAATGTTTTTATGGAGTCTTAAAAAAAGAGAAAGGAGAGAAAAGCTTGGTTATAACATTCAGCGCACATGTGTGCACAAAAATGGATCTTTCTGTTTATGGCTGCATGTTAAGGTAGTGAACTCCACTGTTTCTGAAATTTATTTTAGCTAGTAGATTTTATATCTCAAAAATATGAGAAATTAAGCAGTTGTTTTGATTTTCTATGGGTGTTTATGGTAACAGTTGAAGGCTTAAGGAGTTCATCTTAGGGAACAGAAAATTGCATAGAAACATTGAAGCAAAACTTAAGTACAAAGATGCTCTGTATTTTAACGTACTAGAGGAATATATTCCAAACCAATATAAGAATCAGTCGCATCTTGTCTTGGAGCTTTTTGGCCCCATGTCTTCAAAGCTCAGTTGCAGAGTCAGGCAGAGAAGGAGGCCTTGGAGCTTCCCTTCGAAGTTCAGTAATTCCTTTAAAACCCGTTTGATCTGTCAAGTAGGTGTAGAAGCTTCTGTCAGGCACTAAAAAGAGAGCAGATTTGGCTGTGATAGATTATACAAATACAGTGGAGGTAATTGCCTTAGCCAAGGGAGAAAAATATTCCTCCCAATTATGTCATGTGCCAGATGTCCTTGCAGCGCTGGAGAGAAAAACATGTCCGAAGGATGAGACTAGTGCTTTTGTGGAAGGTGCTTTATTATTATTATTATTGCTATTGTTATTATTACTTTGGCTTTCAGAGATAAAGTTAAAAAAGAAGTCAACTAAATCCACAACAGAAGATCAACTGCATCTTTGTGTTGGGATTTCCAGCACTCGTAACTCCCATGGCCCTTCTGTGGTCCTCTAGGATCTTCTGTTTTTGTAATGTTGCAAGTTTTTGAGAGATGCTGAGAGGCAGCGGAGTCCTAGGCTACTTATTTTTCTATTTGTTTTAGCTTTTGTCCTGCTCCTGTGCCTGCTGTTCAGATTGGTGTGATTTTAAACCTCTTCAAAGTCATTGGCTTTCTGTCACATTCTAAGTTTTTAGTGTTTGGAGGCTGAAGTGAGAGGACTGAGCTTTTATTTTGCTCTCTAATTGCCAGTCAGGACTACAGTCTGATATGTGAAGCTGTGCAATTTTGTGTTCCAGCACCACAAGATTGTTTTACAGAAATATCCTGTTGGTGGAGAATGGGCCAGAAGGGCTGTCGCGGTAGGATTATTGTTTGAAGGATAAAACCCAATTTTCTCCATTCTGTCTGACGCCCTTTCCTCCCCCACTGTTTGCGTTGAGTTGGTGGGTTTTTCCCCTGCAACTCTTGAGAAAAGTTGTTTCCAAGAAGCAATAAGGGCAGTAAAGGGGTTGACATCGCGACGTTTTGCTCTCCTGTGTCACGATCCCTTGGAGGCCGCAGCAGGACGGATCGCAGTGATGGGCAGGGTAGGGCAAGCACGTTTGCCAAGCACGCATTTACATCCAAGAGCTTTGCCTGGCCAAAGTGGTTGTGTCTGTAGTCCTGTTAAGATGATCTATATGGTTTATATGAGCTATTAAAATGAATCCTTAATGCAATCTGGTAACTGGACTGCATTCCCCCTCTCTGGTGAGTATTACATGTTGTCGCATGTTGCAGCACAACAAACATAAAAGCTCTTGCAGAAGTTAATGCTCTTTTAGGTTAATTCAACAGTTCTGAGCATGGTTTTCATTAATTAGAGCAGCAAGTGTGATCAGTATTTTTATTTTATTTTATTTTTTGGAAGAAACTCTATCTTAAGTTTCTTTTTCCTAGTGGAAGAAATGTTTTCAGTGTCCTTTTCTTTTGTAACTCTACTATATGTAGCTAGCCTTCCTGGAGTCTGGATGTTCATCATCTCTTATGGCTTTCTTAAAAGTACATGGATAAATCTGACTGTGTTTGTATTCCATGTGGCCAGGGGGAGTGTTATTGCTGTGGCTCTGCAAAATTTCTAGGCATACTCTGTGCAAGTCCATTGAACTAGAGAGATTCCTCTTGTGTAGAGGAACAGTGCATGCCCCAAACTATAGAAAAATAGAACTTACGTTATTTAAGAAGTGTTAAATAGCACATAAATAACAAGAACAGACTGATCAGAGTAGTTCCTTTTTATTTCTCCTGTGCAGGATTCTTGTTGCTCAGTGTGGTCATACTATCAAAAATGTTCGTTCTCTGGCTTCTCCCTCTCAATATAACTGTTTTAGACCTTTCAGTGGCAAAGAATTCCTTTCAGCTTGTGTATTTGGACTTTTACTCATCCTTGCATCTGTTTTTTTCTTTTTTGCTTCATAAAGCAGATATTGATCACAGTTGCATTTGGTTAAATTTGAGGTTAGTTTACACAAGTCAGTGATGAAATATCCCGTGACACTCTTTTGGACATCAGGCATTCATTATCTTTTGAAATCCATTTTTTGGAGGAACTTCTTGGTCTGTTTTGCCACTAAATGTACTTTTAATAAAATAAGTCACTTAATATGCATAGTTTAGATTCGGAAGCATGGTTAGTTTGTTGTTTCGCGTTTCTTGGAATGTGCTTTCAGTTTAGCTAAACAACTTTCTATTTAGGGCATAATTTTATGAATATTTCTTGTAATTCTGGCAGCAAGTGTTGCAGCACTATAATTATGCCATAGGCATTCAATGTTTTTTCCATCATTAACTGGCTCTTATCCTGGTTTTAGATTCCAGATTTCTTGTTTGCTGTCTTGTCTCCTCAGTAGAAAGTGCAATTCTTGAGTACTTTTGCCTACAGAAATGATTTCATAATCAAGTCCATCATTTGGGTTAGTTGTACATTTAAATAATTCCCCAAATAGTTCCCCCCAAAAGTCTATTTTTTCCTCTGAAGTCACGATATTTGGAGATTTCTTAAGGAAAATTCACTTTAAGAATGATGTAAGCCAATCGATATTTGTTTAGTAACAGACTTTAGTCTTGTTTATATTAAAATATTGCTGTAATTTAACTACTGTAATTTCAAAATGAGAACTAATGAAACAAATATAAGCTGGTAGTGTTAATGTACATGGAAAGCGAGGCATGACCTAACAGGTATAGTGTGGAGGTGGCTACTAGGACCCGCGCTGTTCCCTGACCATGAGCCAGCAGGGTGCCCGGGTGGTCCTGGCTCCAATCAGGAGCAGCGTAGCCAGCAGGACCAGGGACGTGATCGTTCCCCTGTACTTGGTGCTGGTGAGGCCACACACACAATCACAGAATCTCAGAATGGTTGAGGTTGGAAGGGACCTCCAGAGATCATCCAGTCCAGCCCCCTGCTCCAGCAGGGACACCCAGGGCTCGGGCCACAGGGCGGCACCCAGGCGGGGCTGGAGGATCTCCAGAGAAGGAGCCTGCACAACCTCTCTGGGCAGCCTGTGCCAGGGCTCTGGCACCCTCACAGCAAAGAAGTTCTTCCTCACATGAAGATGGAACTGCCTGTGTTTCAACTTGTGTCCATTACCCCTTGTCCTGTCACTGGCCACCACCAAGAAGAGTTTGGCCTCATCCTCCCTACATTGAACCCTCAGGTACTTGTGCATATTGATCAGATCTTCTCTCAATCTTCTCCAGGCTAAACAGGCCCAACTCACTTAGTCTTTCCTCACACGACAGATGCTCCAGTCCCTTAATCATCTTCATGGCCCTACACTGGACCCTCTCTAGAACCTCCACGTCCCTCTTGTGCTGGGGAGCCCAGAACTGCACCCAGTGCCCCAGGTGCTGCCTCCCCAGAGCTGAGCAGAGGGGCAGGGTCCCCTCCCTCGACCTGCTGGCAACACTGCTGGCACCTCGAGTACAGTGTTCAGCTTTGGGCCCCTCACTACAGGGAAGGCACTGAGGCCCTGGAGCGTGTCCAGAGAAAGGCAATGAAGCTGCGGAAGGGGCTGGAGCACAGACCTCATGAGGAGCTGCTGAGGGAGCTGGGGTTTAGTCTGGAGAAGAGGGGGCTCAGGGGAGACCTTGTTGCTCTCTACAACTATCTGGAAGGAGGTTATAGTGAGGTGGGTCGATCTCTTCTCCAAATAACTACAGAAAGGACAAGAGGAAAAGTCCTCGAGTTGTGCCAGGGGAGGTTCGGGTTAGACATTAGGGAGAATTTCTACACATGAAGAGTAGTCAACCATTGGAACAGGCTGCCCAGGGAAGTGGTGGAGTCACCACCCCTGGCAGTGTTCAAGAAACGTGTAGATGAGGCCCTTAGGGACATAGTTTGACAGGTATGATGTTGAGGGGCTTACAGTTGTACTCGGAAGATCTCAAAGACCTTCTCCAACCATAATGATTCTATGATTCCATGATGGGGCAGAGCTCACCTGCATCAAATTTGCAACCGATACAGGCCTGGGAAGTGTGGCTGGTGCCCCACATGGTTGTGCCACCATTCAGAGGGACCACAACAGGTAGGAGAAATGGGCAGAGGGGAACCTTAACAGTGGGAAGGGCAGGAATAAGGCCAGGAGCCAGGGGCTGACCTACTGGAAAGCAGCTCTGCAGAAAAGGTCCTGGCGGTCCTGGTGGACAGGCTCAACATGAACCAGAAATTGGCTTTCATGGCAAAGAAGGTCTGCAGAGTCCTGGGGTCCTGAGCCACATGAGCAAGGGCATTGCCAGCAGGTCAAGGGACATGATCATTCCCCTCTCCTCAGTGCTGGTGAGGCCACATCTGGAGTGCTGTGTCCAGACAGACTGGAGCAAGCCCAGCCAAGGGCCACAAAGAGGATTTAGGAACTGGAGCGTCTGTCACAGGAGGGCAGCCTGAGGGAGCTGGGGCTGCTTGTCTGGGGAAGGCTCTGGGGTCATCTGTGGGTGTGAGTACCTGGGGGAAGGAGTAAAGACGATACAGCCAGACTCTTCTCAGTGGTGCCAACACAGCGGGACAAATTGAAATATGGGAAATACCACTAAAATGCAAGAAAAAATGCTCTCGTGTGGTGGTGCTGGAACGCAGGAGCTGGTTGCCTAGAGAGGTCTCCATCCTTGGAGATACTCAAAGCCTTCCTGGACAGAGCCCTCAGCTTCTCGAGCTGACCTGGCTTTCAGCAGGGGTTGGGACTACCTGGTCTCCAGATGTGCTTTCCAGGCCAGTTATTCTGCAGCTCTGTGACCATTATGGCCATCTGCCCTGGCTCTGATTGACATAGCTGGTAGAGTTTCATCAAATAATCTCAGCCTTAGCATATGTAAAATCTATGTATTTAAGGAGGGGGAGAGTATTTCTTTCAAATTGAGGTCTCCTAAACCAGAATCCACTTAGAAAATATCTGTTTGTCAGCAAGCTAGATTTATCTTCTAGGTTTACTTTTTGCAGAGGCCTCAGTGGTAGTCCATGGAGCAAATCCACCAGTTGCTAAACTGTAGCTTAGCCACTTTGAGGCTTGAGTCACCATCAGTTGTGGGCTTGCTAATGGGAAGTCAGCGGAGCTGCATTTGTGTAAAGCATGAGTAATACAGCTGTGAGTCAGCCTGAGGTTTTGAAGACAGAATCTAGTTTTAAATTGGCTTTTTAGTCGTATATCGCACTCTCGGTTATATACTTTCCCTCCTGAGCTTAAACATTCCAGGAAGAGACAAGTACTGAAATAAAACGATACATCTGCTTGTAAAGTCGAAGCAAATCGTCAGATTGTCCCGCCGGCCTCGGTGAAGTGCGCAGGCTCCCACGCTCCCCCTTCGCCGCTCCTGGAGATGGATTGCTGGACTGGAGGGACTGTCCGTCTGGCTCAGGACAATTTTCCTTATGCTGTTAAGCGCTTTTCCTCTGCCTCTCATTCAGGGTATGATGCTGGACTTGGATAAAACCAACCCTGCAATTAATCAGGTTGTCTTCTCTGGAGCAAAGCAAATGGTGTTTTTTTATTAGTAGCAAAACCCAGCAGTGTGTGTTTGTGCTTTTGATTTCCATGTTCTAAAGCAATAATTTATTCCTGATGAAGCACTAACTGGTCTTACCTTGAGTTTTGTGTTCTTCTATGAATGTAAAAAGGAGGGAAAAAAAGTGATTGAACATGTGCTGCTTCTGAAAATTCAGTTCAGCCAGCAATTATTCTGGTGTTCAGAGTTGCTGTTTGGGACACTGTATTGGAATGGGATATGGCAAAGGGCTTCATTAATTTTCACCAAAAATTGATATGTCTGTCTGCTTTTCATTATGGGACTAGTTTTGCTTTCCAGATCAGTAATAAATGGCTGGCTTGCTTTTCCAAACTGCTTTATCAGGGTATTTGCTTGTGTATCTGTATCCTTCCACTTACCACTTTGGAAGATGTGGGAAGGAGAGGGATATGTGTGCCCCGAAGGCTGCTGTAAAACAGCCATTTCTCATTTAATACTCCATGAGCGAAACATTTCCAGGCATCCGAGAACTTTTTTTCCTCAAAGAAAACTCTTGAAAAGGGAAAATAACAGTAAATATTCTGCAGTCGGGCTCTTGCAAGGACCTGAGCAGCCTGGCCTTGAGCCAGGAAGGCACTTAACAATGTGCTTAACTTTAAGCGCATCGAATATTCTTACTGGCACGGGTGAAAAATCAATGAGGCTGCTCGCATGCTTAGGGTAAGACGTGTGCTTAAGTGTCTCCCTGGCGCGCGGCCAGCGGGATGTGCTGAGCCCTAATGGTGGGCAGGGGCTCATTCCGCTTGTCGCGCGCCTTCCTGAAGGATTCATTGATATTGTCCGTGTTTATTTGGATTGGCCTCCCTTTCCCCTCGCAGCCCTACCAGCTCCGGGAGTAAAATAGATGTGCAGCTCGGTGCTGTCAAACAGCTTGTCAGGCGTAGTACTTAGGCTGTATGTACTGGGATAGAGCAGGAACTGAACTCCAGAAAAGCTGGGAAAAGATGAGGTGAAACCTGATTGTTTTCTTTGGTAGCCAAGGTTTTAATATAGAAGGAAAATGAAGAGGAGAGAAGAGAAGGGCTGGTGACACCTTGCACCTTTTCAGTTAGCATAGTTGCTTCTTAGGAAACATTAAAGAATGCAGACAGATGCATTAATAATCTGCTGGCAGTGGCTGCAGCCTTGGCAAGTCATTTTTCCTACCTCCTATGGATTTTCCTGAATCGCAGGCGACCGCTTGCAATGGGCTCTCAAACGGGACAGCAGGCGGGTGGTCACAGCCAAGATAATTCGTCCTTTCTTCCTCCTCCCTCCTCTTCAGCAGCATCTTTTGCTGCTTAGACGACAGTTTCCACTGCTGACAACTGTGAATGATAAAACGGATCATGGTTAAACACGACGTGGCTGGAGATGCTGCCGCGCCAGCAACTCGCGGCCAGGCAAGTGCACGGGCAGCGGAGATGCATCCGCCTTTGCTGCCCGTTCCACCTTATTCGTCTAAGGAAACAGCATCTTGTTCCTCCCCCTCCTTTTGTTTTTCAGCCTCTAGACCTTGCCCGTCTTTCACTTTTTCTTTCCTTGTTTAAAGCTTCCTCCTTTCCTCTCGCACTGGCATTTGCTTTCTTCTTTTTCCAGCTTGCTGGAGCCCACAGGAAATTCTTCGTGCACTGCCTTTCAGTTGTGGTCGCTGGTATTTCGTCACCTGTCCTTTTTTATTTTTTAATACTAGAAACTAACTTTTTTATTTCCTGATTTTAATTTGATTTCCACCAAATGAGAGAGAAACTGAATGAGGAGCAGATGGAAAAAGAGAGGGAAGATGGTGCCTAGAGTAGAAAGAAATAGAGCTCAAGCATTTTTTTCAGAGGTTAAATATGGAAAAACAAAAGAAAACAATTGCACCATGTACACATAGTTACAGACAGCAATATCTCTGGAAAATGCTTCTCAGTGAATGAGCGTCTCGTGTTCTCAGGAGACCCTCCCCACAGTCTCCTGCCCAGGTCGAGTGGGTTTTGGGTACAGGTCGCTGGGTTTTCGTGCTGCCAAGCTGTGACTGCTGCACTGTTCAAGCTTGGGGTCAAGCTGGCTTTCAGGGTAACTGGTTGTGCATGTTTTTATTGTGTATTTCTCCTAATGGCCATTTCTTTGGAATATACTTTTAAAAAAAGTCTAAGTAAAAGCTTAATAGAGCCATCTGTCACATACAGGATTTTGCTCGAGTTGCATAAAGTAGCATTAGAGGTTCCAAGTTTGAAAGGTGTGCTCAGATGAACACGTAGCATACTCCTTTTTAAGCAGTGAAGTGACCTGCACTGTCTGAGCAGAGTTTAGAAAAGCCAAGGAAGAGGTTTATAAAGGAAAAAAAAGAAATCATTCTTCTAGTTACAATTCTGGCTAGCAAGCTTAAATCTGGGCCTGTGTCTGTGCTTGCAGGTGTCTCAATGTGACAGAGCCTTCTGCCACCTAGTGTTAATGTGCGCTCTTTCCTCAGCAGGGTATGGCCGGAAAATTTAATAAGTGTCATTATTAATTAATCAGAGCTGGTTAGCAGCTCTCCCCTGGCACCCCATTGCCAGGTGCTCTCAGGAAGCTGCTTCTGCGCCAGGGACTTTCACCGTCAATTCGATCCATGCGGACAAACTCCGTGGGTGTAGTTATGGAGGATGCAGTTTGCAAGGTGGGTCAAACCGTTTCACAAAGCACCCATGGAGGGTTTCGGTGACTCTGGGTATTGCTCTGGGGTGATAACTTTGTTAGCGCTTTTCTCCTGCAGGTGAAACTAATGGGTTCAGCCTAACTCAGCACGTTGTGAGCGCCTCTTCCTGCTGGCTCAGGAAATTGTATTAGGCTGGAAGTAGCTGCAGAGAATAGAAATTAATTCAACAGAAATTATATAAAATAAAAAATGGCTCCTCTAGACACTTAATTCATTGTCTTCTTAAAGGGCAAAATGAAAATCTCTCATCAGCACTGCTTTTTCCTCTCTAGAAATTCCATCAGGGCACAATAGGAAAGGCCAATAAAATCAGGAGAATTACCCCCAGATTTCACAGTGGAAACTTCAAACTGTTAAAACAGAGAAATAATAGATTTAATGATGCTTTATATTTAAGCCAAAGAATAATAGCTCCCACCATATGTTGACAGATAGGAGGAAACTGGTTTGAATTGAAGGTTTTTTTCTTTTTTTTTTCTTTTTCTATTTTTTTCTCTGCTATAAGTCATTTTCAGGGACACGGAGCAACCCTTTCCCCTTCTCTCTCCCACGAGCTGCCTTCGCCGGCCCACGCTGTCTGGGGCGACTGATCCCTTTGCAGGTTGCCATTTGAGAGGGCTCAGCCAAAAAGGTGCTCGGGACCTGGGCAGCGGCTTCTCATTCCTGGCCTGGGGGGGGGCTCGGGGGACACCCCGACCTGCCGCCTTCCTCCCTCCTCTTCCTCCCTCCTCTCCGGGCCCTCGCAAGGAGCCAGCGCCAGCCCAGCTGGGCGCTGTGAACTCGATCCGCAGCTTGGGGCCAAAACGCTGACCTGGGCGGCAGGGGAACGGAGGGCCCGGTGCACCCCAGCCCTCGGCAGCTGTGCCGCCCGCCAGGCTGTTTCACCTTGTTTTGACCCGAACGCTCTCATCTTCTTTAAATAGCGTCGTTCAAGCTGCAATCTTTTTGCTTTTGACATTTATGCGCCTCAAATACTGCCTAAAGAAAGTAACTCTGGGTTCTTTTTAGCTTGCTCTGGAGCTTGTAGCTGTTCATCCAAGATAATTGTTGGGTTTGGCTGCTTACTTATCTGATGAGTATCTGAGGTTAGAAAAACTCCTCTAGAAATTCACATGCATTTTTTGGCTATTTGTTTGCGTCACATTAAACCAGATTTAGTGTGCGACGTGGATTAATCCCTGCTCCGAGTCGGCGCGGAGGCTGCTGGGACAAACCAGCTCACCCGGAGGGACGGCATTTTAGCGCCACCGAAACTCAGGTCAGGCACATGGGTTTATCTTCCTTTGCTCAAAGGTTTTCTCTTCTGTAAGAGGTGGCTGGGGAAAATCCTGCGGCTGCAGTAAACACGTTCCTTGTGTCGTTTTCTTTTCCCTTCCACTCCAACCTCATCTCTACGTCCATGCCGAGCGTGGTGGCCCGCCATAGCGTTTCACCGTGTTGGCGGCGCTGCGCATCCCGCCCGGCTCGGGACACGGCTCTCTGCGCCTCCCTCCTCTTGCTGCAGGGCTCCCCGCTCCGTGCGGAAGGGGCTCCACTTTCTCCGGAGCTGCCTCATTTACACGCGGAGGAATCCCTTTCATGTAACTGGCTCAAAGACCCGTTTCATGGGCACGGATTCCGTGCTGCGCTCCGGAGGATTTATGGTACGCGGTGGGGCGCGAGGAAGTCGGAGAAAAAAAATGCAGAGCGAGGAGCAGTAGGGAATTTTTATCCTAAAAGAAGAATTCATGTGTCCCAAAAGAAGTTCCTTTTAGAGAAAAGGTGTGTTCTCCCTTTTTGTCTACAGGAAGGCGATTGTATTCCAGGAGAGAGATCCCCAGAAAATGTTCCCCAAGCAGTGGAGAAGGACGTAGTAGTGTCTCTGAGACTGAACATGCCCCGTCCAGAACAACAACAACAAAGACAAATCTATAAAAGCAACCCTAGCTCAGGTAGAAAGCGATGGAACAATGCTTAGGTGCCTCAGAGGAAGAGCGATTATTTAAATATATTCTTCTGCTGAGGTTTGTCCTGAGAGCAGCGTGCGGAGGAAGCAGCAGGTTGGCGAGCAGGGAGAACATGGAAAAGACGCAGGTCGAGCCCTGCCGAAGCGCTGGCCCCGCGTGCCGGCCAGCGCCGCTCTGCGGTTGCCAGAGCTGCCGGCTGGGCAGCCGTCGGGAGCGGAGCGGCTCCGTCCCCGGTCGAGGCCAGCGCAGCCCGACCGAGTCGCGGGCCGAACGT
>VZSV01000086.1:976047-986990 GCA_013398735.1 Nothocercus julius
GAGCCGAGGGGCGCGGGGAGGAGAGGGCGCCGGGCGCTCGGCAGCCTCGCGCCGCCCCGAACCCTGACGTTGCGCCTGCCCTCCGTGGAAACAAGGCCCGTTAAGAGCCGTACACCAGAGAAGGCAAAGCGCCTTTTCCTGGCTTCTGCTTATAAGATTTACAGGTACTTAAAATAAACCCATGAAAAACAGACCCAGCGTGCTGGAATTTGCTAACTAGTCGGAGCAATTACCTCCAGCCTCCCCGGCCGAGCGGAGCTCCGCTCTTGGAAGGGGGCCTTGGCAAGCGCCGCTTCCCGGAGCTCCTCCAAGGGTGCGGAGAACCCTGCGGACCTCTGCCGAGCAGCCGGCACCGCCGAGAGGGATCCGGCCTCCGGAGCCGGCCAGGCCCTCGCTTCTTCCTACCCATCTATCCAGCATCTGTCGGGTGAGGAAAGACCGAGCGAGCGGGGCCTGTTTAGCCTGGAGAAGAGAAGACTGAGGGGAGACCTGATCAACATGTACAAGTACCTGAAGGGTGAATGTAGGAGGATGAGGCCAAACTCTTCTTGGTGGTGGCCGGTGACAGGACAAGGGGTAATGGACACAAGTTGCAACACAGGCAGTGCCACCTCCATGTGAGGAAGAACTTCTTTGCTGTGCGGGTGCCAGAGCCCTGGCACAGGCTGCCCAGAGAGGCTGTGGAGGCTCCTGCTCTGGAGATCCTCCAGCCCCGCCTGGGTGCCGCCCTGTGCCCCGTGCTCTGGGTGTCCCTGCTGGAGCAGGGGCTGGACTGGGTGATCCCTGGAGGGCCCTGCCAACCTCAGCCATTCTGTGGTTCTTGGAGCGCCGGTGCCAGGGGCAGGGCCTTGGCTCGGGCCGGTGCTCCCTGAGCCGAACGTTCGGCTCAGTCTCTTGGCGCGCAAACCAAGAGCTCGCCCGGGGGCCGGCAGCAGGCGGGGGGAATTAGCGCCGCTTGCCACAGGACAGGCGGCTCCGCGGCCTTTCCTCGGGGCTTTGGTGCTGCTTCAGGGATCACGTGCCAATTAAGTGTAAGTGCTGTGGTATCTGTAAATCAGACCCTCTTATGAAACTAATGCCCCAGTTACAGGTGACCTGAAAAGAGGGAAACAACAGACTGTGCCTCTCCCCTCCTGCCTTTTAGGGAGGTGTCTGTAAAGGAAAACAGGGAGAAAAATAAAAGCACGACCTACATGGAAAATGTAAAGAGGGTCCTCTGTTCTCCATGGGTGGCTGGAAAATTACGTCTGTGCCATGGAATAAACATGGGACAAGTAAAACCTGACTGGGATGGGAAGTGATTTTTTAAGATGGAATAGCTTGGAGGAAGTTTTGCTCTGGCCTTTCAAAGGGCTTCGGTGCAATCCGTATCCCGGCATCGCTCCTGGCTGCGGGGAAGAGCTCCCCTTTCCCCACAGCAGTTGTAAAAGGCCTTGGGAAAGGGCGAAACTTTCTTCCTAAAACCCCCAGGGACAAGGAACAAGCACGTTCGTAAAAGACATTAAACCTCCACTAAACGTGTTTCTCGTGAACCAGGAGCTCTGTGCGGCCGCTCCTCCCTCAGCGAGGGCCGGGCAGCGGCTTCGCCCCGCGCTGCGGAGCCTCCGGGGCAGAGCAGCGCTGGCGCCCAGCGCGTCGGGGCTCTGCTCGGCCTGGCCGGCGGGCGAGTCCAGCGCCGTCGCTTCAGCATCTCCAACAGCCACTCCGAAATGTCGGCCGTGTCTGCGCATTATGGCTATTAGGTGCAAGAAATACAGTCTTAAAACTGTAATTAATCATCTTTAAGTAACCTTTTCTTGCACGTTTATGGCATCAATGGGTATGACTGTTTATTATGTTTTACCTATAAAATCTGACCTGTTTTATATACTCTTTATGGAAACAGTGTAGGGTCATAAATTAAAAGATGCAACTGTTTTGGATATTTTACTGGTGGTCCTGTATTTTCCTGCCAGAAGTGCAGCTGTTTTAGGTTTCTCAGGATAACATTATAAAAGGCTGCATGCGTTTTGCAAGTTTATGCTTGAATTGCCAAGCCAGAGGTGGAATGACTCAACCTTCCCAGGAGCAACATGTACCAAGTGATGAATCAAAGCAGCTAGTTGAAGCTCAGCAGCTTACGTTACAAGTGTGAAAAGCAGGGCTCATTTATGGTATTTTAGCCGGTGTTTAAAATTTGAGGCAGTCGTTTTGCTGCTCACATTAGGCTGGAGCGCCTGTCTTGCATTCGATGGGTTCCTGGTGCAAACCTCTAGCTGAGAATTTTCTCTTGCATCTGCTTTGGGCGAGATGCAGTTGAATGCAGCAGGCGGCTGCAGCAGGAGCACGCGAGGGCCACGACTGAGCTCTCAGAAAGGGGCTGACCCAGGCCCAGAGCCCGAGCAAAGTGGCAACAGATGGAGAATATTTCAGTCCTTGGCTCGGATTTGGCCTGGGCGGTTTGGTGTCAGAGTAGGTGCCCCTGCAAGACGCTGCTGCTGCTCAGTGACTGGCCGAGTTTTGGCTTCCTGGGCCAGCGTGCCGACGGCAGCCTCGTGTCGGGGGCTTGCTCGAGGTATCGCTGGGCCTGAGAGCCAAAGTGCAGCCCTGCTGTCCTCAGAAGAACCTGCCCGATTGGCCTTTGCGGGTTTGCGGCATTAGCTGGCCAGAGCTGAAACTCTTCCATGTCTTTGTGGAGTGCAGAAAACCCTGGATCGTCCTTGTCTTCAGAGGGGGGGACTGTGCAAGACTAGAGGCTGCAACGTGGAGGCAGGAGGCCAACACGCCCGTGTCTGCAGAGAGGCAGCCAATGCAGCCCAGGGAGCGTCGGCCGCCGCTACAACCTGCTGCAGAGACGGCCCTGCAGTGCCTGGGTGCACAGCCCACCTGAAGGCGCCTCGGCATGGTTTTTTTGAATTACCAGAAGCTTTAGACCAACACGTTCGTTACACCTTAGATCTCCAGCAGCAGGCAGCTCATCTGTCTTTCCTTTCTCCAAAAAGCAGCCTCGACCTTACCGCACTGTGAGCTCTGCGGGTATTTGACGCGTTGGTTTCTGTGCTAATACTGCTACTCTTTGGTCTTTAGGTATCTCACCCATGTCCGAGCTGCCTCCCCGCAGGATCTCGCCGGGGGCTACACGTCCTCTCTTGCTTGTCACCGAGCCTTGCAGGATGCCTTCAGCGGCCTTTGGTGGCACCCCAGCTAGTCACTGCGCCTCAGCCAGGGCTAGAGGGACACTGAGCGGCGGGAAGAGCAAGTCCGAGCGGCACAGGTTGGGTGAAACTGCTGCCGTCTGCACGGTGGTTAAGCTGCAGTCACTCTTCTGTGTTAAACCAGCTGCGTTCAAGTGTTCAAGAGGGCAAAAAAAGTCTGCACAAGAGCTTTGTAAAATGGTAGATACATTTTTGTGGAGGGGGAAACTCTTTAGTCATGTGGCACTTTGCTGAGGGAGGCTGAAGCAATAAGCCACATCTAATGGAAGATGTGAGTAATTCAGCTGTGTATGTTTGAGGTTTAAAGAAATACACTTGTAAATTTTTTTTTAAATAAAGCCAGACTTTTTTTTATTAAAGTTTGTGGTTTTACTCTTATTGCAGGGTTTTATTTGCACAAGCATTTAAATGCCATTTTGATTATAACACTTAGTGTCAATATTCAAGCCTACATTTTCTTCCCATAACACTAGTTTCCCAGTTCAGACAAGTGGTTTTCTCCTCCTGCCAGCTGGATGAGATGAGAAACTCTGCACTGTGCTGACACAACTCTTGTGCAGGATCCTTCTTGATGTCACTTTTTTGTTACCTTTGCCCAGAAAGAAGCAGCATTATCTTTAGCTGTGAACTTTTCAGCCAAGTTCCTGTAGAAGCACTCTAAGAGACCTTGCAACAAAGCTATTGCATGAGAACGTAAATCAAAATTGCTTTAGATTTTTTCCTGTTCAGCTCTGTTTGTGAGTTTTTTTGTCAACTATTCAGGAGCTCTGGGGGCTTCTGCATCCCTTTGTCTGGCTTTTGGGATGATCCTTGCCATCCAGTCTGCTGCTCTTGTGTCTTCCTTCCCCTGTCTTCGTAGGGAAGCATAGACCCCCTGCGGCAGAGATGAGGTTCTTGTCTCAGGTTGGTTGTTTCCTCACATACTCATTAACTGCAGGAGACTGGAAATGGCTCAGGGCAAGAGGCACCTCTGGAGAAAACCCTGGAGCACTTTTTATGGGTCATCTGTTTATGGTTGTTAAATACTGCTCTGAAGACTAGAGTAAATGAATGTATTTTTTTTTCTAACATGTAATAAAGTGGAGGATAAGCTCTGTAACAGACTTGGTGCTTGCCTTATTGAGGAAGGGAGGAGATGCCAACATTTCCACATTCTCCGAAATCCTGTCATTTGTGCCCAGAGTAGATGTCAGCAGGTAACCCTGCATAGCAGGCTGGGGGGAGAGGGAACATAAAGCAAGCAAAGACTTATATAGGAGACCCTCTCATATCGGGGGGGACTGTCTTAGGGGTAGAAACTGGGTGTGTGGGCATCTCCGTCAACTTTGGTATTACCCATTGAGAAACAGTAATGGGAAACTATTCTATCCTACCCTGGTGGTAAAGATATCCAGGCTTTGGTGTCTGTTCAGTTTATAAAGCTTCAATTTATTAGCCTAATGACTGCAGAATTGGTTATGCATTAACATTTATCACTTAAATATTCCCGTGCAACCTACAGTCGGGTGCCCCCGACTACCTCTGCTATTTAAAGGGGAAGGTCTCACGTAGAAGTGGTAACTACACCCCGTGCAGGAAGACAGCTGTTTCGGGTGTAGTTACAGGTAATCCATTGACTTGCAAACAAATTAGAGTTAAGCTGTTAAAATAACAGGAAAGATGTTCAGAATCTGTGTGGACTCCCGCAGCATCCGGAGCTGGCACTGAGGGAGCAGTGACAGCGGTGGGAGAGGAGAGGGGAGAGGGCAGAAGCACAAAAGACACAGGAGGACAAGGTTTCAAGGTGGGGGGAACATTTAACCAAGTGCTAGTTCTCAGCCTAGTGTGTTCACACACACCTGTACTTAACCTGCAACTGCACAAACAGCAGTAAAGTCGTTCCTGCTTTAACTGTGCGCAAACACTAAGTTAGAAGTCAGTAAACTAACTAAATCAGTTAGCATAAAAAGTATTTATTACTCCAAAAGCCCAGGCACAAGTATGTGTGTTATTTATACCTTTCTGTAACTTAGGGCAAGTTTTTGAAGGGTTATCGTGCTTACAGAGGAGCTGTTTGTGCATCTGCTTACAATATTCCAATGTTTTCAAGCATCAAACCTGGTGGTCAAAGAGAGAATCCTGTTCCATACTGTAACAAAGGTTATTTCCTAATACACACACAAAGCATCTTCCCAAGTCCTACCAAATATAAAAAACATGTTTTCACCATTCATATTTTATACTTGTTAGCATTAAGGTGTGTCCTGCTACAAACTGTAAATTACCAAAATAAAACTGCAGCAGAAAACTATCCCAGGCTGTTTTACTGAATTATTATAGCATGTGAAACAAGAGAGGAGCAAAGTGCCAAAAAAAACATTTATTAGAAAAAGTGAAATTTTATTCTTTGTAGTAAGAAGAACAATTTCAGTCTGGTCATTGATCCCACAGTTAAGAAAAAGTAAAAGCAGGAGGCAAATGCTTACCAAGGGAAGATGGGACACACGTGACACACACCTGCATCTGAAGTGGGTAACCCAAGCATGTTCAAACCTTG
The DNA here is from genome assembly GCA_013398735.1 of Nothocercus julius. Lineage (NCBI taxonomy): Eukaryota > Metazoa > Chordata > Aves > Tinamiformes > Tinamidae > Nothocercus > Nothocercus julius. The sequence goes on from VZSV01000086.1 coordinate 981,778, forward strand.
GAGGGGTAGACTACAGGTCTCCTAAGTGCACCTAGTAGAAACTAGTGAGATGGTTACCGTAACTTCATCTTCAGCTTAATAATGTCTCTTCAGAAAAATCCTTGCTGGTACGCTGACGTTTACAGGCTGGTTTCTCTGGAAGAAGGTTAGAGAAAGTTTAGTGGACAATAAACAGATCCTGAACTAAATCTTAAGACATGTAACACTTAAGGGATTTAAGGGGAAGAGATGAGTTAAAGTCTGGATTAACTGTTACAAATGAAATCTGCTAAGGCAGTAATAGGGAATCTTTTCTTACTAAGTGTCAGACTGAACTGTTACTGACCTACATCTCAGTGCTACCCAATAATAGCCTAAAAAGAGATTTCATGGCATTAAAACCTTATCAAAACCTCCTTTTCCCTACTGAGTTCAGGTAACTGCAGGCTGAAAGCCGGCCTCTCCTCACTCATCATACGTTGCAAAATCCAATTCCACTGAAACTAAGTAGTTTCTACAAATACTTCAAGAAACGAGTGACTAGTATCTTTAAAAAAGCCTTGTATTTCTCAATTAAATTGTGCCTAAGCTGTTCTTGCTGATGTACAGTCAGATCTAAACTGAATCCATGCAAGCACGAGGGAGAAGGTCAAAACTGAGACGACGACGTTGGAGGTAAGCCGTTCTACCTCAGGTGAAAGTTGAGCCCCATTTCTTAACTGTTTAGCTAAATCAAATGTGTGCTTGATGTTAGCTACCCTGTCCTCCCCCAGCGTGCTCTCGGAGCATAAAGGTCTGGTTTATAGCCTGTGGGATGATCCTATCCAGTCCCCCATTTGCTGTATGGAGGCTCACGCTGGGATCAGAGGAGGGGAGCGCCGTTGCTGCGCGCACAGCCCTGCAGCTGCTGCACACGTGCAGCCACTCAGAGCCCCAGCCACCTCCACGGTCAGCACGCGGCGGAGTCACTGTCACGCGGCACCGAAACGCGGCCCCAGCGCGCAAGAGCACGGAGATGCAGCCTGGAATGTGAGCACCGTTCAGGACTGCTCCTCACCTTCCACAGGACAGGGCCTCCCGTACAGGACATCGGCTGGAATCTGGAAACTAATGCACATCATCTCCTTGTTCGGGGCCACATTTCTGACGGGGTGAGCAGAACAGCGCCCGCGCAGGGAGGCTCCCAGGGAGGCCTCGGCTCGTTGCCGAACGTCTTCGGCCGGGTCGTGGTGTTTGGAGAACGCGTAGCAGTGCACCGTGGGCAGCGCCGCGGCGCTGTGCTCCGCCCCAGCCACGAGATGTCTGAAAGCATCCAGAAACTCAAGGGCCAACGCTGGCAAATTCATGACTATGTGAAAAGAGGTTTTCTGCTCTTCTGCTTGGAGCGGGAGCCCTTTACTTAGTTCTTCTCTAACCGGCCCCAGGAGGAAGTCCCTGCCGTCCATGTTGAACGCTTTGATTTTGTCGCATACTTTGTTTAGTTTGCAGTTGTGCAGCAGCCAGGCGTAGGACTCAGGATTGAGGTCGTTTGCGAATACTCTGCACTTCTTCTTTGCTGCTGGAATAGCAAAAGGTCCAATCCCAGCAAAGACATCGAAAAGAACATCACCAGGCTTCAAAAGCTCAACGATACGGCCGTGCTCTGTGGAAAGACGGGGATTCCAGTAGACTTTCGAGAAGTCCAATTCATATGCAGTATTATTTTCTTTGACCTGAAAGTCCAAAACATTTGTTTCAGCCTCTGTGTTCACATTCCAGACATGTCTAAGCAGTATCTGTAATTAAGACAGCTAAAAAATTCGGCGTTTTATCAAAAGGTAATGCGTACATTGACATTTGTCCCATTAATAGTGCACATGGATCTTGTATAAACAGGTCTGCTCATCAGGAATAGCCATAAGGAATGCTCCACTGTCAGTCCAGATGGCTGGCTTATGCATGTCTCAATCACCAGGTGGAAATAAAGCAGCAATTTAAAATGAAAATACTCTTTTTTTTTTTTTTTTTTTATGGTCAAGAGCTTTGTGGCTGGCTGACAACTACTTTATTGAAAACAGATCTTGGGAAGATGCCTCAAGCCCTCCCTAGCCTCGAGTCTACCCAGTAAATAAGCGTCTGAGAATGATAAGAGCACAAAAATGGCAGCACTTGGCCAAATTCAAAGCCATCAAGAGCCAACTCTGCAGTTTTAACAAATACTGTATTTTGTCTCTCAAGGTGACAGAGTCTTGGAAACTGATTCGAAACAGAGCTTTGGGACGACCAATGTAAGAACAAGACTAAGGAAGAAATGCTGTTTACTCAGATGTGAGGGGAATGCAAGTGCTCGCTTGCCACGACCACACTGAATTTTTTTGCCTGTGTTACTCTCAAGTAAAGCAATAGTCAATCCAAATCACGGCATCGTTGGCTTTGCCAGCAAGAACCAGACTGAACTGAATTACACATTCTGCAGTTTGCAGCTCAGCAGTGTACTCGGTGTTTGCTAGTGAGCTAATACCATCTGCCTAGTATTTGACTGTCACTTCTGAGTGTCAAAACCCAAAGCATTCTCTGAGCACGGATAGTTCTACACCAGCAAGCCATTCAGCATTTTTCTTCAGCAACTGAATGGTCTCCTAAATGAATGATAGTGCTACCAGCTAGGAAAAATATCCTTGGGCCAAACCAGTAACCAAATTTCCAGCTAAAACCAAGAAACCCAGTGCAAGAAAGACTTAACAGTTAGTTTTCAGCTTTCACCTGAAAAATCTCAGAGCAGAAGAGTGCTGAGGCTTTGTCTTGCTCCTGACTGAAAAGGAAACGGCACAGGCAAACCCTTGCTTAAGTAAGGTAAGGTAAAAACTGGGTCTGCTGTTCTATGCAAGACATTGTACAATGCTTAGTGAAATTAAGATAAAGCATTTTCTTAGATCAAATGCACTGAAGATTTTGGCTTTGGATTAAAAAAGAAATCCCACCCCAAAGTCTGTAATTAGTATCTCTTGTAAGAAACCTTTACTTTATCTGCTTTTACTTCTCATTAAAAAAATCTAAGCTATGTACTTGAAAGAACGGTTATCTTTGTGATCACTACAGCTGTGATTTTACTCTTGGCAGACCGGGAGAAATGAATGTAAAAGTAATGATTTTTCATCACATCTTCATTCCAGTTACGTTTTTGTTTTTTTAGTGTATTAGATTAGGGATAAAGAACACGTACCTTGGTTACCAGGTTGCTCTCTCCAGCTAGCACTTCCATTTCAAAGTTTCTGTACGTGCTGTCAATAATACTAGTTTTATTCACCACACAGGTGACTCCTGGATTCTTGTCAATTATAACCTGGCCTGAATGAGAGGGTAAAAAAAATATTCAGTTTAAGGCACCGCAACCTCTCAGTGGTTGTAGATAAAATACAGAGTAGTTTACAGAGAAAATTTACAAAAGCAAGCATGTATTTCAACAACCTGTCTCTAATCTTTCAGTGTTGTAGATGTTATCTGATTTAAGGCAGTATGTTACACTGAGCCAATGTGCAGTAACTGTAAGAGGACTGAGTTGTGTCATTTGTGTACAGCTTAAGCATCAGTTTTAAATCAAAGGCTATTAAATAAAAAATCAAACTTTTAAAGCAATAAAGATGCTTTTTTTTTTTCCTGTACAACCAATAACTTATTGATAGAACACTTGTTTAAAATACCTTTGGGAACACAAATTGTTGAAAACAGTTGCTTTACCTACCAATCAAGTATCTGTAAGGCAGCTGATGATCTCTAAGATTCAAATGTGCTATGTGGCCAACACGGCTAAATCCAGAGGTGACTTCTTGTCCTTCGGGAAGGACGGCTCGGAGGATCTCCTCCAGCTTGAAGCTGTCGTAGGTCAGCTCCAAGTCGTACTTGCACACCACAGGGGGAATATCAAACTGCTTTAATACCTCTTGTTCCGGTCCTCCCAATGAGAATTCAGGTATTTTATGGGGATCCAACATAACAAGTCTACTGTTCTCATCGTCTGGATCTTCAATCACTCGCTTTAGACCAGGACGCTGTAACAGCGTATGTTTTAAGGACTTTAACAAGGAACCTATTATTTCTTTTTTAACTTTAAGGACTGGAACAACAATTGTCCTTTTGAAAGCTTCTCTATCAAGTTGTGTCATTCCGCGCACTTTTGGAGGGGGCGAATACAGTTCTAGATCAGCTTTATTCTCCACAGTTTCAAGCATTGTAAAGAAACTACTTCTTTGAACGTTTACAAAGGAGTCAGGTATTCTGCCAGGATATTGTGCCAATAGCATCCGAACTGCTGGGAATGACGTATTTGATGCAGCTGTCCTAAAATGATTAGTTTTCAGTAGTCTGGCAGAGAATCCAAATCTCCATAAAGTCCTAAAAGAGAAATTATTCATTTTATAGACATTATGTAATCATCCCACTAAACAGGCTGCAAATCACAAGGATTTGCTGTTCTCTTAAAACTAGATTTTCCATTTGTAACCAAATAATCCACGACAGTTTTGTAAAGCTCCTTATTATGATTTACATACGTCAAATTTCCATCCTTTTTGCAACTGCATATTACACTAACTCTAATGCTCTCCTGCCAAAACGCAGTGAACCTTCTTTGCTCTATTAAATGAATTAGTAACCCCAGTGAATCTAATAAAAAAAATACATAATGTCTTGATGCTACTGCTGGAGCCTTCTTCCCTCTGATAAAACCGACTGCCACGCGGTAGGTGCTTGAAAACAGCTAAAAGCAGCAGCCGTCACGGCCTCTCGGTGGTTTCTGTCCCCGACACCCCGGGTTGCTCCTCGCCGGGGGTTACGGGCTCTGCGAGGCCCAAGGCGGCGCCCAAGGCCTGGTGGGGCCCGCTGCCCCCGCCAGCTCCCAGCCAGGGCTGCCTCGTCCCCGAGCGGCTCCTCTCATTGCCCGCACCACCCCCGCACGCGTGCGGCCCAGGCGAGGCCACCCCAAGCCGAGGGGAACCGCTCCCAGAGCCGCTCCCAGCCCCGATCCCGATCCTGATTCCGATCCCAGTCCCGTTCCCGGCCCCGCAGGCCGCGTCGTCGCCATGGCGACCGCCTCCCCCCCTCACCTCATGCCGAGCCCCGGCCCCGTGCGCACGACGGCGCCCCCGTGACGTCATCGTCGCCGCGACGCGTCGTGACCCCGCCCATCGCGGGAGCCGAGGCCCGGCGGGAGGGGGCGGGGCCGCTGCCACAAGGGGGCGGGATCTCCGTTTAGACCG
>VZSV01000086.1:994502-1010173 GCA_013398735.1 Nothocercus julius
GGGGGGGGAAAAAAAGAACTTGCGACTTTGAGCCAACTTTTAATTCATTTCAATCTGATATTGCATAAAAGGGTTAAAATTTATTTTCTAGTTGGCCGACTGAAAAATTGGCAACTCTATTTTCCGATTTTATTTGAAACTGTATGTTTATTTTTCTCCTTCTATCCACAGCTTTATTTTTTAGCAAGGTGGCTTATTGTAGCGTGCGTTTAGAAGAGTCCTGCTAGAGAAAGGAGAGCTGAGTAAAAAGAATCTGTGCTATTCTAGGTGACAGCGAATGGAAAATAAAACAGAACACTTTTAAGGGTTTTTCAGTTGAAAATCAGCAATTCTTTGGATTCTAACAAACATTCAGTGATATGTGATCATTTCTATTTCCCCATTAGTCTACTTTGAACAATCACAAATACTAACCAAGTAAAACCCATCTATCTAGTGTATACATTTAGAAGAGCAATGGCAGTCATGATGGTTAAAAAGTACTCTTTTTTTTTTTTTTTTTGAAAGCAAGGAAATACTGTGAACAAATCTCTGTTGTCTGATTGCCTCGTCCAAAGCAAATGATTGTTTTCATCTGTACTTGCCTGACGTCAATTCGAATGCACTTACGTGTTTTCAGTGATTTAAAACCTAGTCTTTTACAGAGCAGCCTTCGCTGTGTAGCGTCTCAGAATGAAAAGGCAGTGTTTTGGGGAAGACTTCATGTTTTTCTATTAATTTTAGATTGCATTGTATTAGTTTCCATGTGTTTTTTAAACAGATGATGGCCTTCCTTTCAATACCACTTATCGCTTCTACATCTGGTCGGTTTAAGAAGATACATATGTGTTTTATGACTGCTATAGACATACGATTTTAGTTATCCTTACCCTTTCTAAAGAAATTAATTCTTTTATAGGTTCTTGTTGCAACTACAATAATTATCCAGAATATTGGAGGTAAGAAATTTCATTAACTCAGTTTTAACTCTGAGCAGAATAAAATCTCGTCTGTAAAACCCTAACACCAAAAGCAAACACTAAATGTCAGTGACTTGTTTAAAAGGATGGGGAACTTAAAGAAGAGGCTTAAATGACTGTGCTCAGCTGTAGTGCTACAGTCATGAGGTAGATGGGGGGACCTGTGTGAGGGTGGATTACCTGCCTGGAGCTGCATCAGGTGACACGGAGCACACCCATATATTTTCATATATGGATTCTCCTAATAGGAAGGGGCTGAGGAAGCATCATCTCCATTGCTCTCTGTTCTTCATGCTTTTGCATGTGTGTACATCTACTAGATACCTTTTATCATACCCTGTGTTTTTTTTTTCCTCTTTGGAACTTGCATGTGCATTTTAGTGATGTGTAACAACCAAATATTTCCTTAGCCATAAAATTTTGACTGTGCTATATAAATGGTACTTAGCTCTTTTTCATAGTTAAATGTTGTACTGTTTTTGTGGAGTTTGTTTGGTTGGTTCACCTTTATCCTGCAGACAGATGACTTATGTTGTCTTATGTTGGGCTGTCCAGTTATATTGTTCTTATTTTGCTTTATTTGGTGCACAATATGGTAAAACAATACTAGCTGTCTTTGCATTCAAATAACCACCTAAATATTTAAATTCCTATTTAGTTATGTTCCCATACTTGACATGTACTGAGTAACAGTGCCCTTAGAAGTAGAAGAGCGTCCAAAAGAAGACAGCATTTAACAGAACAGTTTTTAGTTTCTTTGGCTACTTTCTTTAAATGTTTTGGATTCTTTCTTTTACATGAGGGAATAGTGTGGAGGGAAAAAAAAAATGAAGGAAAGATATGGATGTTCATTGACAATGACAGTGAGCAGCATTCCAGTTCTGCTGTTCTCTCTTTTAGAATTTAGATTATAAAGTCCAAGCAATTCAGTGATTCTTGTTGTTTGTCATAACATATAGGCCTAGTACTAGCTCAAGTAACTGTTTTTCTGATAAAACTAGCTCCAGTTATAAAGACGGCTCAATTTAAACAACTATAAAAGCCTGAGTATTAATTTCAGGCAGGAGCAAAGATATTAATTCCAAGGCCAAGGATTATTTATTCATACAGGTTTTAGAGGATATTATGTAGCAATGAACAAATTTTTTAATTTCCTTTCCCGTTGGAGTGGACCTCTAAGTAAATAGTATTAGACAAGGAAGGGATACACAGCACAGGTTCTGGAGTCTCTGGGATCCTGTACCGTATTCTGTGGTCGAAGGAAATATGACTCCGATTTCTTCCTCATAGCAGTTCATAACCTTCCCTGTGTGTCTTTCTGAATAAAATTTATCTCAGTAATTCTAGAGGCTCAAACTATTGCTTGGTTGGTATTATCAAACTACTTATTTTGTCTTACGTGGTGGACTTCTCTGGCAGCAACCTGAACCTGATTTGCCAACCATCGGTTTACCATTTAGGTAGTTAATTCAAGAAATCACTTCTGCAAGTTGAAAGTTTTCTTTCAGATATTCGTAGGTTCCCTCATTTTGATGGAAGGCTTCAATTTTTTTCAGTTTGGGTGGTTCTACTTCCAATCTTTCAGGCAAGAGAACAGTAGCATTTCATATACCTCGTACATTGATCTGTTTACAAAGATCACTCAGTTTCAAACACACTGAAAAGAGAAATAAGACCTCCTGCTTTTTTACTTTTTTTTTTTTTTTTTTTCTCCTCTCTCTGGTGCTGCTAAACCAAAACAAGCTCTGCTCTGTTGAGAGAGGTAATCTGTAAAAACACGGGCTGCAAGTGCAGCCTTCTTGGCACCATCCTCCATACAGAAGATGTATTGTGCTATCTTTGCAAGGAACTGTCGCAGCTTCTGTTCAGTATTTGGATTTCGGTTTGGGAGCAGCGCTCCCAGCTGTGTTATTTCTCTCCTTGACAGCTGCCTTTTGCGCTTTGGCAGAGCCCTGTGACGCTGCAGTCCGAGTGAGCGGAGCAGCCTTGTGTCAGGAGTCATCCGTGAAGATGGCTTTGCTGCAGCCTAACAGGCTCTCAAAATAGAGGGGATCAAGAGCCCTCTCTTGATCTCTCTCTTCCAGCCTTGGCTCTGGAAGAAATGTATAGAAGAAAGGAAACTTTCCGGTCTTTTTGGCTCCTCTTACAGATTTTTTAAATGGGAGACGTGAGAGTCTGTCCTGAATGGGGACCACGCAGAAGTGAAGTGTAAAACTGGTTCTGCCCTTTCTCCTCAGTGCACTTAGATGTTCCCCTCTTTCTGTTTTTATGTCCATCTGAAGGAACCGGTGGTGCTGTGCCTGTTGGGCAGACTTCCAGACCTTGTCAACATCTTTAATTTCAGAGTAAAGCTAAAAATAAAATTGTTTTCTATTACCTCCTCCATCACCAGACCTGGGTACGTTGCATCATATGGTGTCTTATTTCAAAAGTGATTGGAGAGTATGGGATAATGAATGATGGTTTGCGATTAAAATAAGCAGCTTTACTAGAGTTGTTGTCACTATGAGCATCTAGGCAAGGCTTTTTTACAGTCTAGTTTGAATCATTTCTAAAAATAATGAAAGCACGGAAGTGATTTACATTCACTTGTGGTGGAGAGAGCTTTTTTAATATAGTCGCGCTTTCTTTTCTGTCGTAATTTGTCATCTCTGTTTTTTCAAAAGAAAAAAATTGAAATGCAAATTTGATTTTGATATCCTGATTAACCTCAATGATTTGTGTAGACTGGGGAGATGATTTTACAAAGAGAAGGATACCCAAAGAAATAATTCAGTTTCTGTACAGCTACAGAAAGAGGTTGTATTTGGTGAAAATACAAATTTTTCTATAGAGAGAGGCAAATTTGGTGAAAGTTGGAGTGAATCTGAAAATGTTCTTTTTCTCTCTCTGTTCTTTTTAAAGGAAGCTTAAGAGAGTGTTTTTTTTGTTTGTTTGTTGTTTTTTTTTTTTTGAAAATCTAATCCTGAGTACATTGCTCGGAATTTCAACCTGCATCCCTATTGTGATTACTCAACTTTCATGCAGATTTTTCATTTTCTGTTGGAAGACTGTGTTGTGTTAAACCAAATCAAGTACCAGAACCCACTTAAATACCATGGGTTAACTGAATTTATGTTAAGATTATATATTGGATATTGACAAATTAATGCATATTGAGGTCATCTAAAAATACTGATGTAAAAAGACTGTAAACTAGGAATTTGTATAAATTCTTGCAAGAATTGGTTTAGTGTGGCCGTGGGATTGCAAATTGGACACTAAAAGGGAAACTCCCCAGTTGGACAGGAGCGGATCATGGTTTTGTTCATCCTCTTCTGCCAGCCCTTTCCTTTCACCCCAGGTCTGTAGGTGGGATAACCTTACAGGTATCCCATGCAGAAGATGATTCTGAGGGATTTGTGCACTTTTCACGTGCTTCCTAAAACCAGAGAGGGCCCTTGGTGAAGTCGGGTGTCTGGAGGCATGGAAGGAGCAGGGGAGGCTGCCATGGAAAAGAGAGTTCCGTGGCTCTCCTCCGCTTTTATGTAATCCTCCCCGGGAGCAGCCGGAGCTGGCGTGCAGCCCTGCCATTGTTTTCATGGCGCTGTGCTTCTAGGAAGCGGTGGATGAGGCAGCGCGGGCCAAGCCGAGCTCTGCGGCCCGGAGCCCTTCCCTGCTGCGGCCAGGGCGGCTCCGAGAGGCTGGCGGCTGCTCCCTGGAGCAGGGGAAACAAGCCCAGAGTTTCTCCTCCTGGGACGGTCCTCGCCGCTCATCCGATGGTGCATCAGGACTCTCGGCACCGGCGTATCCGAGAGAGGCGGTAGGAATCGCAAAACATGTGCAGTGAAGTTGGAGAAAGAATTATTTTAGCAAGGCTTGTGGAAAATGGAGACAAACACAATAAAGTATTGCACAAGCGCAGCTCGCAACCCACTGCCAACACTAACAAATCTTCAGCTTTGAGGTCTAGCAGGAAGCGTGCGGGCAGTTTTACAGGACACTGCTGCAGGCTGGCAGGAGCTGAAGGTCACCACTGTAGGGAGATAGGAGCGGCCGCCGGGGGCCTTGCAGTTCTGATGCACGAAACATAAATTGAAACTGCTGAGAACATGAGTTTAATTATTTAAAGTTTATTAGCAGTGGGATTAAGCGCAAAGGTAGAACGTGCAGTACAGCTGTATTACATTGGTGGTCTCTACAAGGAGTTCTTGCAATAGTTGCTCTGTTCTGCAGCGTTGTTTTTTTTCCAAATAGGCTGAGATGCAGGAATCCCCATGTTAAATATCCCTGTGAGCAACTTGCCTGTTTTGGCAGGTACCCAAATGACCCGTGCAGCCTCACGGCAGCTTCATTAAGCTTGTTAGTTAGCTATCAAACTAATATCTTTGCTTTACGAAGAACTGTAAACTTTCTAATGCAAATACGGCTTAATTATGCATGATTTTATGTTAATAGCATATAATTTCTGTAACTCAGACTATGTTTCAATATTCTGCAGCTTGCATGTGCCCAGAACGGCACAACACTTTCCCCTTCCCAGTAACAGGGGAGGGAGGGGTTAATCAGCATCCCTCGAGCACCTTTTAATCCTCTCTGTATTTTATAATGTATAAGAAACCCGTAAATAAATTTGTACGTAGGGATCGATCCCTCCGCGGCCCTGCGAGGGGAGCGGGGTGGGCGCAGCCGCGCGCGCGCAGCGCCCCCTGGTGGCCGCGCCGCCCTTTCCGGGGCTGCTCCTTAGGAGCCGCATAGGGACATGTGGCACCCGCACCTTTATATACGTCCATCTATGCGAGCCCTATGCGCGTCTCCTTGGAAAATACATTTTATATTGCCTATTTAATTAAGCATTTTTGCTTTGCAAGTCACTTTTAAAATTGCCTTTGGAGTTGCCCGTTTAATTCGGGATGTCGAGCGCTTCAAGCCCGCTTCAAGTTTGAACCTTGCCTGTGCTTTGAGAGCAGCCAGGAATACGCGCTGGGAATCACAGTGCTGGGCGGACTTTGCAAATAAATAAATGGTGTGAGTCATGAAAGAATAAAACATAATACGTTATGTCTTGATAACCGCATGGTAAATCCCTTAAGAAATTACTAAGCTTCCCCTAAGTACAGAAAGTCTAATCCTGTTTACAGGCAAACTTCAGTGTTTGTTTTCATAATGCTGTTTGCTTTTGACCTGAAAACCTAATTATCCCTACTGTTTTAAAGTGAAAATTTCCAGTGCAGAGCTGCCTTAATTAAGGGCAGGTTTCTTAGGTCTCATGCTAATTTAACAACTGATGACCAAAGATTTTATTTTATTTTTTTAATACTGCAGTGAATTGTTTTTGGAAAAGTTTGATGCTATAAAGAATGTTAAGCCTGCTTTACATATAGTTTTATGTAGTAAGTTACATAAAACTATATGTAGTAAGTTCCAGAATAATTCAGCTAAAAGCTAAACTTAGAGGGAGACAAAGAGCAAGCGAAATTCATCAGGATGAGGGTCTATTAACTAAAAAGCAGCCAAGAAGTTTACAACCTCTTTATATTGTTGTGACATAGAAACAAGCATTATGTCTCCTCACACACTCCGGTCTCCATGGGTAAAACAAAGACCTCGACTACTGATGATTTTTAAGATGCTGGTAAGAGGAAATATAAAACCAATACATCAAGGGATTGAGGCAGTCCTTAAAACTGTGTGTGGTGGATTGCTTACAAAATGAGAAGAAATGAGCATGGCTCTTAAGGACCTAAGATGTGAGGGCCAAAATAGCTGATGGCTTTCAGTGGCATTCAGGCATTATTCCTGGTGTTTCTTTAGTTTTGACTCGATTACTAGGAGCAAGATGAGGTCCTGAAATGCTTCCCATCTTTCTATTTCAGTCTATTTTTTTTGTCGGGGGGAGGAAGAAAAAAAAAAAAAATAGAGCTTGCCAAAAATCCAATATTCCACTCTCTAGTTTCACTTTAATTTTTGAAATCCTTCCTGCTTTCATTTTTTCATTTTGTCATATTCCTTGGATCAGGCCAGATTCATATTTAATCTACCTCCATACCAGCAAAGAGAGACATAAGCCCAAATGGATTTGTCGCTTGAATTACTGTGAAAGATCCAGCTCAGTTCAGGCAGAGTGTGCAGGAATCGGCAGTGTGTATTCTAGTACTTTTTTTAGCACCTAACATCAGATTTTTTCAATATTTTAGGAAAAGATAGGGTTTGTATTGACTGGATTCTTCTACTGAGGTAAAATAAAGTTGTAAATATTCTCATTTTTTTGAATTATCCATAGATGTTTGTGAGGATTTTTTTTCTTTCTCATCTCAACCCACAGCCACACGCCAAGATTACCCACTTGTTGTGTTATGTAAACTGAAGTTGAAGAGTCAGCGTAGTTGGAGTCACAAGGCCAGTTTTTCCTGTCTGCCCCTCACCTTTACTTATGAGAAGCCTGGAAGGCAGCTTGGTTCCCCTTTTGCAAAGTTTTGCTTGATATTATGTTACCTATGTGCTTGCTAATGTAGGACATCTTTTTGTTAAGCTAATGTTATCAGTGAAAGTGCTAGATCAGGAAAAACTAAGCAGAAAAACTGCATTCAGTCCCTCCAGTAAAATTCTTTGAAGGGATTTATGACCAGCCGTTCTCTGAGGAAAGAATAAATTTTATATTTTAATTCATGTCTAAACATATGTTCTCTTGCGCTGTTGCTGTGGACTTCAGCAGCTGTTCTCTTTTTGGGTAGAATATGAAGGAAAATCTTTCTCTTTTGCTTGTAACCAAGAAGCTGGTCATGTACTTGATTTAAGACTGGGCTGCCTCAAAAGGTAAGAATGTTTTGGCAGCTATTTTAAAAACAAAACTTTGACTTCTCTTTTCTCTAGCAACTAATAGTTTTTCAGATATGGCTGCATATGGTCAGTGTCAAATAGTATTATAGCACAATAGGGACATTCTGAATAATACATGTATATTTGAGTCATCTGGTAGTGTCATAACAGGTTAAAATGTAATAATGAAAGTATAATACGCTATCATTTGCAAAACTTTTTTTCTTGTCAAACAGCCAGTATCAACTTTTCAGAACATGGTAAAATGCTCTGTATTTTAAGAATGTAATTCCTTGCTGCTTTCAAGACAGTGGTGAGCCTATTGAGTAATTAAAAACATTGTTTTGGTTTCTGCTGAATAGTGCTATATGGCATTTCTGGGACCGGGGCTATTCAGTTCAGATCTGCTTAGTTCTTCATCAAGCACTTTTTAGCACTTACTGAAACTTACTTTAACATTAAACATGCAAAGTCAGGACTTAAAAATTATTCCTGACTTATTAAAATTATTAAGTTGCTTGTGTAATTCAAGACTTGTTGCATATACTTCAAATTACGTCATTCTGTATCATTTATTCTGGAAGAAACCTGTCTCATTCTGTATCAAAGACATGGGATGCAGGAGCACTTTTACCTGCTGTGTCTTGCCAGGTGACGCTTCCCTGCTTTTTTATACTAGATTGATGTAAGGGGAGCGAACTCTGAGTGTGAAAGGGCCATTATTTTTGACATGAGCTAATTATTTTGTATACTCTATGATACTATCTATATTATCAGTGTAGTTTTGTTATGTGATAAAAGGCTCTTTAAAAGTTGGACATGAAAATGTTAAAATTATTTTCTACCTGAAATTAGTGTTTCCCAAGTGAATAAATGAAAGTACAAGGTCTACTTTTTATGTTCACGTGTGTCACAGTTTAGCCTTGTAACTATGGAAGCTCTTCCTTCCATTCCACACTAAGACCTCTACGGATGGCTGGCAGTTTTTGCAGTATATCTTGACATGCCTTTGGTCATGCCAGGCAGCAGGAAAGCTGTGTGAAATTTCTCTTTTGGAGCCAGAGACCTGTGTTCCCTCTCACATTGTGCACACTTTATTCCTACTTGAGATACTGATCATTTGGATGCTATGTCTGTTTTCAAGGCACATTCACCAGTTTGGTTTCAACTTTAAAAAGCAAACAAACAATATTCTTCACGTACTTGGTAGTATGTTGCAGAGTTGTGCAGTGGGAAGTGTCTCTTCTTGTAAACAAGTAAAACTGCAAAGAGATGTCATTTGTGAGCAGTACAACCATATTTGTAAATGAAAACTGTAAAAGAAGTTGGATTTGAGTTCGTAAACTGTGAATTTGAATTTGGCATGGGTGTCCTGCACAGACATATGCACGAGGCTCATGTCCCGTCTAAGCATCAGAATATAAAGAAAAATACTGTATTACTAATTTTTTTCATCTTCTGAAATAAAAGGGAAAATGTAAACTGGTGGGGGAAAAAAAAAGTACTATATGCATGGAGAAGGGAAGAAAGATGCATACAAATGTTTAGCATGTGCAAGTTTCCTGGTGCATGATTGGTTCCCTGCTCAAGAGTGGAATTCAGTGAAATAGGATCCTCTCTTAAAAACAAAGAGTAAGCGCACAGCAAAGGGTAAATGATCAAATGATTAGCCAGAGGCTAGCAGGAATGCAAGAGAAGAGTGACAGATCGCATATTAGGAGGAAATCTGAGCTTGAAATTAATTGGAAACTTTCTGTGGCTGAGCCTGCAAAAGAGTAATTTAAAAAATTTTCTGAATTACAAAAATACATGAAAATTTTGAGCTGTATGTGTACAAAGACGCTTACTTGCATAATGCAAGTAAGGAGGCTAATGGAGGAATTATAGTGGAATTTTCACCTTTTTTGCTCTCATTTTGTAATTGGTCTTTGCTTGGGATGAAATCTCTCTGTAGCGTAGCGTGAGAAACTGTATTCATTTTCTTAGGTAAATGCTAAGTATCTAGAAATATGCAGCTGTAAGCATATGTGTGAGTGAATGTATCTTCCCCTGTGTGTACATAGAGTAAAATTAAGGCACCCCATAAATATCAGGCATGAGCAACAGCTACATATCAAAAGAGAAAGATAGTTTTAAGTTTGGAAAAATGGGATTTCTAAGTTATAAAGAAGTGAATATTTCCTTATTTAGTGACCTAACAAATGTTTTTAATTTAACCGTGCTGTAGGTAGGTGTCACTTTGTATTAAAACAATTCACTTTCTTTATAGAGACCACTTTCCCTTTCTTCAAAATTTAACATTAAGTGCAATAGTACTGCAGTGTCGGCGTCCATACATTTTTAAAGGCTCGAAATGTCACATTAAAAAAATGAACAAGTAGTCTTCAAACCAGTCTGTGGAATTTGCTCCTCTACCTTATGAATGTTTATGCTGGTATTTTAAAGTATTAGTAAATATTGAAGAATAAAACCCTAAAGAATTAGTAAATACAGATGACTAAAATTTGCAAACAACACATGAAATTTCTTCAAGCTTCAAATGTAACTCAACTTTTGTAGGGATTTTTTTGCTGCTAAAGGATGGAAATACAGTTCTGTGTAGACTTTGGTATTTGTGGAAGCTGTTGTACAGCTTGATATTTAGAGGAGTTTTCCACTGGTCTTTAAATCATGCATAAATACCTGCTGTTCATGTAAAAGAAAAAAGATGTCATGAATAATATGGGAAGGGATCAGGTTTGTATGAGTTGTACAAAAATAAAAAAGGAAAAAAAAAAAGGGAAAAAAAAAAAACTCTTATACCTTTGATCCTTTTATAGTTTTATGTGATAAAGAAGAAAAATGGTGGAGGGAAAGTAGTTTTTGGATTTTTTTGATTTATTTGTATGCATTATTGCTTTTTCCTCAATAAAATTGTAAATGCTAAATTTCATGTCATTGCTTCTGTAGAAGAAATAATAGAATTTCTTCTTTGCAATACCTATATAGTTTTGCGTGTATTTTTGTTGTAGGAATATTCTTGGTGGTGAGTTTGTCATGAGAAGCAGAGGTCTGTCACTGATAAACCTCTTACCTTCTGAGGGCCAGATCTGGCAGGATAAAAAGAACTCCTGGAGTCTTTTTCTTGTGTTTAATTTTGTGTTATATGTCATAGTGTAACAGCAATTAAATAACAATAAAAAACAGAGTCTTTAGGAAAAAAAATCACCCCCGGCTTTTTTTTTTTTTAATGGAAACAAATCTTTCAACTTACTGTCATTGTCATTACCAGTAATCTTATATAAAGGGTAGAGAAGAAGGGGGAGAGGTGCAGCCGTGTAGTCTGTCTCTGGCTTGCACATCCATATTTCCAGGTAATATATTCTGTATTTTTTTGCCTTACACTTCTTTTATATTTTTTTTTCCTTGTTTCAAGACTCCAAACAATCTCTTTGCAGGCATTAGCTAACATCAATGAAATACTTACAGACTTGCAGCTATTTTTAAAGCAAGCATATGGAAGAAAATCTCCCTCTGGTGCCATGGTGTCTATCAAATAGTTGCAATGTTCCCTACATAACCATTCTGATTAAGTCATGATAATTGTTACAAGAGTTGCCAGTTTCCACTTCTAAATCTCTTCTGCTTATGTTTGCAGCTATGTCATCCTATCTTTTAATTGTGAAGTCTGAACTTCCTGGTGCTGTTGCAGGGTTCCTGAGTGGAGCCGATGAGAGTGGGTAAGGAAAAAAGCCTTCAAATGTCATGTATTCGTTTTGAGGACTGTTGAAGGGGATGGGTACTGATGCTTTCCTCTGATCTCATATGGTAAAAAAAGTTAGTGATTTACAGGAGTGCTTGGAATATAAAAGGTATCTGGCATGTGCAATCCTTCTGCAACACACGAGAGCCTGGTTCTTTCCTCCTAACAATTTCCCATCATACAACCTTAAAGCAGTGGCAAAACCCAATTTGAAAAAATCTTCCGTATAAATTTAAAAGGAGAATCAGGGAGGAAACAGGAAGGAAAGCAGGAGAAACATTTAAACTACTGTCATGTTATCACTTGACATATTTCAAAACCACAGTACAGAAATGGGCAGGCATTTAAATGTAAATATTTTGTTGTCTTGCTCCAGTAATTGGACTTGTCTTGGGAAAAATGCCGCTTTTCCAGACTTTGTTTATAATTCCTTAGCTTGGCTCCCGGTAAAGAAATTCTTCTTTGCAGTTGAGCTATAAAGCTGTGTGTAATGAGTGTATCCCTCCAATTTCGATCAGAACTGTTGCAAGAAATCTGTGCTTGTGCTAAGACAAACTTTGCAGCTTCAGCACTGAAATATCTTGTCCAAATTGTTACAGTGCTGCTGTGATTCACAACAGGGTGTCTTTGCAACATAACACAATCTAACAGCCATATTTTCAGATATTTTCATCTCTACCATAAGCACTTTCTCGGGATTGAGATTTGGTGAAACTGTCCAAGACTGTGATGCTTGTACAACAGAAATGCTGTGGGTGAATTTTCAGCTTGAAATTAGGAGACTTTTTTGTTTGCTCTTTTTTTTTTTCTTTTGTTTGTTTTTAATGGTACGTTAGTTCAAGTTTTTCTAGTTTACAACCAAAATTTTGAGAAATGAAGGGTGAGGGTGATCTTAGTTTCTGCCTTTCTCCTTTCCCTGCCCTTGCAATAAGACAGATGTTGTAAGAACTTTTAGAAACTATTAAGTTCTGTGTGATAGGGCATTTTTAGTCTGTTGATGCATCTTTTTCAGCTGTTTTAGTCATCAACATTTGATTTAGAGCTTAACACCTTCTCCTTGGAAACTGTACTTGAACTCCTATCTCATACAGAGTGACACTGAGCCTGCTACTGTTTTTGCATAATGTGTGTTCCAATTTCTCTGTCCCTATATTTATCCCATAGCATCACTTGCTGCTGTTTTTTTCTTTTAAATACCAGCTCTACTGATGCAAACTGACAAGACAAATAATAATCTTCTAAATAAACAGATTAGGAGCACTCATATAATGGTAGAGTCTGGAGATCCTAGTTGCTCACCACCTCACAGACACATGTGCTGGGCAAGGGATTACACTGTCTAGCCAAGATGGTATAAACAAGTAATTTATTAAGCTGCCTATTTGGTAATACTCCCACCAGAGTTTACTGTTTACCAAGGTGCTAATGCAGAGTTTCCAAATGAGAGCACTGCAGAGAGGCAGTTGGGTTAGCTGATGATAACAAATTGGGTATTCTGGTAATTCATACTGTGCTCTCAGCGCTGCCACCACCCATGCATCTTCCTTACCTGAAATAAAAGTTTCTGTGATCTGGATGAAGTTTAGTTGCTTTGTGTTTGCAGAGCTGCATTTTTTCTTAGGATATTTCATACATTTTGCCATATTAAGTGCCATAAGAGATTATAACCTTTTGTTTACGTATATTTCTTCCCAGATGTTTCAATAGCTCTTTAATGACAGAGTTTTTTTAATTGTAGGAGATAGTTCCACACAAATAGGTAATCTAATACCAAACTTAAATAGCAATTTATTTATGCAAAGGGCATAGGTATTGACTAGTCTGATTGAACTATTTTAACTAGACACTTGTTTCCAGATGTGGTTACACGACTGCTCTGTTTTAGTTAAGTCAGTGTGGCATCTGATATGCTCTCATTTGGGTGCAGAATTAATTTACCTTAAAATGTAGTTAGAATGTATCAAAAGTGACAGTTAAACTATCTATGAAAAATATTTTGTGTACATATATCATCCCCAAATATACTTTCATAAAATATGTTTAAAGACTGTTTTGCACATTGAATTATTTTTATAGATTAAGGTAAGCATATGTGCATATGTTTGAAAGGATCAGAGCCAGCATGTAATACATCTTAATGTTTTACGTCTTTATTAAAAGACAAAAACATATAATGTAAATAGTTGTTAATTGCAAGTTGAGATGTATCAGTCTGTCTTAACACGAATTTCACATAGTTTTCATGACATGAACATAGCTTCAAATGAGGGTTGTGTTAAAAAGTTGTAATTTGTGAGCCCTCTGTTAACATTTAATGACCCTGTCAGGAGGATATGATTGATGCAATTAAGTTGTCTTGCTTGTGTGTTATATAATTGATATGGACTGAGCATAAGATCCTAATTTAGAACATATGAATCTCTTGTCCTGTTGCATTCGGGAATGAAATTAAAGCAATTTATAAATGTCTGCTTTTAGTTAAAATGTGGAGGAGGGATAAGGAACATCTGCATGCCAAAGTGTTTTCAGTGGAGTCAAAAGATTTATATTCCATATTTGAAATTTGGAACATTTTTTATCATATAAGATTAAATTTGCAGATCAAACTGATTTTAAAAGAAATACAAAAAAAATTTATATTGCCTTTGAAAAATAAGTGTATCTTTATGACAGTATTTTGGGGGAAAAAAATGATTTTTTGAATAGCCAGTAGACGGTCCACTGTTTAATTTTGTTTTTGTTTTTTGGGGGATGTCTTTAATTATATATTCAAAAATTACACAGTTTACAAAGTTATTTTCCCCTGTTTCACATCATCTCATTTAAAATTTTTCTTTCTATCCGTCCCACCACTCTGTTTTTTTTTTGTTTTGTTTTGTGTTCTTCATTTACAAGAGAATAGCCAAAATCATGTTTTTTCTCTGGCCTGATGAACTCAAGTGACATGTGTATGCGGGACCCCTGCGTTGTCTGAGGCGTTTTAGCTCATCCTGCATACGGTGCACCATCCTTATATGTTTGCATCCTATTGCTTCTAATACTAATGTCTAGGAGGAAAGAAAGCACAACAACCTAAAAATATGTGAACATTAAATATAGCAAGGTACGTTTTGCAAACATGAACTCAGGAATAACTTCCTAGTTAACACAAATGTTAAAATCTTTCTTGACAGAAGATCTGTAAACGTGAAATGCTTTTTTGCCCGAACTTTTATAACTGGAGGGCTGTTTTGGATGGGATGAAATGATAGTAATACTACAGCAAACAGCTACAGCAAACAGCTTATCCTGGTAAAGCTGCTTTCTTACATGAAGCAGGAGCAGACCGAGGCTAGTAATGTAATTTTTGAAGGGTGATATGTTTTTAGAATTTTTTTATATAGAGATTGTCAATTAAGGGATACTTTGATCTTGATAGAGCAAAGATGCCCTCAGCTGTGACATTTCTGTGTTCATTTATAATAGCTTTATTTGTTTTTTAAACAAGTGGCACAAGTGTTTTCCCCCTATGTATGATAGTAGTTAGTAAGCGTCCAAGATAATTTTTTTTTTTTTTAACACAGGTGTTGTGCTACTTTTCTTATGATAACTTGAGGTGCTGCCTGTTTATTAGGTGCTAACCATATCCTGGACTAAATAAACTTGAAGGTCAAAGGCCAAGGTGTTTATAGGTAGTAAAGTCAGAGGCTGATGTGCAAGATGTTTATCAGTACAGGATATGGTTATTTCCAAGTTAGGGGGAGCCACCCTCAAGATGTTTCTGCTTCTTAACTTGTACATCTGTACTTTCCTTTGTTCAGGTTTGAGATTTTTGACACTTTAAATAAGTTTTAAAGGCATGAAGACTTTATATAGCACTACAATCCTCTTTTATGTGCATATTTTTTATATTTATTATATTATAACTTGTATTGTTCTACTGTTTAATTCTGGTGTGTATATGCATGTAAAGAATGATTTGCCAACTGCGTTGTGGAGAAATCAGCCCTGTGATGGATGCAGGCCTTTGCCCACGGCTGGTTGCTCGCTGTGCAGGCTCGGCACAGGACACTGCTCTGCTTCCTCCTTGTCCGAGAACTCTTATTTTAGTATCGCAATAAAAAACTCATACGGACCTATACAAATAGCATGTGAGCCTGGAAATTATTATTTGTTGTTACTGTCCTAGTGTT
>VZSV01000086.1:1018927-1041792 GCA_013398735.1 Nothocercus julius
ACTTACCCTACCAAATAATACAGACTCCTTTCAATGGTGTTTGCTGTAGAGCTTACATGGCCAATGTACCAATTTAATAGCTCTGTGGTTGAACTCTTGAATACTTTTGGGTGCAGTTTTTTATTTGAGTGTAAGCACAGATGACTGACTGCTGTTCTTGCATATGCCAAATATCCAGAAAGGTTTCAGAACTACCTACATAGTGGCTTTTGTTTTTAAAGGTCCATCATAGCATCGCAAGAGTAGGTGAGTGTCTGTTTCATACAAGAGTTTTAGTTGTCCGGTATAACATAGCTAGCAGCTGTGTTGTGATCTTCTGAATGTTCAGCAGTTTGGCAGTATTTTCAGTATCCTGTCATATAAAGTCACAGCGATGCCTTTTCTAAGAAATGTTGTTTGGTTCTGCATATCTTGCTTTATATTTCTGCTATGGGTTGTTTACTTGCATAGATCTCTTTATGAAATTGAATTGCCTCTGCTTGGTGATCTTAACTATCTTCCGGAGTGATATTATACAGATCCTGTCACATAAATGCATCAGTCATCTATGAGGATCCTTCTAACACCTTCTGCAAACTCACCCTTCTTAAGAGATGGCCATATGCTAACCTGTGTGATTGGAATGATTAACATTTCTTAGAAGAGGCAATAAAACAGTAAGAGAAGAGTGTTCTGATTAGGATCTGTCTGGTTGGGATAGTGTCTGACAAAACACCAAAACTACAGACTTTCAGCAGGTATTAACTGCACAATAATTAGTAATTCTACAACAGAATCAATTTTGCAACGCTCAATAGATGTATGGTGGAGAGCACAGAAGATTCATTGCGGAAGAAAGCAGCAATCTTTTTTTGGAAGTCTTTGGCCCAGATGGGTGTGTTGCTGATGATCTCCTCTCTTATACTTTGGGTAATGCAAGAATTCAAACTGACACCCTTTTGGTGTCATTATCTTCTTAGGTCTACCCCTTTATACATACAGAGGAATCATAGTCTAAAATGTCAGTAGTTTTTTTTTTGTAAGAAATACCTTATAGAAGCATGACTGATGCTAATTATATTTCCCCATCTTATCCTTCCAGCAAAATACTGAAATATATAGCCAGGAATAAACTAGCGTAGTTTGAGGAGTTCTTCTTTTCAAATAGAATTGTAGTGTTTCTCCCAAGTCATGAAATTTTGCCTTATATAACCAAATCCTAGCAAGGAGAAGCCTCCCAACTGAATTCTGGCAGGCTACATGCAGTTTTTTTGGGCCTAGAGGAGTAAATCTATAGGTTACAATATTGCTGACCTGTCGCAGTTGGAAAAATTCTCATAGAAAACTTAAATGGTCCGTATATTTTGTTGTTGTGGTTCTTTGACTTAATAAAATGGAACTAATAGTTTTGAAATTAATTTTATCTAAAAAGTTAAAGCACTATCCTCCAAACCATTAAAGCTTGCTTCATCATCCTCTGAGTTAGTAGAAGTTTTAAGCCCTTTGCCAAATACCAGTAAGTCTAGAAGTCCAGACGTCTACCAGATGCATGTTCTAATCTGTGAATAATGCTTTTTGTTACCTAACTATTAAAACTGCTGAAGAAAAGATTTGAAGTTTGTGTGTACTAATTCCTGTATATTCCTTAATTCTTTCTGACATTTTAAAGACTTTTCTACAATTTACCTACATTTTTTCTTGATCCTTTCAGGCCACTAAAAGTTGTCTTTTTCTTTAAAGCCTAGCTAACATGGTGAAGTTCAGGTAAGATTTAACATAATGCTGTCTTATTAGTGGATTGGATAAGTTTTATAGCGTCCTCCTATAAGCTGAAATATCTTTCTTTCTGATCCTTTCTCCTCCCTATTTATACCTTCTATCTTGATAGCTTTGGCCTCAAATGAGGCTGGGCTTTGCTTCTTGAAGTTTTTTTTTTCAGTTTTCTCTAGGTTGCCTATCAGGTAGAACTGATAAACCAGTTCTGCCCATGTGATGCCTATGTGTGCTCCTTCCCACCCTGAATTAATCACAACGTGATCAGCTTTGCTATAAGTTTAACATGTAGCTAATTATTTTGTTCTTAATTCTCAAATGATTAAAAAAGCAATTCGTCTTTTGATTTTTCAGACAAAGTGGACTCCGAATTACTGCAAGGTTACAGCAGGTACCTGCCACGTGATACCGTAATCATGACTGTTAAACTTGCTGTGCTGTTTGCTGTGATTTTGACAGTTCCTCTAATCCATTTCCCAGTAAGTACTCCTGAACATCTAGCATAAGCAATGGTAACACTAATGCTTTGCAGACTGTAATATTTAAGTCACATCTAGGCTTGTGTATCTTATTCACTTGTCAAATGATTGATCAAAGACCACATATTTGCATATATTCCATGAACGCTCCAGAACAACAACTAACCACTAAGCTGATTTGTGCTTTTGAGACAGATTTTAGATTAAAACTAGCCCACAGTATTGTTTTTAATTTAGAGAATTCAGAACATCTAAAGTTTATTTAGTTTGATTTTTTTTTTTTTTTTCTCTTAAATTGAGTTTTGCTGTCTTGGATTTTCATGTCTACAGGAACACAGACACAGACACACACAAACACACTTGAAAACTCAGTTGTAAATTGAAAACACGTATTGACCTATTTCACCATCAACTTCTGCTTTAGTTTATCAATGCCGTGATAGATCTGAGAGAATTCATTCAATAATGACAGAAAATATTGTGGATGCAAAGCTGTATACATATAAATTATATACCAGTTGGCAGTATTCTGGTATTTGCCTACAAGCACCGTCAGAAACAAGGCATTATCCCCATACCTCTCCTTATCCCTTGAAAACAAGCACTGTTCCTTAAGACTAAAGAGCACATAATAAGTACTGCTTTTATTTTTAAGTCAACTCCATGCTACAGAAGGACAGAACTTAATTCAACTGTTGCTAAATTATTTGCGTTTCACCTGTTGAATGGGATAGTCAAGTGTTGAGTGGAATTGTTTTTCTTAAATTTATGAAATTGAAATGTGATTAAAAATATGTGTTTATATATATTTATCAGTGCAATGTTTTTCATTGTGTTTTATAGGCAAGGAAAGCTGTACTGATGGTGTTTTTTTCTCATCTTCCGGTGTCGTGGATGTGCCATATTCTTATTACTTTAACACTGACTGCAATTGTTGTTTTGTTTGCAATGTATGTGCCTGACATCAAAAATGTGTTTGGAGTAGTTGGTAAGGTGTTTTTTTTCTTTATATTCCAGAAATTTTGTATTATGATAAAGTAATACACTTCAGCGTGCTTCAAGTAAAAATCTTTGTGTTTTTAAAGGTTCGACCACATCAACATGTTTGCTTTTTGTATATCCTGGAGTGTTTTATCTTAAACTTAGCAGAGAGGACTTACTATCACCACAGAAACTTGGGGTATGTTATTTTTTTCTCATGTCCTAATTATATTAAAAAATGGTTTTAATTAGTTGCATTTTAATATAATATAAGGGACAATGTTGTTCTTGGCACTGCAATTCACAAAATCTGAGAGCATTTTCTTCTGTCCTTCACATTAGCTCTGGTCTTTCAAAAAAACACTTTCTTGCAAGACATTTGTGACCAGCAGTGTTTTTGTATGCTAGAGCGGTGGTCTGAATACATGTTTTTCCATATAGTTTTCAGATGTTCATGACTTTTAATGCTTAGTTTTTGTGCATTGCTCTGATGTTCACTTGGGCAGCGAGTGCGAGGCTAAGCTGTGTTTCAGTGAGACTGTGTTTATGCTTGTTTTCTAAATAAGCCTTCTCAAAATTATCCGTTTTTCTTTATGGTTTTCTTGTTGGAATGGTAGGTTAAGTTCTAGTTGGAATTTTTTAGCAGCCTGCTTTTTATGCCATATTTGTGCTTTTCTTGGCATTTTTAACCACAGCTCAGTAGAGCAAACTTATGACAGTGGCTAAAATGCTAGCAAAGGGATTATACGTAGACCTTTTGCTGTTCTTGCGGTTCTTGGGGCTACTGTTGTATTGACAAAATAAGGAATCTGAAAGAAAATCTAATAATGATGCTCTCTCAGATTTTAAAGTCTTAAATACTTAGGCCTTGTTACAAATCAACACTCTGTGTTCTCTTAAGCTGTGGTTCCTATATTATCATCTGTCTATTAAAAATATTAAGAATCCATTATAACATGAATTATATTTTGAGGAAAATGCCCAATGACTGTTTAGGGAGCTTTTATGTAAAAGAATAAATAACATTCATATCAAGCAGGCCAACGTGTGCAGTTTACAGCGGATAGTGCAAGCAAACCAAATAACCTTTTCAGGGAAACCTTCCTAGAGCAGGCTTAGTTTAATTTTACTCTAAGCAGATATCTATCTAAATACGATTTTCAGGTAGTATTAGAGAAAACTGTGTTTAAAGACTTGAGTAACTTATGCAAAAGGTTATCTTAAAAAGCATGCTTTAAACCTATTTCTGCCTTTTTTTTTTTTCCTCTTCAGAGTCATAAGCCTTAAAAATGTGAAAAGTTTTTTTCAGTAAAACATAAAGTTTTGTTTTTCTTTCTTCACAGGCATGTGCATTGGTTATTTTTGGCGTGTGTGTTGGTCTTCTCAGTTTAATTCTAATAATTTTCAATTGGATTAATCAATAAAAGCCTATCGCCTCTGTCTAAACTGGACTTGAGAAAGACAGCAGAACAGAGACTTACCAAAACTGCCGAAGTGAATACTGGACATCCTAGAGAAAAGGGAGGAAAAAAAAAAAAAAAAAAGAACAAAGCTATCCATGGAAAAAAAACACCCTCTTTTTTTACTCCATTAATAATGAATCTTCAGTTAACCTTGAGTTTAATATTGATTCAATGTCTTTGCCGTTTTAAAATACTAGTTTTTAATGATGTAATAATGGCAAGTAAAAAACTGTATGAATTACTGCAGTCCAACAATGTCCAAATGTACCGAGGGAACAGAAAATAGAACCTTGAAATAACTTCTGATTTTCTTTTCTTTTAAAGAGAATGAGATAGGCAGATTTTCTATCAGTAATGATGTTCGTATCAAACATTTTCCCAGCTAATGAAAGACTACTATTGATTTCAGTAAAATAAGTTTGAAAATTTCACACGTGTCATCTTAAGAACTTCCTGATTCAATGAACAAATGAATCACTGATAAATGATTAATTTATCCTAGTATAGATCCAGAAGCTGATTGTTTCAGCCCAATTTAAAGGGCATGTCATGATAATAGGAAGGTTTCCTCTAATGTTTGTTACTGTTTTTTTTCAATGCAGTTTTTTTTTTTTTACTTGAATCATATTAGAGTAATCGAAAAAAAAAAAGTCTTTCCACATCTAGCATATTATGTTTTATTAGTGTTAGGAAGTATTTCCATTTTGCAGTTAAAAATAATAGACATATTTCAATTAATGCCTCGTTTTGAGTATTACTTAATTTACCTGCATACTCCTCCCAATGAAAGACTTTTCTTTTTGTCTCTTGCTAGTGTCTTATCTGTGAACTAGATCATACCTTTAATTTTACATGTTTTTGTGATCGGAGAAGGTTTGGACTTGAAAGGTGAAATTATGAACATTTTGGCAACAAAATAAAATTTATGTTTATGGAACCCTAATTTTACCCCAGATCTCTAAACTTTCATGTACCCCTTTATAGTTCTTTTTATGCCTTAATGAAACATGAATGCAATTTTCAACACGAGCTGGACTCTGCTAAATATGGTATTGGTTGCCCACTACAAAAGTGCTTCATATTACTAGAATAAAAGCAGTGACTGGTGGTGTGGTAAGCTATTTATTTATTTATTTTACTTTCAGATGAGATCTAATGTCTTTAAAATGGAAGTAGCCTAATCTCTTCAGGGATTTTATGCCCTAGGGAAGTTAGGTCTGCACATTAATCTCTTGTGTAAAGTTAAAAAATTAGACCTCACACTCAAATGTCAAGATTTAGAGAGTGGGAAAGTTTCTCATTATTTCCAGATGCAATATTTCTTTTAATTTGGCTCAGCACTTTTGTATCTGAGGAGTAGAATAAGACACAAGTGAAACATAGAAAAGGGTAATAATACATTTATGTAATACAAAGCAGCTATTAAGCTACATTTAAATAAAATTTTCACCACCATATGGTACCCAAGTAATAAAGTAGTTGCTATTGCTAGACAACCTTGTTGAAACAGTTCTTTTAATATGTCGATCTATATTTTATAATCCGGGATGGAGGAGATGCCCCAGAACCTGGCATTTCTAGTTTCCTAACGGCAGGTCTGTGCAGTTAAGCTGCAGTATGAAATCGCAGTCAAAACCTGAAAATCAGAAGTGAAAAAGAAAAAAAGCTGTCGTCCATAAGACTCTTTTCACTTTGGAGAGATGGCCTGGAGGCCTCCTGGAGGATGGGCCTTGGGAATAGGCTGCTGCTTATGAGTTTAATGTAAAAGAAGAGTTGGTGAGGCCTAGAAACTAACTGGGAGGTTGCGTTTGGATCCCCGTTGTGCAGGAATCGGGACGCATCCTGGAACAGACTGCGGTTGTTTTTGTCATGACGTTTCCAGCTGAGCTTTCAGGGCACAGGGCGGGCCAGGCTCGGAGTTGGTCGCGACCATGGAGAGCGTGTCCAGTCCTGCCAGAAGTTCACCGGCGCCTGGGCGCCCGCGGCGGCTGCGGGCAGCGCGTCCCGCCAGCAGAACCCCGGGGAGACATCGCGGGTGACCTGCCAGCCAAGTGGATGGGTTCAACCAAGTTAGGGCGTGAGGAGAGTAAGGGACACACGCTGCTTTTCTGAGCAGTGTCGTCCACTAGAACAAGTCCTGCTGCCCATGAAACCTCCCGCAGCGCAGCGAAGCCCGCGGCTGCAGGCAGGATGCTGCTGCTGCCTGCCTTTGATCAAGACTGTTTTTTGGCACTTCGTTAATGATTGAGTCTCTCCATCTCACCTTTCTTCTTGCCATTCTCCCTACCTTTTAAAGTCCTGATAAGCAGATGAAGCCACCTCCCTACGTGTGACTACCTTTTAATAGCCGAGCGTCACACTCCCTGCTCTCCTGCAGGGCTTGGGCCGCTCCGGGTGTCGCCATCAGTAGCATGAAAAGCTAAATATTTATCTTACAAAAGTGTCCCATGAAACAGCAATGGCAGCTGGAGATCAGGCCATAGTTTAATATCTGACCAAGCCGAAACTCTTTTTAAAGAAAATGGGAAGCTTTATCTTCATGTGAATGAATTGTAGGGTTGCTATTGTTTTTGTTTTCCCAGACACTTAGAAATTAGGAGGAGATGTCTGAACTGGGAATTTTTGTGGAAATTTGCTGATGCATCATCCTCAGGTACCGTATGATCAAGTAGTATTTATAAGGCATAGCTACAGTTAAGTATTTTAAACTCTAAACAGGAAGCTTTACCAGTGAAGACTTAAATGAGTTGTAAAGGTGCAGAAAGTTGGCGACGTTTTGCTAATACTCTGTTCTTACACAGACGGTTGGATTCATGTGCATCATGTTGAAAAACGGGACTGAGAAAATACCTGAAATACAGTGTTAATTTTACAGCTGGTTCCTGTAATCCTATGGAAGTCGCTATATTATTGTTTTTAATCCCTAGGTGTTACCTAATAGCCAGACTTTTAAATGATTGATACCCGTGTATGAAGTTAATATTCTGCTAAGATGAATGGAAGCAATTCACACCTCTGCTGGAGCTCTGTTCTTATATTTTGGCTGTAGTGCAGAAGGGATAGAAGTGTGGTGATTTACAGAACATGTGTTATTGTACATCTGCAAAAGAATTAGAAATATGGCTACTTTAAAGAAGTTTGTGATACATATAAACTAGTTTTATCCTTGTAATCTCCCATAGAATTGTATACATTTGTATTTCTGTTTCCTTACTGGTTATGCCAGTGTGTCCTGATAGCAAAAGTAATCTTAAAACTTGCACTGTTGCCAAATAGATATGCTGAAAGGGATTGGATAGACTTAGTCCTTGTCTAGATGCAGTTTATTGGTGCACCATTTCTGCTGGCCAGTGCGTATCCTCAAGGTAGAAGTATTGCATGGGTCTGAATGGGTTTGTACTCGATTGACAGGGGTAACAACTAATTGTTTCACTATAATGTTAGACAATTTTTTCTGAGCAAAATAAGCTCCAATTTGGACTTCTGTACTCCCATGCTGCTAAATATATTTTTCTTTATTCTTATGTGCAAATTATTTTCTGAATTTCCAGATTTATAAGTTCTAGCGGTTCTGCTTTATTATCTGTTGTTAGCATTTCAGAGCTCACATAAGAAGGTTGCCTTTCTCCAAGTGAACATGAAGAACACTGTAAGAAAGATGAAAATTAATTGGTCGCATTTGATTTGTTTTCTCCCATTCTCCCATTGCCCTTCCTTGTCCATTTGAAGGCTGCTCCATTTTCAGCCTGGCTGTAGTCAGATGGGTGTGAAGAAGTCCATTGTATATATTCTGGTATATAATACCAGAAACTGGTATTGCAGAAGGAAAGTAGTCTTAACCTGTCTTCTTTCTAAATTTTTATTTGTTTTTTTATTGCTCATGTTTTATTCCTCAGTAGAACTATTTCTAAGCAGCTGGCATCTTGATGATTGCTTTTCATTGCAGTGTTTATTTAAAATTTTCTCTTTTTTCCCAATACAGTGAAAATTGAGACACTGAAACAGTCGTATCCTCTCTCTGTCTCTCTTCAGTCTGCATTAGGGTCAGTTACGTGGCACTGACCAGGGATGTGCTGTAAGCTGAACAACCCAAATGATCATTGTGCAGTTGTCACGGCTAAAGGTCCATCCTCCATGCAGACAAACCCATGGTCTGCCCATCATGTCTGCTCTTACAAGAATTTATTTCTGCTCTTTAAACCTGGGCAGACCTTAACTTTGCTTCCCTGGAAAGTTGTGCTGAGGTTAATTTATGTCATGTTGAGTATGTTTGAGGTGCCCAGTCTCCTGCCCTTGCAGGCCTCCCAGTGAGGATGAAGATAACACAGGTGTAAGGGGACTGCAGCAGAGTGAGTAAATCAACAGTGTCACACGTGGCTCCTAGCAGGGGACAGAATGATCAGTTGGACCTAGTCTTGAACCACTGATAACCACTGGTAACCGCTGATAATTCTGTAAACGATAGAAAGAGATATATGCATTTACTAATGCACCATGACAAACATTTGAAGATTAATCAGGTTGTTTCCAAATGTCCCTACTAATGAGATTGAAATTAGCCATCTTCTATGATGGGCAGCCTTATGTGTGCTCTAGTTAGAGTCCCATTCAGCTCAGTCCAGGAGCTAAAATAGCAGTGATTGTTGTGGGACTCCTTTCCCGCTTAGATTTAATTTAACACTGAAACTGAAATTGTTGCTTTACAGTTGATTCAGAGCTTTGGTTCTAGTCGGTATGCTTACTGAGCAGCATCTGCACACATTTGATACTGTTTTCTAATGACAGTCAGTGGCAGAGAATTTCCAGTATGAAAAAATACCGTCTGGTTTCTGTAGTTCATGCTGTCTTATGTGGTATTTGTATTTCAGTAGGGATCGTTCAACCAATGCTTAGTGTAGAATTAAAAGTCTCAAAAAAAAAGTGTAAAAATTGCCTAATTAATGTGAAACCTGTATGTTGTACAACGCATTCCTATTCTGAATTCTCCTTCCCTCACATTCCGCGCAGAGCAGGCGCAGGGCCGTGTTCCGAGGCCCCCGGAATGAAGAATGTGTTTGTGCCGGTCGTTGGCCGTTTTGCTCGCAGTGCTTCCTGTGCACCGTCCCCCTCGGTGAAGCGGCCCGGCTGCCTCCGCGGTGCCTCGCAGCCGGTTTGCAGCGTGCTCGGGCCGCAGCGCTGCTGTCACCGCGGAAGCTGCTCTTAAAAATCACTGTGGCCGCGCTTGGTTTGGTGGTGGGGAACGGTCTCTGTGCGCTCCAAATGTTTTCCCTTGTCACTCGTTTTCCTTCGCCTCCGTAGGTTTGTCTGGACGGCGGCAGCACCCAGCGCGACGCGGAGGTGAGACGAGGTGCGCAGAGCTGCTGGTCGTCGCTCCTGCAGGGGCTGTCACCAAAGCATTTGATACTGGCTCTTTGAGCTGTGCTCTCTGAAATTTAAAGGAGGAAATGTAAAGGATTGGGAAGGGCCTTTTGGTGCCGCGAGGTGAGGGGAAGCCAGGAGAGGCAGAATATTTGTGTTAAAAAGGGGGAGCAAGAGGGACGATAGGTCCCCCGAACACGCTCTGGAGCAGGAACGTGCCCTGGGTTGTAAACCACGGGGCGCTATTACTGCTGTCCCGGCCGGCAGCTTGGGAGCCCAGTCAGCCCAGAGCCGTCCGCGGCGCTGAGCGAGCCCTGGGTAAAAGGTGAAAGTGGAAAACGCTCATGATTGCGCCCCTGGCTTCGCTCCAGAGCTGCGTGATCGCGGGCCTGCCCATCCGCACTGAGCATCAGCGCTAATTACTGCTGATAATACTGACAACGCCGGCCGAAACGAGAGCGGGACAGCGCGAACGCGGCCGCTTGGCCTTTAAGCGAGGCCTTCGAGGGAGCTCTGTCTCCGCAGGCAGCAGCTGCTCCTACCTGCTGGTGCTGCTGCCCGGGCCCTGTCCCTGCTCCGCATTTCTCCTGCCTCCGCTCCGGCGGAGCCGCTCGCGTGTTAGTGGTTTATCCAGCAGCCAGAAGACGCCAGGCAGCTCTCTGCACCTGGTTTCAATTTAAAGCTCGTTTGCACATGATGTCACACTTTTATTGTCAGCCCGGCGAAGGTCAAGACAGTTCATTTTGGGAAGGTTTGCATTGTTGAGCCTTTGCAGCGCTGCCATTAATGCCTTCACCATCTGACTTATATTTCGGTTTTCTGGCATGATGTAATTGGAGGCACCGGATTTATACGGCGAGCGGGAGGCTGGTGCGGTGGCTAATCAGCCCGGCTTGTACAACTGCTCTTTCGGAGAGCGGGCTGGAAGTTCCTGCAGCGCGTGTTGTGTAGCCCGTGGTGAGCGCGGCCAGAAGAGCGCGAGGCCCGGGGACCTCGGGCGGTGGTTCCAGCAGCGCGGCCGGAGCAGGGCCGCGTTGGGGCTCCCGTCCTGGGAGCCTCCTCCTGCCCTCCCATGTCGCTCCGCTTGGTCATGGGATTTGCACGCGGGGATGGAGAAGAGATTGGGATGCAGGTTATTAAGGCACAGAAGCCGTGGGGCTGGATTTGAGGACCACGCAGATCTCGGGCCCTGTTCTCACCTCCTCGGGTTCTGCTCCGGTGTTTCGCGCTGTTCGATGCTTTGCAAGTGGGGCTTCCATACAGCGCGTCCCCAGCGGGGTTTGTGCGGCTGTGGCCCTCCCTGTAGGAAGGGTTTAAGTAGCCTCTGTGTGTTACAGCTTCCTCCAAATCTGGCACCAGGGATAGCTCATAGTGGGTGCGTTTAGGTTTTTCTTTAGGGATTTCAATGAACAGCTTCCTTTTAAAGGGAGCAGTGGCTGAATTCATGTTTTTTACTGTCACAGTTCCCCTCTCTCTCTACATGTATAAATCCTTATTTCATCTTACAAAGCAGAACTTCGAAATGCCTGAGGTGTGAGACCAAATTAGCCATCCAAATGTTAGGACTCGTCACAGCGAGTACCAAAACCGGACGCAGAGACATTCGGAACAGGAGCTGTGCTGCGTATACCTGGTTTTATCTATGACACTGAGGCTGACTTTGGAAATAGCTCCCAGCTTGTCTTCTCCTTAGCACGTTTTAATTGCCAGTGTTTGTATGCTCATAGGAGCACAGGAGGGCTCCTGACCCCTGGTTTTGGGAAGGATGCCGAGGAATTTCCACTCTTGCTCACTGAGCAAGTGCTGGGTGATGGAAATCTCTCCTAGCCTCATGCTGCCTGGCGCCGGCTCCCTGTAATCAGTAGATCATCAGGGGTCTCATAGTTTGTTATTAAAAAAGAATAAAACAGGTTTTTGTATTTTAGGTAACAAGAGTCTGAGCCCAGATCTTCATGGCTTGGGCCTCGGAGGCGCAGAGGGCCGAGAGCAGAAGTGGTAGGTGAGGGATGCAGGTGGTGGGGTCTGTCTGGGAGCAGCTTCACTCAGACAAGAAGAGCTGAGGTTGCAGGCGAATATTTGAGACCTCAGTACTTCATATGTCTGCCCTGGCCCCCAAGGGTGATTATGGCCTTTCCTGC
Source organism: Nothocercus julius (assembly GCA_013398735.1). Classification (NCBI taxonomy): domain Eukaryota; kingdom Metazoa; phylum Chordata; class Aves; order Tinamiformes; family Tinamidae; genus Nothocercus; species Nothocercus julius. The sequence continues at coordinate 1,031,099 of VZSV01000086.1, forward strand.
TGTTCTGAGGTTGCCTGTTCTGAGTACACGGTCGCTCTAGATTGCTGTCGCTGAGGCTGCATGGGATTTGTGTGTGTTGAGGACACGTGTTCCCAGGAGCGATGCAGCGAGCGCAGCGCCGCTCGCACACGGGCACTTGCGAGGTCCTGGCAGTGTGGAAAAGCAGAATGGAAACCTAGAGCCCTTATGTCAACAGATACGTATCCACAAACTCCGTCGCATGAATGCGAGCGGCTTCCCATCTGGTGGGCATGGAGAAAGGGTGGAGAACAGTCCGAGTGGCTGCTGTGGTGCTCCAGGGCTGTTGCTGTTATTGCAACAAGTCACTGTGGTCATTTATGCCCATCAGAGCAACGCTGCTGCAGCCAGCTCCAAAATGCTGCCAAAAGGGTACGATTTTTCCCTTGGTATTTCCTGGCATGATTTCCCCTGCTGTTTACGCATTGATTCTTCTGGAACGATCGGAGCAGCGGGAACGTTTGCCTGGGCCTTTTCCAAGGGGAGATTCCTCCAGCGATGGCAGGGAAACATTGTCTCAGCCCGGCTGCCAGGCGTCGGGAGAGGACGTCTGTCCTGTCACTCCTTGGTCTGACAGTTCAATTCGGAGGATCACAAGCCAGGGAATGACATTGCCCAGTGGGACACAAAGCCCCAGGGCAGAGATGTGCAGAAACATTGAGTCCCCCCCCAGACCTCAATATTCTCAAAGTCCCTAATTCTGCTTTCTGTCAGCCGCTTCAGGAGCTCCACTGGTACAGGGAGCTCCCGTTTGTCACATCTTGTCACAGCAAGGTCCTGGCCTGTGCACGGAGGCCAACAGGGAAATATTTGGCTCGAGCTCTTCCCCGTGCCCCCTTCACGGACGTGCAGGGCGGTCCCATGTTTGAGAGGTCCCGGGAGAGACCGAGGGAAATTCCTTGCTCTGAAACAAACCTTAATGCTGAGAAATTAAGTCTTTTTTAAAAAAACATAATGCTAGCCATTTCCTAGCCATAAATAAATTCCCTAGACTTTAGTGGTTTGCTAATGCGGCATCTTCCATAAGGGTTTGGGAATTGGGTTGCTGCTCAAGTGATCTATCGCACAGAGAGTTTCAGGTTTTTGGGGGGGTTGTGCATTTTTTAGTCTTTGCAGGGCTTGCCCCTCTCAGCTTCCCAAGGAGCTGGATCACTCCTTTTCGAGGTGTTTACTTTAGTGATCAATTTGGAAGTGAGTTATAAAATGCTTAATTTGCCTTCTGTTAAAATTCCTTGTGCTCCCTAGAGCTGCTAAATGAGAGCTACACCTGCAGCGTCTGAGGCTCCTTCCCCTTTCCCAACGTCTTCCAGGCGCTGTCGCGGGCACTGGAAGATCTCCTATGGGTTGGGTTCCCGGGACGCTTTGGGCACCGGTGGCTGCGCTGCTGGGCTGGCCCTGCTGTGTCTCCCTCCCTGCTTGGGAGCCTCCGCCACAGACTGCAGCCCCTAAATCACCTGGAGGTGTTTGCAGATCCTCCTTGGCAAATATTTTTTATTTAGCACCTTTTTTTTTCCTCAGTGTTTCTGCTTCGGAGTGTCCCCAAACAGCTCGTGCCAGGGCTCACTCCAGTGCCGGCGCTGCTTCTCCTGGTGGGAATTCCCTCTGGGTGCCAGAATGGGAACGTGGGAAACACTATGTCCCCGGCCACTTGGAAGTCCCACCTTGGCTGATATTTTTAAAGACTCATCTTTAATTTTTTTAATGGGAATGACAGGAATGTCCGGGTTGTCAGGAGTTTTTTTTTTTTGACTGTCTGCATCAGGAGCTGCCAAGCAAAAATGTAAGGTTTAATAAGGAACGGCACCACTAGTTTTGCTTTGCTTCCCTGCAAAATAAAACAATAAATAGGCTTGAAACACAAGGAGAGGAGAGAGCCTTTTGCTGAACCTGCAAATCTATTTTTACTCCCCAGCTCTATAATGTTCCTAGAATAAATTTTTCAGTGCAGAGCAGAGTAGGAAAAAAATAGTGCCGGCGGCATCCCGGCTATCCCATTGTGTGAGGGCAGTGGGCAGCTGCTCCGAGCCCTGCCGCCCGCGCCGAGCCGCATTCCTGCTCCCAGGCCATTTGCTTTGCCAGGCGAAGCGGCCACCAGTGCTTATATATAGACCCTTCTCCTCCTCCTCCTCCTCCTACCAAGCTGTCCCAAACTCTGGCGACTTGGATGAAAGGCGGAGAACGGGACGGAAAAGGGGGTGGCTTGGAAAAATAGAGCTGCCCGTGGCAGGGAGAGAGCTGGCGGCCGGGATGTCCCGGTCCCCCCTGGGGATGGAGATGATGAGGGAAGAAGGTTGGGAGGAAGATGTTTAGTTTGTTGCCTGGGATGGCACCTCTGTGCTGAAAAGCCTTGGTCCAGCCAAGCGGTTGCTGAGGACGGGAAAGATTCCACGAGTGGCAGGACCTGCAGGGATCCCGTCTCCCGCTTGCTCCTGTCCTTGCCTCTTCTAAGCACTTTTTGCTAATGCTGCAAACATTGAGGTGCCTTTCACTTCTTTCAGGGGGGTTACATTGCAACCAGCCGCATTCAGCTGCCTGCATGAGACTCCCCCAATGGTGCTGTTGGGATTCAGGGTTTTTTCCTTCCTGCTGCCAAAATCTGTCTCCAAACTCACCGCGTTGCCCTGGTGTGTAGGGCCCGGGGTTGACTTGCTGCCCGCAAGCAGCAGCAAGGAGGGACTTGCTGCCTCCGATGGAGGGAAGCTCCTGAGGTTGCTTCTCCGTGTGGTGCCTGGGGATCGGGGCAGTTATTTGGGGTTTGGAAAAGGTTGGTGCCGGATGATTCTCCACAGGGTGATTGCAAAGCAATAAACGCTGGGTAGCGGGCACCTGGCGGCCGATCTCGTTTTCTGCATTCACCTTCCGTCGCCACGTCGTTCTCCGGGGAAGCCTGGCTTTGGTTTCAGCTCAGGCGAATCCCCCTTCCTCCCTCCAACGCGGCGGGTGGCTGCCTTGGGGAGCCAGGAGCGGAGTGCGTCCGAGCTGTCCCATTCCCTGCGGAGCTGCGGCTCCTGAGGCCTCGGCCACTCCGTGCACAGGACTTGGTTGGCATCTAAGTGCGTTCAGGGGCTACCTGGTCGCTCCCCTGAAGCAGAGCATTGATGGGATCTTCTCGTCGATCTCTTAGAGGCTCAAGGAAAGGGCACCTTGGGGTCTCCCCAAGCGGGCACGCTGCGCCCGCGAGGCCAGCGCGCTCAGGCCCCACGCTGCAGCAAAGCCTGCTTTCTCCAGCAAACTCATTGCCCAGCCTTTCGAAAAAAAGGCCTGATATTATTAAAAAAAAAAAAAAAAAGTGAGTAAACACTCCATTTTTTAGGCCCCATAACTTGGCCAACTCTGCAAGATCGGTTTGTTCCTTGGGGACCTCTTCAGCTTGCCCAGACCATGAGCAGCGAGCGGCACATCCTGCATGCGCTGCTGGGGCAGGAAGTTGGAGGGTTGTTTTTTATTCCAGATCAGGAATAAACCTGTAGCCTTAAGGGGGGGGCGATATCTCCTGCCATTTGCTAATACACGAACACTTAGTACCTAGGTGGTGCGGTGACGTTTGTGCCCTGCAACCGGCTTTTCTAGAGCCATAAAAATATATTGGGACCCCAAGATGTTGACCAATAGGTTTGGGAAACAGATGATTGATTCACACAGCTGAGAACCAGGGATTGTAACGTGTTTTGCCAGAGGAGACCGGTTTGACGGATGAGTTCATTTAAGGATTATGCTATAGATAGAGCTGTTGACAGAACAAATTTGTTTTTATTTTTCACCGGTAGGTATGACACAAAGCAGAACTAATTGAGAGTGGTTTCCTCGCGGCATCTGGTTGGGTTTCTTGCTTTAAGTCTTTCACAGGCTGTAAAATTACACCAAGGGATTTTCTGCACCTCGGTCCGCTTTCCAAGCCTTCCGTGGCCGCTCTGCGAGTGGGTTCCCCACACGGAGGGCACGGGAAGGGGTCGCCTGTAGGGTTAAGAGGGGGCCGGGGCTGGTGCTTCTGTTGGAAGGTGGTTCTGTTTACCACCTTTCTTGAGGTTGGGGAAGGGCTTGAGTTGAGCTCTGTAAGCGGCAGCCGCTGGAGGAGAACAAGTCCCCAGGTTTCTCCATGGATTTGGCCACTGTTGGGCTGGGGCCGCTGTTGGGCTGGGCAGCACTGTCTCTGCTCCACTGGCGCCGCCTCCAACGCTTGTTGGGATCTGTCGGGGTAGAGAACTGGACTTTGGGGCCCAAACCCCAAATTCTTACAAATTTGATATGTGGCTTTTTTTTTTTTTTTTTTTTTTTTTTTTTTTTTTTTTTTTTTTTTTTAATTCCCCCCTTTCTTTTCCAGCTGTGGTCAAGCACAAGTTTTCTAGAACGGAGCTCCCGCAGGGCCCGAGCGGAGGAAGGCCGGGAGCCCCGCGGCGCCGGCCGAGCTGCCAAACCAGCGACTGCAACAGAGCGAATATCCCCAGGTTTCTGCCACCCTGCCCCGTACCTGATGAGAAGAGTCTGTGTGACTTCAGGGTTACATTTCAGGCTAAATTCTGGCTCTGATTTGGCCTCAGACCTGAACTTTAAGCAGCAGCCAAAACATAATCCAAATCTGAACGCTGACTATTGGCCTCTCGTCTCCTGCGCATCAGATGTGCAGTCATTCAACAGAAGCTGAAATGTCCTTTCCCTGCCAAAAGCTGTTGGTTTCCAAACAACTACATCAGCGCCATGAGCGATGGAGTTTCCATCAACTGCTGTAGGCCAAATTCAGTCATCTGAATTCAGGTCTTGGCAGGTACATAGACTTGGAGTTGTCACTGGTTTTTATATAAAACCATACTTAATTGCGATTTTTCGTTTGGTGCTTTCATTCTCTTGGAGCTCTTGGGACTGCGGACGAAGGAGAGCTTTTCATTTCTTAACTAGTGAGATTTTCTGTTCTTTAATTGACCTTTAAAATAGTTTAGTCTGGGCTTGGATCTAGGTTAAATATAGCTGGTTATTTTCACTCCAAGTATGTAATACACGAAAGAACCTAGGTATCCTTTGAATGTGTTTTGACAAGCATGTGTCTGAATGCAGGTATGTATTTATAAACATTTGCAATGTGCGTGCTAAGATGACACTTCCAAAATCAAGTTCTTTTTTTTTTTTTTTTTTTTTTTGGGGAGGGGGCTGTAACAAATTATTTGCACAAAATGCAGTGTGAGGTTTCCAAAGCTGGACAGTCCAAAGACAGTAAGACACTTCTTAGAAAGACAGTAAAGAGGTAATAAGGACTGAGCCCTCAGAAGTCATGAATGATGTGAGAAGTGAACGCGAAACATTTGTTCACTTTATCTCCTAAAAAGAGGAGTAGATACTGCTTAAAGCAATTGTTGAACAGCAGGTTCAGAGCAAGCACATGGAAGCACTTGGTGCTCCACAGCACTGCAGAGCTGCTTGCTCGTGGGTATCGTGGCAGCTATAAATTTCAGCAGTTAGATTTGAACAAATCTGTGGAAAACAGAGCAAACTCTGTCGATTAATGCCACACTGGTATGGAGATATGTCCTCAGTCTCCCGAAGACCCCGTAACACTGAGCGCTAGAAGCTGCCTGGGTGAGGGGCTCGGTACCCTTCCCTTTCTGAAACTTGTTTTCAAAGAGTTTATTTCTGACTGCTGTCAGGGATAGGATGCTGAGCTCCTGGTCTGGCTAAATATGATCCTTCTTATCTCCCCTAAATTCAAACAAACTTGCCTGTGAGATGGAAGGAAAATGTCAAAAGCTTCTTGCCTCTAATCCATCAACTGAGGCAGATTTTTGCTGGGGAAAAAAAAAATATATATATATATATGTATATTTCAAATATTTGGCAGCAGTTTTCTCTGTCTTTTCCACACACAAACTCTATCTCTCTTGACCTGCTATTCCCTTTTCATCGTAATAGCAGAGACCACCCCCCACCTTCCATCTGGGAAAAATCTCCATCTTTCCAAATTCCAGAGCTGGGAAACGTTTAAATGATTCTGTTTTTCCTCTGTTACTTCAGCTTCCATTCTTGGAGACCACAGGCCATGATACGTGTGAAGAAGAGCCATGAACACCCAACACCAACCCTCAATATTTTGAATGCATTGGGTAAGGCAATGCCGTGAATTCTGGGGAAAAGTGCTTTGAACTTGGACGAGGCCTTCACTCCAACACTGTCCTCGGAGTTGCTCCATCGGAGGGTTTGTTCCTGAAGAACATGGAGCAGATGCTGCATCTCAGTGCTGCATGCAAGTATGTGTCTTGGTGCTGCTCAAGGGGAGGGCAGGCGAGCTGGGTGGGAAGGCTTGAGATATTTTTGCCTGCCCAAAAGACGTTGCTGGGATAGCAGGGTGCTATAATATAACCTGAGACTCGAAGCAAAGTCACGCTTGTACAGTCTTGTAGTTCACAGGACTAGGGCCAGATTCCTGCCAGCAGATGAATCCTCTACTGGTGCTCCCCATTTCTGATATTTTAGGAGCCACGAGGTGACCACCTGGGCAGCCGCATGTCAATCCTCTGCCAGTGCATATTTGTATACGGTGCAAATGCAGTTATTTGGAACCGGTTCTTCCCTTGTGAACATTCTCATTCCCTGGGAAAAAAAAATCTAACCCATAATCTGAAAAACAGCCTGGGAGTCCTACATAGCAAAGGAATCATCTGGATCTGAAAGAACAAACAGATTTGTTTGAGTGGAGCTGCTGCCCAAATCTAGGACTCTCTTACTCCTCCGGAAACCAGTACAGACCATGTGGCTAATGCAGGAGGAGGTACCCACCAGGGAGCTGGTGCTTGTGAACCGCCCCAGCAGGAGCAGGAACAGCACAGAAGGGAGATTAGGCCACGCAAGCAAGATCAGAATGAGCATAATTCCATGTGCCCACATTCTGCCCATCCATCTTTTATCTCCTAGCCATCATTTCGCACCTCATGTTTGATGCTGGAACAGGCCCCATCTGTGTTGGAGTAGACTGGGCTCGTGTCTGCTCTGCTTCCCGGTACCTGCTCTTCTCCAGAGTGAACCACCTGGTAGGCAGAGTGCCATGGGGTTTCCACTCGTTTTGCCTTTTCCCATCAAGATGGGGAAGTTCAGGAAGGTCACCCAAGTCTCGAAGCTGTGGGTGCAGCAGGTAGAGTGAAGATGGGAACAATATTTGAATTATTTGGCGGGGAAAAGGGTTGGAAGAAAAAGGTGAAAATGACCCATTCTCGGGTGATGAAACATAGCTTTTGGCCCCTGCATCTGTGATCAGAGACATTAAATTCCCTCCTGCTATAACTGCTGCTGCCTCTTTTCAGGGAGTGGAAAGCCCCATTAGCTCAGACCCACCAGTGCCATTTGGCAGCTTTGGTGATTTACAGCAGAAAAGGCTCCATGTCTGCCACTGTCAAGGCAAGATCTCCAACTTAATTCGAAACACTGTTCGAGCTGATTTACTGCTCAAGCACAAGGTGGTATTTTTATCTCTTTTTTTCTTTCCCCTTAGCCTGCCACAGCCTGGATCCCACGCGCTGTCCCCCTCCAGGGCTGCAGCGCCTGCAGTCTGGCTCCGTCCCCCATCGCCCTCCCCGGCGTTTGGCAGGAAGGTGGCCGTGGAGCCAATTGCCGTGTCCATTTTGCTGGCACCTCCAGCATTTTATGCAGTGTCTGAATCCCAGCAGGCACCTCACGCCTGCTAATGGCTTTGCGAGTCAGCCAATCAATGGGTTATTTACAGCAGGCATGTCTCAAAACTGCCGGGTCAAGTTTTCCTACCCTTACGTATTTTGTTCAGAGGAACACATAAATCCTCTTCTGCCATTTGCAGCTTAAACCTTCTGAGTGTGAAGCCAGTGGGTTAAAGTTTCCAGCGATAGTAGCAAACTATATTTTAAAGAGTTGCTCTCCTGACTCTCAGGGACTTTGGCACTTTGTCTGAGTCATGAATCAGTTCACTTCACGGGGCAAGATTTATAGGCGTTAAGCTCTCTTTTTGGTGTCCTTTAGCTCCATGGTTTGAAGTCGTAACCAAGGAAATTGAGAGCTCTGCGTTGTTCCAGAGTTTTTTCTATTTAATGTGCTCTTCTAGAAAAGAAAGTCTCGCCGGCATCTTAATGAGGGGCTCTGCAGCTAGCAACAAGAGGAGGGGCAGAATTACTTTGCTTGCCCAGGGTGATCCTGCAGTGCTAAAGCTCCTGTGGAGCTTCCAAAGCCTCTGGATTTACCTCTGGGCCAGGTAAATCAAGAATGCTCTAGGATGCTCTTCCAGATCTTTTAGCCTGCTTCCTTGTCCAGGTTGGAGTGTCCTTCCTGGGAAAAAGCTCTTCCTATGGTCTAGCTTCTGCATCCATGGCTGCTACTTCCAGACTTCAGCAGAGATGCAGCCCGTGCGGGAAGGGAGCTCTGATCTCGTTGCTGGGTCTTCAGGGAGTAGAGTGGCCCAGTAATGTGGGGCTGTGTGTTCCCAGGTGCTGGAGCAATGCGGTTTGGAGTTAAACGAAAGACCACCCAACCTCAAAGACTTCAAAGGCTAACAACTGAGGAATGGCTATTTATAGTGGCCCCTACTATGTACTGAAGACATTTCAGTCGATCAGAAAGCACAGCGTAATTCTGGGCACACAGGGTCACACTCATCCTTCTGCTGAGCTATAGTGCTGTCCTTCCAATGCACATGCATGTTTAGTGGTAAAAGAAAAAAAAATTAAAAAATTTTAAATGGTCTATTGAAAAGTCAAGTGAGGGAAATTAAAATTAACTCAGTTTCCAAAGCTATGAAGAGTGTGTTGCGTTTCAGTGCTTTGAATGATGAACTGCTTGTAGAAGGAAACTACCTGTAATGACACAAACTGGAGGTTTCTGTTGGTCCCGTGACAGGAAATGAGCCTGTTCTCTGCCAGGACATAAGCAATGGGAACTGATAAAACAGTGCAGATGTGCCCTGCGTTTTCCACATTTCTGGATTCTGGAATAGATGATCTTACAGTTCAAAGCTCTGCAAGTGACCTTGTCCCAGCACTGAAAATTAAATCCTCTTCCATAGATGGCTTAAAAAAAGATGAAAAAAACCCCCAACCCCTCCCCCCCAAAAATCTGACCCTCCAGATTTGGACTGATCCACCCACTTCCATGTTGACAAAAAATGCGGGTACCTCTCTCGATCTGCAGCCTGTGGCCTCTTTAACATAGTATGTGATTCATTTTTACTTCTTCCTTTTCCAAAGCTTCCAGAAGAAGGCATTAGACCTGCCATATGGTGATGATCCTGTTGTAAAGGTATGTGGAATATGGTAACATAAGCAAAAGAGGACCGAATCATTAGAGTGGAGTGATAGTTGCCAGCTGATGAACTTCTATGTGTTAATTTAGGTCTGAGCTCGGAAACAGTACCAGGACCCACATCCTTCATGTTATTGGCAATGACTTACACTGAGGAAGGGGATGATTTCCTGCCTGAATTGACCGGGCACTTACAAGGTATGGTGGCATTTCTTTGTTTTCAAGTGGCAAACGCATAGATTTTTCAAATTTTTAAGGCACGGGCATATGAAAACACAAACGTAAACTAATGAGAAGGTGTAAACACTAAAGTCTTAACCCTTGAATGATCTCTAAGGCAGCTGCATGGGAAATGGTGGAGCTGAAGAAGAAGAAAAATAAATCCTTTTTCAGTGCTTCAGTAGGTGACTTGATGAGCCATTGCCAAGGAGGAGCCGGTCCTTGTCGGAGGTGGATGCGCGACGCAGAACAGGGGTGACAGGGCTACCAGGGTGTGCCATCAGCCCCGCGGCCGGGCAGGGAGCAGCGCCGTGTGTGGTGTGAGATTTTCAAGTGATTTTCATTGGCGTGATTAAATACTTATTACATGAGTCAGCCATACGGGCTTCATTAAGGCGGTGACCTCAGCGGAGCCTCCCCGTGTGTTTATGGAAGCCATCTGGGCACAGGGACAGCAGCTCCTGCCCCTCGCGGCAGCCTGGCCCCGGGACCCGCCGTCCGCCTCTCTTCTCTGCCCATGGGGAAGCTTCATTTTTTCCCCTTTCCCTGCATTTCTGGGCAAAGAATCACGGCCTGCCATGACTTTGATGGTGAGGTTTTACATATACCCTGGCGGGATGTGACACAAGCACTTTTTTTTTTTTTTTTCCTAGTGGCAGGATATAACACTTCTTTCTTTTTTTTAATAAAAATAAAAATCAGAGAGGCAAGCTTTTGCACTGAAGGGAAGTGTGCCTCGAAAGGAAAAGCTTAATGAACTTCAAGCAGCCTTCCAAGATCTTTATTAGTTGCCCCTTTATCAAATTAAGTTCACACTGTGCCGGGCAGCTTAAGCAGTGCAAGTTGATGTCCTGTGCTAAGTTCCCAAGGAGGATTTAATTGCCTGTTTAAATGAGAAAAGGGCCCCTGCTGTGCGGACATACGGCCCAGACGGCCCAGACGTTGAGGGGGGCTCTTGGACAGAGCCTGGACCACATCCCCTCTGGCTAAAAGAGCAAAATAAGATGTTGCGTTTTCCTCGTGCCAAGCGAGAAGGTTTTACGTGATGCTGGCACCTGGAGGAAAATTCCCATGGGCTTCCCTAAACTCTGCCGCTGTCCGCAGGCTGCGCTCAAGAGAGGAGGCTCCTCTGGAGCTGAGAGCCAAAAGGGCTCCCTGAGGAGAATCACAGAACGCTTAAGGTTGGAAGGGACCTCTAGAGATCATCCAGTCCA
>VZSV01000086.1:1047599-1105840 GCA_013398735.1 Nothocercus julius
TTTTTTTTAATCTCCAAAAACTAAATTCAAACTTTGGACCAAAAAACTACTCACATCTCTTTGAACATGCTGTACTGTAGGAACAACGGATTCCTATGAAGCACCATCAACTGTCCTGACATTTAAACACAGTGCCCCGCTACGTTGCTGTATTTAACTTTACATGGAAGAAACATGGTGGTTTCTGGTCCCCTTAATCCCTTTGCCCTTCCCAAATGCACTTTTTTTTTTTTTTTCACTCTCCTCATGCAGCATTTCTGCACTGGCAATGGGAAAACAGGGAGAGGGGCTGCCCTGTGCAGTCACTTCTCAGCAGAGACCACCTACATCTCAGCAATCTTCCTGCTGTCAAAACTAATCAGCAGAAGGTGAGTAAAGAGGTTATAGCTATTAGTCTCAAAATAGATTGGTTTAACCTGACAATGCCTGAAAATATATTCTAAAAAAAGACTGATGTATGTTCTTATATTCCTCTAGTTTTGTATTACTTGATAATGGAGAAGATGATGCAGCAAAATAATCCCTGATTCTGCAATTGCCTTTTGGGAGATGAAAAATTGCCTGGGTAAGGTGATAGAAGGATCACAGAGGACAGTGAAAGTCAAACATCTTGAAGTGGAAACTGGGCCAGCTAGAAAATCTGGCTAAAACAGGACATTTGTAGCAGTTTTGTGTACCGTAGTAGTACCATTAGTAACTCTGAGATGTGCAAATAAGGGAGATTCGATATGATGAATCAAGTAATGCAAAACTGCACTGGCAGGCGAAAACTCCTCAAAGTTTTTTTCAGCTTAGTTCAGCGTTATGGTCTAAAAGGCTAACCGGGAAAGATGGACAGAGATGAGTTTGCAAACATCAACTTGAGTAGTCCCATTTTGATGCTGCTGTAAAATTTACTGCCAGAAAAAAAGAAAAAAAAAGAAAAAAAAAAAGAAAAAAAGGGCTGAATTATCTCACCTTGATACAATTCCTTGATATATGCTTTGGAACAAGCCACCTGTCTAAGCTGACCTTGGAAGAGTCAAAAGCTTGAACTGGAGGCAAAGGAGATGCCCTACATGAAAGGGTAGAGAAGGGTTGAGGAAATGTGTGTTCCTGGCACAGCGAGGTCTTCCCGGCTGAACTGGCAACGGAACTATTTATAAATTCACGAGTGGGCTTTCACACTCGGTATCAGCGAAAGAAAAAAAAGCCACTCCAGGAGTGTGCGGGAATGTTTTACGGGACACGACTTGGTATTTGCAACTATTCATGGGAAAAAGCAGCGACTTTTACAGAGGAATACGTAGGCTGCTCAGAGCAGCAGTTGCTGCTGCTTGGTGGCTCACGACATCTTCATGTGACTTGAGATGTTCAACCCTTGTAAAACAGGAAAAATAGCACTGCCATAAAGAGGAGGGAAAGCAGTTCTTCTACAGTGTTTTATTTTACAGAAAGAAACCAGAAAAGAGCCAGGAACTATCATGATACCTCCCTCCTGCCATAGGTTTCCAGCAGAAGGGCAGCGTGGTCGAGACCTGCTCCGAGTTTCGGGATCTGGGCTTTGTGGCACAGGCCACCGTGGATTCCCGTTTGCCTACTGAGCACTTCTGATGGACAGCAGAAAAGTATAAAATGAGAAATGACTGCAAAAGGTAGATGTGTCAGAGATGCGGAGGGGCAAAGCATTGAAGAGGAAGCGGAGTGCAAGTAAATTCCCAGAATTTTTCCTTGGACTACTGCCAGCCCAGGGCTGTACCTCTAAATAGGGAGAAACAGCCGTCCAGGGCATGCTCAGAAAAGGAACCAGGATTTCTTCTCCAGTTCTCCTAAAGGTGCATGTTTTAATCAGCAGCTCCAGGGGAAGATGGGTGCTGGCTCATCAAGCCATCACTCTACAACTTGCTAGTAACCAAAGAAGTTGATTATTGAGAAAATGGATTAGCCAAGTGTATTTAAACCTTCAGTCCATCCCTGAGCTTCACGAAGGTCTTCGTATGAAAGGGGATGGCAGCAGCAGTTTCTGGGTGACTGCTGGGAAGATAAATTCAATCACCTGAGAAGACGGAGAGCTGCTTGCGCCAAGAGCTGCAGCTCAGACAGCTGTAGCAGGTTTAGTCTGGCTTTCCATAGCAGGAAAATGGGTGTTGGAAAGCAGCGGTGGATAAAAAAAGGCAGGAAAACAAAAGAAAACAAAAAACGAGGACAAGGACAAGCCTTGCAGTCATGTAAAGCAATGGCTTTCAGCTTGAACATACATCAACCACTACTAAAGAGGCTGCTGCATGGCATGTTGCTTGTCCAGTGTTCTGTATCCAGCTGATATCCCAGCGCTTGCCAAAATCTTTGAAGGGGAACTCATAAACCATTTATTAGTGGTCTGTGATAAGCTCAAGGCAGCACCTCTCAAAACAAAACAAAACAAAAAAAACAGTGAGGTGCTCTGAAGAGAAATAATTTACTTCTCACGCACTGGTGGGGAGAACACCAGGGATGGAAAAGAGCTATTCAAGTTAAGGCAGAACCACAGCATGGAAACAACTGGGTATAAACTGCCCAGGAATAAATTTAAATTGGAAACTGGAAGGAGTTCTGTCCTGGATATGTTTTTATAGGAGAAATGAGAAAGAGTTTATGAAAGAGAGAGCAGATTCCAAAGAAAGAATAGATATTCCTCAGGGACCCGTGGCAAAGACAGATGGAACAAAAACGAGCAGGAAGATTAAAAATTCCCCAGGAGGTTTCTACAGGAGAGATTGCATATTGAGCCTGTAGTATGAAAAACCTTGCAGCAAAAAAGAGTGGCTATTTAAAATCTGTCCATGCTCCTCTTCTCTGCTTGGTGAGGACCCAGCAAGAGGCAGGAGAACCTGGAGGACAGGAGGCTCCCAAAGAGCAAGTTTGGTCTCTGGTTAGTGGAAGAAACAAAATGAGATGAAACATATGGCAGGACACAGGGTAAATGCTTAGAGGCTGAGCAGTGAGGCCAGGAGGATATCGAGGCATTCCCCACACAGTTCCCTTTCCCTTTATAAAGGGGATGGATGTTGTTTGATGGAGCAGGGTGAGCAAGAAGAGCAAGGGAGAAAGCAAAGGCAAAGCACATCCGAAAAGGATCAAAGAACAAAAGCTTTTGGGCAGTGTGGAAGCCTGCCCAGGGCCTCGAGGGTGAGGGAGAAACCAGCCTCCTGCTGTTTGATCCCACCGTGTCCTGGCACACGGGGATCAGCTTGCAGTTCCTATAAATAAACAGAGTAGCAGCGAAGTGGCATCTGGCTCAGCCTTTGGGTGCTGCTAGTGGAACCGCTCCAAAACCATCCACATCAAGGGAGGTGACAATATGCCCACGTGTACCTGCATGCGTGTTGTACCGACATCCTACCGAAACCGTATGTACCGAAAGCCATAGACAGGAGTTACAGGTCTTGAGCTATTTATTGCCCCAAAAGCTACATGCTACAGAATCGCCCTGTACACCAAAAGCCGTTTGCTTTGAGCTCCCCTTCGAAGGGCTCTCAAATCTGCAGCTCCTGGGTGCGATCCAGCCTGCTGTGTGCAGACAGGGCCTGTTATCTTGCAAAGAGGGTGAGAAAATAACTATAACCTCTTTTATGGTAAGGCAAGCTCCAAGGCGTTAAAGGAGAAATGTGAATTTCAGATATGCTGAATGTGCTCAAATTCCTTTGGTTTCATTTTCGTGCTCTCTCGGTCTTTGAACAGTAGTTCAGTTTGATCCTCTCCTGTGCCTCCTCATTGCTCAACAGCTTTTGGTATCGGAGGACAGATTTTATGGCGAAAAAAAAAAAAAAAGTCAATTTTGGAGTAGACCTTGAATGCTTCAAATCTCTTCATCCTGCAGTTCATGAGGGGACACTCACATCCTCTTGTCCGTGCTGAGTTTAAGGGAGTCACCTGCAATCTGAATGAGAACTCACCAAGGAGTACTTTTCTCCCCACCTGTGAAAAGGCCTGGCCTTCAGCTTGATAAATTTGGGATCAGCTTGTGTTGAGCCTTGGCTCTCTTGCTCCCTGCATGTAAAAAAGCTTGCAGGGATAAAACCCCAGCACTGTGCATGGAGCATCAAAAGAAGGCAGGATAAAACTCCAACAGGGTCACAAATTTAGACATGATTTTAGAAACCAGTAGAGCATGTGGTATGAACTAGTAGTGTTATTGCATAACATATTTCTGCATGTCAAAACACCAAGTAGCAGCAGGGCTTTGTTGTTTGCTTGCAAGGATTAGATTTGCTGATAAGCCAAAAGCTGAGCTCCATCTCTCGCTGTATAAACTATTACTTCACCTTTGAAAGAAGGAGCAGCTCTGAAGGTTCACAGGCCTTGAGCCCTTCACGTAAAGGGCTGCTAAATAGCTGCAACCCTTCTTGCAGCTGGAGCAGTCTTCAGAATTCAAGCACTTTCCACAAGGAAGTAGAGGGTTTGTCACTAAACAATGGGGAAAAAACCCAAACAAACAGAAAAAGAAACAGGAAAAAAAAAAAAAACAGAATAGCTTAAAACACCACAGGGCAGTGGTTCAAGAGAGTGTGACTCCTGCTCGCTGCTTTGGAAGCCTTCAGGGGCTTAAAGTTAAACTTTACCCTCCTCCTTAAGGACATATAGTGAGAGGACCCTGATTTGGTATCACGGAATCACAGAATGGTTGAGGTTGGAAGGGACCTCCAGGGATCACCCAGTGCAGCCCCCTGCTCCAGCAGGGACACCCAGGGCACAGGGCGGCACCCAGGCGGGGCTGGAGGATCTCCAGAGCAGGAGCCTGCACAGCCTCTCTGGGCAGCCCGTGCCAGGGCTCTGGCACCCGCACAGCAAAGAAGTTCTTCCTCACATGGAGATGAAACTGCCTGTGTTTCTACTTGCACCCATTACCCCTTGTCCTGTCACTGGCCACCACCAAGAAGAGTCTGATCCCTTCTTCTTCACATTCTCCCCTCATGTATTTGTACACATTGATCAGGTCTCCTCTCAGTCTGGTCCAGGCTAAACAGGCCCCATTCACTCAGTCTTTCCTCACACGACAGATGCTCCAGTCCCTTAATCATCTTCATTGCTCTACACTGGACCCTCTCTAGAAGCTCCATGTCCCTCTTGTGCTGGGGAGCCCAGAACTGCACCCAGTGCCCCAGGTGCCGCCTCCCCAGAGCTGAGCAGAGGGGCAGGATCCCCTCCCTCGCCCTGCTGGCAACGCTCCTCCCCATGCAGCCAGGATCCCGCTGGCCTTCTTGGACACGAGGGCACATTGCTGCCTCATGGGTAACTTGTTGTCAACCAGGGCTCCCAAATCCCTCTCTGCGGGTTAAAACACAGTGTGGGGGCTCATGTGGCTCATCTGGAGCCATGGTGGATGTGTGAGTCCCAAGGCTACTGCCCGAGAGCTGGGGCCACCTGCGCAGCACCTGTGGGCAGCGCAGGGCAATCAGCCTGAGCATCTCCACCTGTGTGCACCTTACCTCCGCCTTCAGAGCCGGCCCTCGCCCTGATGGAGGGGCTCTGACAAGCTCTGTCATTGAACAAAAGGGCCTCATGTGTTGTCCAAGGAAGTAGCTGGAGGTTTTTCTGTGCTTCAGCTGTTTGCAAGGTGACTGGAAGGCTTAGGATCACCACGACCACCACCAGGGACAGACTGTGTATCTCAGGTAACACTCCTGTGCAGCTAAACCCAAATATACCCTCATGTGTCCTGAGTTGTCCTGGCCCTGTTCTGCAGCTCGCCCCTAATTTTGGTTGGTTCCCATCTGAAGTGCTGCTTGCATCCAGAGGGCTGAGTCAGGATGAATTGAGGGAGCTAAACCTGAGGAGTTACCTTATTTTGCGGAGGGCATTTTGTAGAGGTGACCTTATTTTGTATGGAGCCAGCAAAGATTGGGCCCTTCTGGCCCTGAGGCCCTGGTGCAATGCAGGAAAGGTAAAAAATGTGCAGCAAGGTATGGTCCCTGCCCTCAGAAATGGGAGGCAGGTGTAGGCTGGCTGAATCCCCCATAAAATATGAGTGCTCTCCTACTGCAGGTTGAAATACCAGGTCCTGGGCTGTATTTCTGGCTGCGGTCTGGGGGAACTCGGCTATGTAGTGGGGACGGGTTTTGACCCTGACACCTGCACTGGGTTGTGGGGCCTGGAACACAGGGCAAGTGTCACTTGAACTGATACAGGGCAAGTGTCACCTGAGCTGGCAAAGGGCTTGTGACCCTCTCATGGGTCAAGGGTAGTGTGTCCTAGGCCTTGATATCTCAGAAGCTGTGGCCACCACAGTCCTCGTGCTGCAAAAGAGCAACTGCTGGTGAAGAGCCGCTTTCCTGAGCTGCAAGGGAAGGGCTGGACCAGCCAGCATCGGCTCCTGGGGCCGCTGTAGAAGCCCTTGCCCGTGATATTGGGGTCCATGGGTTCCATGTTTGGGAATGCTGGATCTCCTGGCTTTCACAACATAGATCCAGGAGTGGCAGGGCACCTCCGTGAGGCCAGCACACGGTGGGCACGCTGCGGTGCCCTCCTGCGAGCACGCAGAGCTCCCATGGGTTTCCACAGGGGTTCACCACCCGGGGCCTTTTTTTTTTTTTTTTTTTCCTTCTTCCCCCTTTTCTCCTCTTCTTGAAAGTAAAAGAAAGGTTTAAAAACAAGCCCAAGCCACAAATTTCAGATCAGAATCCACATTTTTTTTTTTTTTAAATACCCTGAATTTGGGAAGTGTTTGCCCTAGAACAACAGCTGGCCCACATTCATATTTCTAAAATAACCCTGCCCAGAATCCAGACTCTGGACCCCACCCTCCAGGGTCCTGCCTCTTTCTTTAACAAAAGTGGAAATAAAAGTTAAATCTCATTTTGTCTGAAGCTTTCACTTTGTGACACATTCCACTTTTTATTTGTGCTTTCTTAATATTTCCTGGCTGCTGCAAATGTGGTCTTTTGCCCTCTCGAGCAGCCGTTTTGCAAACCTCGTCCTTCAGGGGTTAAGCCTGAGTGAAACTGCCGCTAATTAACTTTGACAGCTGCAATCCTTGCGATCGCTATTGAACTTGGAGCCGTGTGTGCTATTGTTCTTCGCTCCTCCGCTGGAGCTTTGCGCGATGGTGGTTTGGATGGGAACATTTTTGGGCAGGTCCTTGGAAAAACAATGGGGAGAAAAAAGTCCTTTTTAAACAGCCCCATGAAAGCCAGCAATGGCAACACTGCCCAGCATTTACAGATGTAATTTTGTGCATCTGGAATCAAAGGGGAGCTCCCCCTCTGCCTCCAGGTTTATGGCAAACTTCCTCCTGCCCATCTGGGCTCAGAGAAGGAGGGACCAACCTTTTGCTGAGCATAAGGACGGACCGATGGCACAGCATATTTATCCAGGTGACAACTCTGGGGTGAAAACGGAGTTGGGCTAGAACAGATGATTGTTTTTAGGCTGCCATGCGAGAGCACCCTGAGCGGTGCAGCCTGCTGCTGGAGAGCTGTCTGCAACCACGCTGCACGTCGCAGAGAGAACAAAAATGAGGGGTGTCAAAACCTGGTCTTCATTGGTGGTCAGCAATATTGGTTTGGGGCCTGTCTTTTTTTATTCCTGAACTACACGCATCAGGGCCTATAAAGCTACTTGGGTGTTTTATTTCAGTTTTGCCAAGGGACAAGGCCTGTGATCCCTCAATAGATGCTCTCTGTGGAATATTTTTGAGCAAAAAGAAAGGCTTTTGGATTTTGCTGAATATTGTCTTTTGTGGATTTATGATTTTTCTAGCATTTCTAAACAAGAATGTCATACCCACGTGTGTGATGGTGACACCCACTCCTTTTAATTAATTTGATTGCAAGATTCATATGAACCCAAGAGAAACATGGGACGACATACAACCAATCTCTCCCCTAGGAGAGGCAGTAGGGCATCTGCTGTTACCTTCAGAGTGGTCCCACAGATACCAAGCAGAATGCATGTGATAAATGTTGGATTTATGCTGCTGAAAACAGCTCTTCTGTAAGATCCATGAGAGCTGCTGTGCCCTAGAGAAGTTATTCCCACTCCTTGCTTGCTGGCAGCACAACCCTGTAGCCTCTTCCCACCAAATGGCACTAAATGCACGTCCGGGTGTGGGACAGATAGAAATGACTTCCCTTCCTCCGTATCAGACCCTCTATTTAGCCACTGCAACAGGTGACGCTTCCGATTCTGAGCGCTCTGGCTTCTCAGTTGGCCTTGGATGAACCATGTGATAAGCTAACAATAAAAATAAAAAATCCAGGAAGAAGAATCCTGTGTCCACTGTCCGTTTTTGAAGGTAAAGTGAATCTTAGAAGAAAAAAATAAGCATAACATGCACTTAACTATCTTAATGTACCATTTGTATGCTACAGCTATATGGCCCAGGCTTCAGCTGATATAAATTACAGAGGCTCCACTGAAACTATCTTTTCATTCTTGATTTACACTCACCTTAGTGAAACACCCTCTGTGTTATTTCTATTCAGATAAGGAGCTCATGGAAGTTGTTATCAGAACGTGTTACACTCAATTTCTTTTATCTGACTTTGGAGGCAGTTAAGAAACCAGATCTTTGGTAGCCTCTTGATGTACTTAATTTATTTTTTCAAGAGAACTTCTGATTTGCAACTGCGACTGCTCCTACAATTTTTCTCAAGTCTTCAAAGTTATTTTAATGCATCTCCATAGTTAATTCTCTTTGTTTGTTTTGAAATTAAAACTAAGAGCAGCAGACTGTAAATTCATGCCATGTTCCTGTGTACTAGAGAAATTGCAAAGCAGGCTCTGAGAATATTTTCAGTGCAGTCTCTCATCCAGATTTTTACTATGGAATAGGCCTGCTTTTTCTCATAAAATTTCTCGTATACTGACTTTCCATGCATTTGGAAAGTTTATGAGATTTATTCATCCTTTAATGTCTGACAAAAGACCACTCATCAAAATATCACTTCTGCTCTTGGAGACTAAAATAATTTTTTTTTTTGCCCTTTGTTAACTTATTCTGGGTTTGATATCTCTGTCATATACTCGATATGGACGTATCTGCAACTGGAAAATCCCATTTGTTTTGCAACAATACCGGGTGGGAGGAGTAGAGCTCTCATCGAGATGTTGCCCCTGCATGTGAGGAACACCAGGCTGTGCAGGGAACTAGAAAAGGCAGCAAGGGAGCGGGGCTGCAGCCAGACACGTGCTTGGAGCCTGGCCTCAGGAAAGACCTCAGGCAGGGAGGCTGAACGTGGCTGTGTGGTTGTTTGCAACGGAACCTGGTTGCCTCACCTGTCCTTTGATTCCTGCCCAGATCAGAGTAGGTTTGGTTAATAAAGAGGACTTGGGTTCAAAAAGAGCATTTGAGTACTGAGTTAAACTGCCATAGAGAATGTCTTCTCTTACGGGGAACAGCTTGTGAGATTCCCAAATGCCGCCTGAGTGCTAGAAGATAATGATACATGGACCTGCTAAAGGACTTGAGGAGTCAAATCCTGTCATTTCTATAGTAAAAGGTGGATTCATTCCTGTTCTCTTGCACCTCTTGTAAGAGCAGAATGGCCTGTGGGAAGTAAACTGCATTTTGAGGAAAGAAGGGGCAACTTTTTCCTTGATGCACGTGCTGCTTGGTGCATCAGGAAGCGGGAAGCTGAACCACGAGACGGGCTGCGTGGAGCAAGCGGCTGCCGAGCCCACGGAGGCTGCGGGCACCTCTCCGTGAGATGCGGCTGGGCAAGGTCGCCCTGGGCACCTGTCCTTCCCCAGAGAGGTCAGACCATAAATCCTCATAGCGACTGGACGGTGAGCTGTCCACACACGTGGAAAAGGTGCATCAGCCTTCGGTTCATGTTTGTTGATAATGGCTAGAAATGCTTGTTTTAGAAAATGAGGTAAGTGTAAAGTTACTATACGGTGGAAAGCTTCCAAACCTGATCCTGGCTCGTGCCCCTGCTGCTCTTAGGCCAGAGACCAGACCTTAGTGACAAGCTCTACCCTACGGCAAATATTTGCTGTGATGTTGTAGTCCCTCAGGGTAGAAAAAAGGGGTTTATGATGGAAATGATGATGGAGTATTAAGTGCGGTAGTGCTCGTGAGCTGCCCAGCTATAACAACAACAACCCCAAACCAGTAAATAGGAAAAAGGCTTTCTCTGTCCAGATGGTGAGGCAGGCAATATAGCCCTACTGTATGCAACACCAGAGACTTTCCAAATCCTTCTCCAAATCTTTTAATCCCTTCAGTCCTTAACAGTTCAAAATTACATCATCATTTCCTCCATTTCAGAAGGAGCTTTGCTCCTTCTGCTCCTTAGCTGCAGTGCAGCCTAGCAGGGCTCTTACTCCTTAATCATAAGTGGAAAAATGTATGTCAAGGCAAAACAAAGCACGGTGTCTGGACCTCCACGGGGGTGTGGAGGGTGTCTCATAAATCCACGTATGATTAAAGGCAGCTGCAGATGGACAGGGACATGTTGAGCTTGTCAGGCTTTGTGTAGTGCGCAGCTGTTGCAGCAAACCAGCGGTGCCTGAAGACATTGAATTTCTTGCACTTCCTAGTCCTAGTCCGGGAAATGGATGCCTAAATGGCCTCAAATTTGCCAACGGCCTAACCCAAACTCCAGCACAAGCACTTCTAGCTTTTGGCCTTGCTACTTATCCTAAAATCTCTTTAACTCTTGCTCCACTAGTGGAGAACATGGAGAAGCACAATGAATTCCTTTCTAGTAACCTAAGAATAACAGCTAATGAAGAAAGCAAACAAAATACTGTTCTGCAGCTATATTATTTTCAGGAATTTTTCATTATCCTCAGCTGATTGAGGTTAACATTTTTCTATTGTCCTTCAGATCATGGCAAACAACGTAAAGGGGAAAAGAAAAACCCATGCTTCCCAAGCAGCTTGCACCACGTAATCTGTTGGCGTAAACTGATGTAGCTCTCCTTTTCATACCAGCCGAGGTGCCTGGATACTGCTGCTTTTATTTTCAGCTTTGCAACACAATTACCATAATAAAGTAAGGTATTGAGATGAGTTTTGCTCCGAGGGACATGGTAAGTTTTATGGGGAGCAGGGAATGTGTGGGCAGAAGTGAACAGGGCACTGTGCACAGAGTCCATTTGGCACCGATATTTTTCTTGCAGCCGGACTCCATCCATAGAAATGCATCCTAGGACACGTCTTTGCACTTCTGACTCCTGTATTTGTTGATTTGTGTATTTAGGAAAGGGGAAAAGAAAAATAATGATGAAAAGCATCTGTAGCACGTTGGCATTTCTGATTATTTATCACTATTTCTGATTATGAATCACTATAAAAGTCAATGATTAAAATTACCTTGTTGCTGGTGAAGTCCTACCTATTGTCTTCACGTACTGATATTTCTAGGTGGGTAGCCCCTCACTGATGTTAGAAAAACCTAGAGATACATGAGGAAAGGAAAAAGATGTAGCTGATGGAAATTATCATGTTAGACCTTCATTATCAGCCTCAGTCTTGCATTCAAATCTGGGTATCTCAGCTAAAACTTTAAGTCCAGGTAGCTTCAGTTTCTTGTGGACATTACAGCAGATGAAAATCTAGATAAAATACAAGTTGTGAGTGGTGAGCAGTGCATGTCACAGCTGAACGCTGGCTCAGGACATCTTCTTTCACCCCTGTTAGAGCTGGACAGATAGGGCCAGCTCTTGGCTACTTGGAGCCCCCAACACAGGATGGAGAGGAGAGACCATCTGCCTCATACCCACCTTTAGCTTTCCATGATTTGGGGAAAATCCCAGTACAAGTTCAGCCCCCTCTATACCCTCTGTATGATAATTCCATATCCATGATACCTAATAAAGGCAATAATTCTTCTGTCCACACGGTATTTCAATTTGTACGATTGATCAATATTTGTGACTCCCCTCAACTTCAGGGAGGCAGTGAAGGTTAGGTCAACAAACCAATACTTTTAAGTACATTGAAAAAAAAAGACACAAGCTGATTTAGCTCCTAGAGTTCCCCATGAACTGTAAAGGGAACCTTATGCACCTGCAAATAAGATGTACAAAAACAGGGAGTTTGAGCTGAAAGCTGCTGAAACTGGTCAGTAGGGAAGAGGCTGTAGCAGTGATCTCTTATCTTTGATAACTGGGCTTGAGGCCTAATTTTCAGAAAAGCACTTCACTTTCTTCACCGTCCCCAGTTCAGATTCTCCTCCTCTGGTGATGCTCACCACGTCTAGCAAGAGCTGGGAGGAGGAGGTGGCACCTAATCCAAAAGTCTGGGGAAATTTGCTGAGGGGCACTAAGGTGAAAAGTTTGTGGTAAGAGTGTAGGGGAAAGGCCACTGGCTTTTTGTACGAACTGGGTAATATTTGCTTTTTGGTCGTTTTTCCTTTGTTTTAACAAGGTTGAAATGTATTTTGCAAATCGTTGTGTTAAAATAAACTTGGCCTAGCCCTGGACTCTGGGCTTGTGCACAACACTCAAAACTTTGAAAGAAGCATTAATGACCAAGAAGGTGTTGAGAAAGGGAGCTGAAGAAGATAATAGTGTGGGAGTTTTTTGAATTTTTTTTTTTTTAATAAGGACGTGCTTGTAGCACGTAGCGGGACTTTCTGCTTTTAATTTATTCTTACATCATCCAGCTGAAAAGAGAATGTCCTCAAATTTATGCATTTTGGGGGGAATGTTTTGTTCTCCAGTAGATAAATGCTTGCTGTTTTCACAGGGGAATGGTTTATGCTTGGCATCTGTTCTAAATTGATAGCACACTGGGTCAAATTCATCCTCATAACAGCCTTCTGAAACCAAAAGATTTCCAGTCATGATTTGGCCCTGTTTGCTCTACTCATTTTGGATCCTAAACATAGGATTATCTTCTGTATCCTCTGAAGGATAATATTCCTCCCTGGGCACAAAGCCCACTCAGGTTTCTATGCACCATGAAGTTAGGCTAGAAATAATGGGTGTGGACCCCACATAAGACTTTTATTGATCATGTTAACATCTTTTTGAGTTGCCCTTTGAAATAGCTACGTATTTAGTAATGTCTTGGTGTGCCCTGCCCAGCTCTGAGGATTGAGTCCGTTTGTGCTACTATCCTCGGTCATGAGAAAAGAATTTGGCTTAAAGGATGAAATCCATTCACCACCTTCACCACAGAGTTCATGAAGTAGTGCTCATTCGACTAGCGTAGTCAGGGGACGGTGCCGCTTATGGACAGGTTGACAGAGGTGGGGACTTTAGGCACTTTGATTCATGCAAAGTGAATCTACAAAGCTACAGGGCTGGTTAAGAATGGATCTTCTAGCAAAGCTTCCTAAAAGACACCGTGTTATCGTGGTCTCCTTGCTTCTCTGTGAGCCTAAGCACCAGTCTCACAGCTGAGTCTGGACATCACTGTTATTGCTATGGAGGACTGAAAAAGTGCCCTAGGCAAGGGAGGCAGCAAGAGGGGCATGGGACAGGGCCAGGAGCACGTATCTACCACCCAGCGAACAAGACTTGACCGAGCTCCATCTGTGGCTTACAGAAATCTCCCTCAGCCCTAAAAGTCTGACATGAGCCTGCAAAATCGTGTGGGAAGGGAGAAAAACAGGTAGCACTGTCATGTTCTGCTTCTGCCTGATGTCTCCTTCCAGGAAGGGAAACAACCTGCTGTGACTGGGGCAGGAGCCTTGGACGTGGAAGGGTCTAGCAAGTCCCTGGGCCTGGTTATCAGGCAGTCCTGGGTGAACGACTTCACCCCTCAATATCTTTATTTCTCATCGGCAGAAAGGGCTTGTAGAACTGTGTTTTCCTGGCATACCTTGGCAGACTTGAAGGTGCCTTTGTCAAGACCGCGGTCTGGATAGCGCTAAGCAAGTTTAGCTGCTGCCCTTAGGTGCTACTGTAATACAAGGCAGGAAAATCAGCAAAATTTAATGAGATTCTATCCTGGGAAGGAAGGAGAGGAGGAGGGAGCCTTATCGAAGCCTTAAAGAGCTGAATACTGCCGGAGTTGTATTGGCCACAAAACTGAGCTGAAGTTCAAGGTAAATATAGTTTGTTTTTGTCATCTTTAATAAAGGCAAAAGTGGGATAACTTCTAATAAGTCTTCTAATAAAGGTAAATCTAAATGAATTGAGATTCACAAGAAAATGTTGATGACATCTGCAAGTAGCTTGTGCTCTTTTCACTGAAAGAAGCAGACCGTAACCCCTCCATAGGCAATGCAATTACCCAAATAATAATAAAATTATGCTAAACCAGTGCTGATGGTAATTTCAAGGGATAAGTATAGTTATTCCGGCTTGCAAATAAAAAACAAAAGTAGCTGACAATTAGAAGATGGAGCAAATGGATAATTCTGAATCCTCCCTCTATTGTTAAACTGTACAGATCTATTGCTTTTCTAATAAATAATCCCAGTGCAGAGCATTTTCTTGCCAATATTTTCAGCAGCAGAAGCCAAGCCAGAAGGTTCTGAAACCAACATATTGGCATGGGTGTTTTTTTTTCTCCTTCTTCTAATATACCATGGAATCTAGTTAAATATTTTTCCACTCCTTGCTTCTCTTTGCGTCTTCTGGAGAAAATGTGAGTCCTATTTCCTCATAAAAATATCTTAGCATTTGACAGGTTGGGTGTCTTTGATCCTGAAATGTTTTTGGATGATTTTCTCCCCCACTTTGACTTTGTAATGTAACGCTCCATAAAAAGTATATGCATATATGCAACTTTAAAAGGGTATCCTTATTTGAAATTAAACTTTTACACCAATTAACCTCCTCCCAGCGCACCATAAAGTGCAGTAAAAACAGTGCTCTTACACAGACCCTTGCAATTCTCAGACTGATGCCTCCCTGGCTGTGGAACCCTAAACATCTGCTTTAAATTAGCTCTGATGGAAGGTCTACTTGTAAATGCATGACTTAATCAGCCTTACTAAAGTAAATGGCACATACTGTAGCAGAGGGTGCTTCAGAGTCAGACTCAGACCTGTCTTTCTTTTGAAGCAGAGAGGGGGGAAAAAAAGGGGAGGCACAGAGGGGGCAAACTTTAAACCAAAGGCGATTTTTTTTTTTTTTTTTTGCTTTTTTTGCTTTTATGAGCTGACATTAGCAGACGTGTGGCTGTACCATAGCCAGCCTAACTCCCAAGCAACACGTGCAGCTGTAGCGGGTGAGCTCCCCTGCTCCTGTCCCTGTGCTCTCGGGGCCTGCTTAGGTGAGAACTGAAGGGCCTTCGGGGAGGCCGGCGGGTCGGTTGCCTCGCTTGCCTGCAGCCTCCCCGGAGCGCCCAGCTCGTCCCCAGCAGAGCAAAACAGCAGCTCGGCCAGGAAACTTTGCACAAAGATGAGTCTCTGTGCAGTGCTCAGACCCTGCTAACCTTTCCCGAGGAAAAGGAGCCGCAGGTTTCCTGTTGGTTTTTAACAGTGGGGATTGTGAAAAGTGAAGAATTGCAGAAGGTCCTTATGAAGCTAAGTGACTGCGCAATAAAATGACAGCTGAAATTCAGTGTATATAAACATAAAGTGATGCATGTGGGGGGAAAACAATCCTAGCTTCATTATAAAATGAGGGAATCTGAGCTAAGAGCCGCTAAGAAGGGAACCTTGAATGAACACATCAGCTCTGTGCTCAGCAGCCTTCGAAAAAAAAAGCAAATCAAATGCTAGAAATGATTAGGGAAGGAATAGAAAGCAAAATAGAAATCACTTCACCAATCTGTAAAGCCATGTTCATCCACACCTCAAATAATGTGTGTTGTTCTGTCCCCTCATTAACAAAAAAAAGGATGTAGTCAACTGGAAAATGTTCAAAAAAGGGCGAGAAGGATGATCAAAGGTTTGGAATGACTTCCATATGAGGAGTGGTTGATTCTGGAAAAGAGATGGTTCAGAGGAGGTTTGAGAGAGGTCTACAATACCACACATGGTGTTTACTGTCTCCTCCAGTACAAGAATTAGTGGGCATGGAACCAGTAAGAACCAGGTTACAGCCAAAAGGAAGCACTTATTCATCAAAGGGGCAGCAGCGCTAATGGAAACTCCTGCAAGAGGATGGTATGGACATAAAATGTTTCATGGGCTCAGGGTGAGAAAGGATAAGAATTTAGAGAAGAGATGGTCTTCACTGAGCTCAGAGACCAGCTGAAAACAGTTGGAGGTTGGAAGAGTGCTCAGGAGAAGCATCACCTGTGCTTGCTGGCGTGTGAATCCTGGGTGAGACGGACCCTCAGTGTGACCAGTACCGCTCTTCTGCTCCCGTTTGGCCACCTGGTCATACTGGTGCCATGACGGATGCCAGCACAAAACGCAGGTCAAACGCACTCAGCACCTCCCCTCCTTAGCGCTTTCCCCGTGAGGACACGTTGTGCTCAGCGGGACGCAGGGGCACCGCGCAGGTCTCATGGCAGCAGAGACAGGGCATGGGGCTTTGGGAAATGACGAGGAAGGTGAGAAAGGAAAGAAGAACAGAAAGGGAAAAGGAAGGAAAAGAGAAAAAAGGTGTGGTACAGGAAATAAAGGGAGACTCCCTGGCAGGCAAGACTGCTGAAAGTGAGGGTGTGCTGAGGGAGCAAACAGGATCCTGGAAAACAGAGAAAAATAGGGAGCTAGAGAAAATACTTCTAATTAGAAAAGAGCTCAATGGAATCAGAAAAGTAAAGCAAAAGGGAAAGACTGAAATGCGAGAAGTGAGCAGGGAGGCTGGAAAAGAGATAGACATGGAAGATACAATGACACAGACCAAAGAAGATACGAAGAAAAAGGGGACAGAGGCACAGAGGTAAATACAGGGGAGAATGCTAATGCAGAACTAAAACTGCCAGAGAGCTCCAGATGGGAGCTCCTGTCCAATCCGAACTTGGCCCCACCGTCCTTTACCATACAGCCTAATTAATAATAGGCAGTGCCACTGGCCCCGCATGGAATGAAATTAGCATCAGCATCAATATGCATTTGTTTTCATATTTTGAAGCTATGTATATTTGGGAAAAGGTAATATACACTAAGAACTCTGGAAAAGAAAGGAGGAAAGTGTGGACACTATATTACCCAGAGTTACGTTTTTCCCTTTACATGGATATCTTTATTATCTACAGTGTGCTTCAGGAATGCACATTAGGCCAGCAGATTAGGCCCTGGTGGCTTTAGTGGAACTTTAATACATGCCTAAGTAAACCGGATTGAGGGCATTTCTAACCCAGAAATCATATGTTAATGCAAATTTTGACAGGCATGTTAAATGAATGTTACCATTCATATCCACATTCATTGAAGTGGGTACAAAAAGACTTAAAGATAGAGAGAATTTAGGGTCAGAGCAGGCCACTAGATTATCTAGCCTAGTTTAGCGAAGAGTAACCCTCTTACCAAGAGTAACTCTCTTTTGAGACCAGTAATTTGAGTTTGGCACAAGACTAAATTGGGTTTTGCTTGAAACCTCTTTTCCAGAAAGGCATCTTGTCCTGATTTGAACATGTGAAGAGGCAGAAAGCCTCACTCTGCTCGGTGACAAGTCCCTGAAACTAAGGATTATCTCTGTTCAGTGTTTTCCTCCAAGAGTTTAAACTCTTGCTTCCACCTATTGGTTTTTGTGATGCCTTTTATTTCTGGATTAGACAGCTTTTAGACTTGGTATTTTTATGGACAGACTTATACGATGTCATTAAGTCACTTCTCAGCCTTGTGTTTGTTTGGTTTTGGTGGGCCAAACAGCTTGAGCTGTTTAAGTGCCTGTCATTCATTTTCTCCAGCCCTCAACTGGCATTTTTGGTGAACAAAAACTTGATAGCAAAAACATTAAGCGGCCATTCCCATTCATGTGGCTCCCGTAGTTTAGTACTAGATTATAGACCACACTTCCCACCCCACATATGATACATTTTGTTCAGAAATCCTCTTGATGAGCTATGCTACCAAAAGGCTTAAATTTTATTTTTCTGAAAGGAAAGCTCTGCAAACATGTGCAGAGTTTGGCAGTGCACGTTTGGCAACCAACATTGCCTACCATTTCCTCTGTTCTCTTCTGAATTGCTCTACATTTCGTGCTATAAAAATACCATTTCTGGGAAAAGCCCCTGCTCGTTCCCTGCAAAATGGAGTTAAATGGGAGCTTTCAGGCCCTGCCGTTTCCTGGGGGCTTGCTCATTGTTATGAATCTATCATTTCTTTACAGCTCATTTTCAGATATATTTATTAGAAGTTGAAGTTTTTAGGTGGCTACACCCCTCTTAATGCCATACATAAATCAGTCATTTCTGGCCTGCCTGGATGCTGCTCAGCTCTCCCAGTGCCATTGCTGCCAGCCCTCACAAAATGCAGCAGCCTGAGTCATACCTCAGTGAAAGGTCTGTAATTGCCCAATTTCAAGTCATTGCTTTTATATTAGGGAGCCAAACTTGAAGAGACCATTTACATTTTTTGGTAATATGTATTCTAAACAATGGCTCATTGCTATTTTTTTTCCCTCTCCTCTTCTACTTTGTTTCTGTTTTATTCATTATATGTGATTCTAAAAAGTATTTATTTAGCATTGGTCTTTTAGTGTTAGAGAATGGGAGACATATTGATTGGTAGTTGCTCATGTGAAATTGTTTAAATAGTGCTTTAAAAGACATTAAGCAGCATTTCACATCAAAAACCACTCAGACACATGTAGTTGGAAAGATACTGACTAGACTCATGTTTCCTGTATTAAAATACTTGTACAAAAATGTGTTCTTTTCTGATTTATCAAACAAGCAAATGAGCCTCTGGAGGGCTTCTGGTTCAGACGCGAATACCTAAACAAAATCTTAGTGAATCATTTGAACTTGCTAGAATTTTCCATATGAAAACCATTACAAATGTATCAATATTATGCTGAGTGCATATTCAATACATGCCTAAAACTTGTATCACTGCAAGCAATCTTAGCTTTTAAGCAGTACAAATAGAAATTGATACAAAAACGCCAAAAAAGCGCACAGAGAATATCAATTTTTATTCATATGTGATTTGCTACATGCTGACAAAATGCTTAGCTAAAGTTATCTCCTTGGCTCAACACCATAAATCTCAGCTGAGGTAGGAGGACCTTCTTTTCACATAATCATTTTGCACATTTGGGGACAAGAAAATACTAGAGTAAGGCACAATGAGCAGATCTTAGCAGATAATTTGACCCATCTGCGGGATTTAGGAGTAGGCTGAAAGATGTCAGAATATTGCAGGCAATTTAAAAGTCATGTGTCTAATTCAGCCCTCAGATACAGATATCTAGAAAACACTACCAGACATTGTAAGAAAGACAGGGATCTGTGGCAGACATGGGAAAATCAGAGTAAAAAGAAAGAGGTCAGCAAATGGATTTTAGCCTAGAATGGGAATCCAAGACCTAAACTGAAACCAAACAGGGCTTATGGAAAGATTCCTATTTTCCTCAATGACTTTTGGCTGATATTTTCTAATATACACATAAATATATAGTGTGTATATATATTTATATATTTATATACTAAAAACAGTGAGGCACCCGCCTATCACAGACATGCCAGCCACAGTACCCAACACATATTAGACAACTTATGGCTTAGGCCTGAATGAAGCCAAGAGGGGCATATGGATGATATATATATATATATATATATATATCTCCGTGTGTGTGTGTAAATGTATGCTTAGCTTGGGTTTTGTGGAATTACTCTTTGGCCTTTGTAGATTGGATGGAGTTCATTTTCTGTCAATCACTTCACTACCCTATTCCAAGCAACTGCCATTGCCCGATTTTTCAGCTCTAATTTTATGTGAGCAGAAGATTCCTCCTTTCCAGAAAGGAAGCCAAGCAGGAGCCGTGTTCCAGCCTCCTAGCCCCTGAAGCAAGCGGCCTGCGCTGGGTAAGAGTGATTCCCAGTCTAGGTGCATTCCCAGTCCCAAGGCTACTAAGGGGCTTTTTTGGACAGAAAGGGGGAAGGCCTCCAGCGCTGCTGGTGCCAGAACAAAGAGGTGTTGCTTGTTTGGCTTCTCAGGTGTGGAAACTCCTAACCTGTAAAACAATAATGAGAATAATAAGTCCTTGTATACTCACCCTCAAAAAAAAAAAAAAAAAAAAAAAAAAAAAGGAAAAAGAAAACAGTTGATGAGAAAAGAGAGGAGCTGCATTTCCCTTCTCATTCCTTTTCCACGATGGTCAAGGAAGAGCCAGAACAGAGGAATTGTTTACCTTGACAAAGATGAGAAGCCAAAGCTTTGCCACCAGAATAGTGTGAAATGAACAGTTAGGGAAGTGAACAAGTACTAATTAGGTAATAAGGAAGGCAAGAAGGCAGTGGAGGGCTGGCAGCCGGGGCTCAGCAGCAATAGTCCTGCCAGCAGAAACCGCCTGTGAGCAAATGGAAGTGCTTCTGGAGTAGGGGAAGGAGCTAGAAAAAGAATACAGCT
Organism: Nothocercus julius; assembly: GCA_013398735.1. Taxonomy (NCBI): domain Eukaryota; kingdom Metazoa; phylum Chordata; class Aves; order Tinamiformes; family Tinamidae; genus Nothocercus; species Nothocercus julius. The sequence continues at coordinate 1,067,933 of VZSV01000086.1, forward strand.
GGATATCGTTACGTGGGAGACTTTCGAGTACGTACCACCAAATAACGTTGCTCTGGAGTTATTAATACAGTTGCCTAAGAAACTGTGGAGATTGCTTGGCTGAGGAATTCTCCAGAAGGTCCAGTTGGGTCCAGTATCAACCTTAGGATAAGAGTGGGAGAGGGAGAAAAATTGACTAGTATATGTTCCCTGTGGTTTTAATTTTTGCACTGTCAAATTTCTTCCATACTCTAAGTGTTGGAACGCCAGTTGATTTTGGACATTTTTATGAAATATCTCTTTTAAAAAGGGATTTATTTGAGGCTGGTAAACCAGACAGCACAGGAAACAGCTACAGGGCAGCTGAGGAAGCAAAATCAGGTGCAGTCACTGAGCTACCTCTGTTGCAGCACCTAGAGTAGAGGGAATTGCTGAATATCCCGACGTGTTGGATCAACAGCTTCAGGCAACCTGGGCTCAGGCCTCTGCTCAGAAGCTTGGAACACAGTGAAATTTTTCCTACCTTGTAGAATTTCCCGAATTAATGTTCAGAATTTGCCTGAGGAGGCCCCTGGCTGCCGTGCCCTTCTCCTCCTCCCAGTGGGCAGCTCTTGCCCGTTCTCCTGATGGCTGCTTTTCAGCGTGATTTAGCAAGACTTAACAGGAGATTCAAAATCATAACTTCACCCCCCATTTTGCAACCCCAGTGCTGGGGGCACTTTGGGCCTCACAGCAAACCCGGGCCATGACAGCCGCCATGAGGAGCCCTGATCTGTGCCAGGGAAAGGGAAGAACAACTCACATGGCCGGCCATTTTATCCCAAAAAAACTGTCAGGACAATTTTATCCCAAATACCACTTCAGCAGCGAGATAGACCTGAACTTGCCTCACAGTCTGTGCAACTTCAGGTGAGTGCGACAACATTAGCAGTGCAGTGGCACAGGGTGGGTAGGTAGGTAGAGTTGTCTTAATTGTGTCTAAATTTGTCAGTTTTAGGTCTCCAAATAAAGATAACCATGTTTTGTTAACCTTATGTTAAAAATGGCTTTTTCACTGACGCAGCTGAAGGGGAGCTAATGAATGTATGAGTCAGGTGGGATCAATGGGAATGATGGTTCCTCTTCCTGTAGGTTGTCGACACAGAGAGGTCCTCTACGTGGAGAAGTCTCCACACAGCATCAGAGCTGCAGTAGGGTTAGAATAGGTTGCAATATTTAACAGAAACAGACCCCAAAACCTCCAAATACGGATCTCTGATACTGCAATTGGCATCTCCAGCTTGTTTTTTTGGTGTCTACCCATGGCATGGGGCTGAACGCGCAGGCTGTGCTGAGGCGGGATCCCGCATGAGCTGTGAAGTGCTCTGCAGTCAGCAGAGTGGCTGCACTATTGCAGTTTTGCTCTATTACTGAGATACGGGCACATCTAAGTCCACGCAGGTATGTGTCAGTATACCTGCAATGTATAACCTACCAGTATGTGTCATATACTTCTGCAAGTACGGGAATTAGCTCCATTTCTGTGTTTGGTTTTGTAGGAATGGGCCAGACTCTTCCTCTTTACGTCCATCAAGCTTTTGTCAGGCTCTGTGGCATGAGACCTCCAGAACTACGCCTTGTGCTTCAGGAACTTCAAGGTTCGTAAACCCTCAACTGTTTCATTCCTGCCTTTGTTGTTCCATATTTGCCTTCCCTGATATGTCTAACTGCTTTCCTGTAGTTGTTAAAATGTGTGCTACGATGGCCTGGGATAAAGTACGCAGACCGTATCTGCGAATGGGGTAGGCTAGGAGAAGCTACTTCAGAGTTTCCCTTTCAGTAAGACGGCTTTGCAACACGAACATAAATCTTTGAAGTATGTGTTGGGCCAGCTGCTGCATCATTTAAAAATAGTCAGGTTGGTGCCAACAAGACAGATCACTCAACTTGGGGGCCATAAACAGAAATCAAAGGCATGCATTAGCAATGCCCCAGAGTTCGTATGGTTCCATGAGGAAGCCCCTGCCCCTCCTAGCACATATGTGATGGTGTTACAGGATTGTCCGCTGTCAATTCTATAATATATCAATATTGCCCCAGCCTGGGCGGTTGCAATATGTTGGATGTTCTATTAAGACTGAAGGCATTTGCCAATTTTTTTTTAATGCTAAACTGTAGTCGGCTTTCTCAGCTGCACAATGAAGGAGAGTTTTTAAGAGTGTCTGGTCTGATATCCCCAGCAGCTTGGGTGACATGTCTTTTGGCTATTAAATACTTGAAAAGGGTCAAAGCTTATGAAGTGGTCAAAGGAAAAAGAAACAAGGTCAAAAGTTTAAGCCATGATACATGGTAGGCAAGGAGAGCTCGTATTTTAAGCAGTCTAGACAGCATATTAGCAAAAAAAGCTTACTGTGTTGTGCTCTGTTTATGGGAGTTTTCTATAAATTGCAAAAAATATTAGGAATGCAGCATAACCAAAGCCTTGCCTTTTGCTTTTGAGAATAAGCTGTTGTGCAGTTTATCTTCAAAGAGTGTGGCATCTATACAGAAGTGAAACGGCAAGGGAACTTTGTGGGGGGAAAATTAAAAAAAAAAAAAAAAATAAAGAAAATTTTTCACTCCTCAAAAAAAAAAAAAAAAAAAAGTGATTTATGTGCCTGTCTGGGGACAGGTATAACGTAGCCATCGGTGCATTATAGCAGATTTAGGAGGCGACTGCAATATTTGGGCACGTGTGTTTTTTATGTTCCCATGTATGTATTTTCTTGTTTGTAGAATGAAAAATATGCAGTCTTGATTCATTTACTTTGCTCAGCTTGTTTCAGGCTTTTTTTTTTTTTCTCACTGAATAAAAAGCGAAGTATGTGGCATTTTCAGTCCATAAATCTTGCTTGCTGTGGGCCAAGTTCTGCTCACAGCTCTTATTTAGAGCAAGTTAATGAGGCCAGCACATACCCCAGGGCAGAATTTGGACCTTTGAGGCTACCTGGGTAAAGCTGCCTAAGTGGAAGGATGGTTAAAGCACTGGCTTGGGACTTGACAGACTTGGGTTCAGTTCAGTTCAGCTCTGTGATGTGACCTGGGAGCTCCTGGGGGAAGCTGCTTACACCCTCCTAGGCTCCGTGGCTGTGCCCTGTGATGGCCCTGGACTGCAGCGCTTGGTCCTTCTTTCCTCCAGTTCTGTGCTAAAAAGTCAACTTTTCATCAGGCCCTTTTCCTCAGTGAGGAAGTGGAAAAAAAATGAGTATTTTGGGGCAACATAAATGCCAGTTCTGTGAGGCTGGGACTATTACATTAACTTCCTTTATGTAAGGAACTACAAATTGACTGAAATGCTCTGGGAGCAGCAGTATCATTGAGAAATATGATTATTGATGTAACGTACATTAGTAATTATTAGGTTTAGATTTATTAGCTGTAATTAAGTAATCCTTGCCAAAACCCGCTTGTGAAATACTACTCTTGCCCTCTAAGGTTACCTGCAGATACTTATCTAAAAAGAGAGCACTGAAATAGCAGCTCACATGGGTGCATATCTAAAATATGACAGTCACGACACTTTTATCCAAAACACCTCTGCTATTCCAGCTCTGTCTTTCACTTGGACAGACTCATAGATAGTCTAAATTGTGAACACATTATAGACCTCATGTATAAGACCACACTACCTGAACTCTGGCCCCAAACCCACCATCAGTTACATTTTTCAAGGGAACACACTGTCCTCTAGGAATCATTTCTGCACCTTAGTTCAGGAATTTAAATAGTTGCAGTGGTGTTTTGAAAAGCTTCTGTTGGGAACTGTATTGGGCCAGTGCAGAGCAGTTTTGAGAAACCTGTCTTAAGTACTTTAAATTATTTGCAGGTGTTTTACATATTGTTGACCATTTTGCTTAATCATGCATATATGCTAAGAACCTGTAAGATAATCAGATTTATGTTTTGGTAAGGTGAAGCTGTGAGAATTAGAATGGGAAGAAAAATCAAGTTGGATTGAGGAGGAGGAAGGCTTGAAGAAGGAGAAAAACAAATACATAGGAACTATGCAGAAGAGCAGAAAGAATAAAATGAAAAATTCTATTAATAATTTATATTATCTAAATCTGGTATTTAACAGTTCAGCCAGCACCAGCCTCATGAGATATGCTGTGTTTTATGCAAATGTCATGATATTGTGAAAGAGTTTTAAATTTGAATGATGTGTGTGCTCTTCTTGCTTGTATGTGATCTTGGAGCATCACTGAACAAAGCTGAGGGGTAGAAGAGCAGTCAGCTCTTCTCTGCCGGGGAGGTGATTTGAATCCTAGGTGGGGTTATAGTTTAAAATGGCACTTCCAAAGAAGTGAAATTCCTGCAGGTCTCTTCACTGTGTCAGCAGGCTGAGTGCTGGAACATTTTCTGCACAAGAAAGCTCCCAAGGTGAGCTGCAGAAATTCACAGGGAACAGGAGTCCTACTGCAAAGAGGAGATGAGGGAGGATTTTTAGCAATGTGCAGTGATGAGTCATTGCAGCTTCTATTAATATAATTGGCACATATGTAAATAAAGTCACATGGGCCCTGCTGAAAAGTTAGCTCATGAGGTCAGTCAGCAATAATAAACTAAGAAGTATATGAAGTTTTGTAAAAACAGTGAGCCATGGCATTATCACCCAGGCATTTTAGAAAGAAAAGCAACAATCTGCTCATTTGCAATGGAAGAAATGACTGGGTGTATTTCAGGAGTTATCTTTTAGTTCTGCACAGGTTTGTTTTATGCTCTTCAGAAACCACATTCATTTGAATGTGGTTTCGTAGAAGAGTTCTCGGAAGAAATCTGCATGTCCTCTGGTCACTCCAGGCCAGCGGATGGTGCGTAGGGCTGGGAATATGAAGCAGCACAGCTCCCTGGAGACCAGTGGTGGTTCATTACGTTATACCCGTTGAGGACCTGACCTTGTAAACAGGAGCTGGCTGAAATCCTTTCATGTTTCAGGTAGGATTTTACATCAGCACCGCAATGCAGGGCTGCCTTTCTCCCTCCCCTCATAAAAGTCTAAAACCTGTTGCCTGTTATGCCCTTAGCCACCCATTCCTTGTTCAGACACCCTTGAGTCCAACATTGTACAAGAAGAAACTAGTGTTTACTAAAAAAAAAAAGCTGCTGCTGCTGTTAGGGTGGAACTTTCCAGACTTATGGGTTATCCTAATAAAACTCAGGAATGTTTTAAAAGCAGTAGCATAAGAGACCACCAACTCTTTTATTGTTCCAGCCTAAAAGAAAAATCTATTATACCTGAGATTGACCCTGTAGCTGTTTCTTTTAGCAAGCCCCTTAGAAAAATAGAAGGCCTGAACTTTTACAAGACCATTAATATATTATTTTAGATTGCATGAGTCTGGATACTTACACACGTGGATATAATAAGTGGGTAAGAAAATTGGCTGGATTTGGCTTCTTCCCATCTTCTTTCTAAGACAAAATAGAGAAAAAAAAGAAAGTATCAACAAAGAGGACCAAATTTGCTTGTTCAAGTATGGCCACTGTTACTCGGCTAAATATTTGTTTGTCCTGGCTTCATCAGTGTAACTTACGAGCAAAATATAAATACATCAAATGTCTCAAAACATCCATCCATCCATCCATCCACAATCTTCCATGAAGAAGGTCACAGTTAATAATAATCAGGCGTGGTGTATTATAGCTTTGATTATATAGAAAACACAGTCACCAAGGTCACCTCTAAGCAGTTCAGCCATTTCCACTGACAAAAATGGATAGTCTGGATCTGACGGATGTGGGCTTCCCATGCCCAAGGCTTCATGAGAGGCTGGTAATCAATCAAATTTGCTTGAATGCCAAACCAACACCTTGTACAAAAGCCATCCTTTATTTGAATGCTCTTCCTGATGAAAGTAACAGAGCAGGTGATGTGAAAGACGTTAAGAAAAGTGGTCCTGTTGTCCATAGCATCTGACTTTAAATTTATAAAAGCGATGATGACGTGAGTGTTTATTGTAATCTAGATTAGCTTTGGTGATCCAGAGAGCTCTTCGAGATTCCAAGATGCTGGTGCTGTTATGCAGAACCCCCTTCATTAGCCTGGCCTTTTGCTATTAATTATGGCTTTGTTGCTTGCTATGTTAATATTTCTGTCATGAAGTATTGGCTACGGAGGATGTGGAAATGTAATGCAGATTTTCAGAAGTGGGGATTTAATTACATGAGTGTTGCTTGCTTTCTCAAAAGAGCCATGTCCTACTGCCTCTCTCAATACAGGATGATAAATGTAATTGAGAAGATCTGAGCCTTGCCATAAAACCCGCTGTAGCCCTGACACTTGAGACGCAGGGCCCGGTTGTCAAACTCGGAGACAAAGAACAGTTGTTCAGACTGTACTGAGGGAACCTGCATCTCCACATGCGAATGTCTGCCACGGGGTATGCAGTAGGCTAATTTACACCTACACATTCTAGTATTTGTGCTGCCTGCTGATCGTGAGGGTTACAAGAGCTGATCTGAAAGCAGCTCTACAGCCCCTTGCCATACTAGATCAGAGGAAAAGTCCTGCCAATTTGGCTGGTTTTAAAATATACTTAAGATGAGAGAGAAACAGAAATGAAAAATTTGGGGTATATTTTGTCTGTATTTTAAGGTAGTTTGATTTAAAATAAAAAAGATGCTTGACAAATGATTACCTCCTAAAACATCCGTGTTTGATCTAATACTTAGATGGGGAAAAAAGCCAGACATGAAGAAGCAGTGACCAAGAGATTTAAAATTTGGCTGCTGTGTGCAGTCCAGTGTATTCCCTGATCTACCCACGCGCTTATTCTCTTGCTCACAGACAGAATTAATTCATCCCAAGATGCGATTGTGCATCTGTTTTATATATTTGACTAGTCACTTCAGAAATATTTTTAACTTGTGGGGAGCATTTACAAGTGTAAGAGCAGGAAAGGTGACAAATAAAGGTGAGAGAATACATTTGCCAGACGAGGATAACGAGACGTAACAACTGTGGACAAAAATCCACTTCTCTGTGATCCATCCTGTGTGTAGCCCCCAATAGAGATTCAGTGATTTCACCTGGGAAGCACAGAGATGTTATATGGAAATCCTGCCTGTAGAGGATATAGCTCCCCTATGTCGTCATCTACATTAGTACAAAATTCTACAGCTTGATTTGAAGATTATCTTGTTTAGCTGGTGGTTAAAGTGGGCCAGCTGCTACTAGGTGCTCATCCAAACCCATAAATGACCATCTGAAGCAATAGTGAGGAATGTGCAAGGAAGGATAAAGGGCCCTATTGCCTTCCAGAGCAATCCCTTGTTTCCTTAGGTGAACCTTCACTCATACTCACTGATTCTTCTGAATTTTCCTGCTAAAAAGGCAGACATTTGTCCTTTTTGTGTCACCAGCTGGGTCTTCTTTCCACTGTTTCGTCTGTGTTTGTTCTTAGTTTCAAGAAAATGAGGTTTCCTGACATAATCTGGCCCCATGCAAATGCAAACTGGAGATCCATCCCTGTTCTGGAGCCCTTCCTTCCTTCCAAGTTGCTTAAGCTGGCAGGGTTTTCTCTTAACTTCTAATCAAACTTTCTCTGCTGACAGGGCTGCAGATGATAAAAAGAGGCTGACCAGAAAATACTGAAAAGTGAATTACCTCTAGCTTCCTTTAAATCTTTCTCCTACTCCTAAAGGAATGCATTCACGAGGCCAAATGTCTCAGGAAGCAGCTGCCACACTAAATGCTTCTAGCTGGGGATCCGTCCTGAGAGGGTGGGAAAGCTGAACTGGTTTGGAAAATGTTAGCAAAAATCGCCTTCAAAACCGGCTTAGCAGAGAGCTGCCCCTCGGCTCGTGTTTCAGTGGCTTAAAGGGGATAAGGAAAGCCCCTCAGTGCAGGGGCAAGGAGTTTTTAGCACTTGGTATGTCAAGTCTTGTTTAGTGTAAATAAGCAGAGATTGCAGCGCTGCTTTGCTTTGGGACTGGGTCGATTAATCTCCTCCTGGAGGATGGTAGTGGATCTTTACAGTATGGTCAAGGGGGGGCTGTGTCACAAAAAGATGTTTACAGTCACGTAAGTGAGACCTGTGTGGTTAGAGCAGGATTTCAAGCGTGCTGCGCTCGCTGAGATCGCGTTCTGGCAGGGCTTCAGCAGCAAGGCTGCCTCGGAGCGGGACCGGCGGAATGGGTGGCCAAAACCTGATCGCATCAGGGACTTGTTAGTGCCTTCCTTGTGCCCAGAAAATTTGATTAGTGCAAGTGCAAATGTCAGACTTAAAAGGACTATAAAAAGCCTTGAGACAGCATATTTATACCAAAACTCATCAGCTACGACTAGTGCATTCTCCAACTGCAAGAGACACAGGGGAAATAAGATTTATCCTTTGCTTTTCTTGGGATGGAGGATGTAATTTAGGAGGGTGACAATCACTGCTTTTGGAACTTGAGTTCCTGTACAAACAATGCATCTCTTCTGCACAGAGGAACCCAAGAAAGTTCTTTTTGGGAGGACACCCTCCTAAATTCAGATTCTGAACCGCTCCTGGGAAGGGGCCGGCTCCTGCTGCCTGCAGAGCAGGGCTGTCTCTTTTGCGAAGTGTTGCAGGCAAGGCCGACCTCTGCAGGACGAAATGGAACAAGTCTAAAGAAAACCAGACCCAGAGAAGTGAAAATCAAGGCTTCACACAGCTTTTGGAGAGCCTTGCCTCTTTCCCTGCTTTTTGAGCCAAACTCATAGTGTGTGCTTACAGAAAGGGGTACATGACATTTTTTTTATGACCTCCCTTTCTGCTCAGACCAGGCTTCCTTTGCAGCAGCTATGAATGGTCATGAAGGCTAATAGCCCTTTGCCACTGTTTTTATTTGGGATAAAAAGCTCCTTGCACAGTGGTTGTTTGGCTCCAAGAGTGGCCACTCTTTGCTTTGAATCTGAAAGGTCACGTAATGATGCAACTCATCCCAGCACTGCACAGGGCATTAACATTTTTGCAAGCCCCCTAGGAGCTGCAAGTGATAGAGAAGTGTTTCTCCTCCTGCGTGTTGGTTCTTAGTTTAAGTTCTATTTTTTTTTTTTTTTTTTGCTTTGTTTTATTTTGAAGTTCTTGGATCAAAAAATCGCCTTAACGTTTCTAATTGCAGTTCTGGTTCTTTTCCTTCTGATTCCTTGCCAGTGCCAGAGTGACCTGTTCCGTACAGTCAGCACTGCGCTGTCTTTGGAGACCCGAGGCAGCTGAACAAAAACTAGTAAATCTGACAAGTTGCTCAGTGAGCAGTGGAACTTGTGAAGCCAAACTTCCTGTGCCGCTCCAGAGTGGAGTCTCTGGTGTCTAATAACATCCATGTCCAAAGTGGTTGCATATGTGGCTTCCCTGATAGCTGAGGAGGGGTGAGCTCACACTGTGGCTTTCTTTTTTTTTCTTACTTTTTTTTTTTTTTTTTTTTAATGTCTGAGGAGATTCTAACTTGGGACTCTCCCTTTTCTGCTCTTGTGTAACCAGTAGGAACTTGATATGTTTGAGTCTGCAGTGTCAGATTTGCTGCGATGCCTGACAGCTCTAGTAGAGATACAGGCAGAGGGAGCGGACAGCAAAGAACTTGATGGGTTTGAGTCTGCAGTCACTACAGGCTCCCTGTGCTGCTCTTGCAGTGTTCCTGGAACAGGCATTTACACAGAGAGGTTGTGAACTGATCAGACTGGGAAAAAAAAAAAATGTAAATGATTGAGTTTGTGTATTGGGTTTAGGCTAATAAACCTGCTTGGCTTATTTTCATCCGGCACCATTACTAAATCTGATTTGTTGCAAGGCTGCACAAACTCTTCCTGCAGAGGAATTAGCTGAAGTTCTCTGTAGAGAAACAGTGGGTTTCATGCACAGCAAGAGAAAAATAAATATAAAACCTTTGGTCCAAACATAAAGATTTGCTTTTCTAGAAATGCTTAATCTACACAAAGGGGTATTCTTTATACAGCAATGAGGAAAGGGGGCCGAAAGAGCAAGGAGGGTTTTGCTACTACATCAAGCTCTCAGATGTAAGGCCAGGCATCAGAGTTTTAAGGAAAATATCAAATGGGTATGTCAAAAATAGCAGAGTAGTCATGGCAAAGAACAGAAGAGTCCGAAGGAGAAAATGACTCCAAAGCATTACTTAAGGATGTCTACACCTCCATCATTTGGATTTTTTGTATCAGTACTAGATACATTCCAGAGAGGAGACAGCACTTTCATGAACACATATCAGCTTTAGAATAGGTCTAGCTTGCTCTTCTTTTGATTTCCGTGTCATTTTTTCTTTTTAAAATTGCAAAATGGCTTTTCTGAAATTATACTTGAGATCTAGGTGAATGTCGTTGTGCTGGAAACCGGGTGTCAGGGAAGATCTCTGGAGATTTGATTGTCTCAGTGATTCCTTATGGCCTAAAAATCTGGGTTTGCCTACTGAAAAGCCAGCTAAAACTGAGCTTTTAAGACCTGGTTTCAGTGCTGGAAAGTTCTGTATTTTGCATGTGGTTCTTTCTCCTTGACATTTAAAAACATAGCCTTGCTTCCTGTTCTTTTGAGATAGACTGTTAATCTTCAATTCCATTCCCAAAAGTTGTTTTCCAGAGCCACAGCTGGCAACAAAGATACTCAGATACTTTTTTGGATGCCGTATTCCTGGAGCTCTGAGTTTAAGAATTTGCTTCTTAAATGGCCAGAAAGGTTCTAAACCCCTGCTGTGATTTATCATTCACATCCCTGTTAAGGACTGTTACTTTCCTTATTTTCACCACCACTGGTGCTGCAAAACCTCAGACAGGAGAGGTAGATGAGCTCCCTCCCCTGAAGAACTGATCGTTTACACTTTACATTGCGTTTATGCTATGGTCATCAACATCTTGCTTTCATTCTCCTAACCCTGTGCAATACCGTGGGTATATAGGTAAGGAAGAACATATCCTCAAAACACCTTTTTGGGAAGAAATGGTACGTCAAGTAGAAAAAAAGGCAAGAATCTATGAGAACATGGATTTCCTCCCTCTGTAGCGAGTGTATTTGTAATGGCTGTTGGCTACAGCCCAGCCGGCCGGGCTGCGGTTGGTATCATCTTCTGCCCGCTGTTGCGTTTGGTGCCAACTGGCAAGGACCTACCGTAGCCAATGAAGGGGAAAAGACTGCAATGTCGTGTCCAGCAATGCCTACGCTTTTGGTCATATCCCTGCTTTAGCATCATGCCAAAAATTTCACTCTGGCTTTAATTACTCTTTGGGCTTTGTGCTGCAGAAATGCACTGATTTTGTTTAGACAGTCCCACGCTCACTGGGTTCTTGCGCTGCTTTACTTCCCTGCTCGCTTCTCCAAGGGTTTCTTTTTAAATAACCTCAGCCTCTGCTCCTGAGCCATCTGGCTCGCTGCTCTCCAGCATTTTTCTCCCAATCCCCTTCATATGCAAACCCGGATTACGGGAGTTTGTTCCAGCTCCAGATAAGTAGTAACGGGATTTTTCTCTCCCAGTGGCCACGCTGCCACAGTGCAGCACAGGAAACACAGTCCAGCTATGCGTCCCAGCCCCCAGGGCCTTGAGGGACTTGGCCCACAGCCCCTCTTCTGGTGACTCACATGTATATGGAGATGAATATTCACCAAAGATAAATACCCCGGGCTCCCAGCAGAAAAATAAAAATGTGTCTGCAAAGCTGATTACAGAAATGCTGAGGACATTGCATTTTTGCTATTCCACCAAAAATTTTGAACCAGCCCTAGTTGAATAGGTGGGGTTTTTTTTGTCCAAATGGAAGTGCTCACAGTGCAGTCATCTGTGCTGGTTAATCACTGTGAATGTCCTTATAAGTTGTGGACAGAGGCACATGGAACGCGTGATCCATCTCGGGCTATGGAAGCCCTCTAAAGCAATTCAGATGAACTGAACCTGGGAGTGCTTCATTCTCCCCAGCGATGAAAGGGAGCATCAAGTGACAGTAGCTGCAAAATCTACTGTATCTCCTTTAAGAAATAAGATGGCAGGTTGTCTGTAGGTTTGACCTGGTTAATACATTTTTTTTCTACCGTGTTTAGGCTGAGCGCTTGCTAGTCGTGATTATCATACAATGATTCTAACTGTCTATCATTGCAACTGTAGTATTATTTCTATAAGCTGCAGCTCAGAAATTCCTCCAGGTTAGCTGGGATGTGCTTTCCACCAGCATCAGGTAGGGATCTGTCTCCTTCCCTTTTTTGTTTGCAAGGAAGGGGGGAAGGGGAGCAAACCACATCTTTTGCAATTCCAGCCTTTACAGTCTCCGCTTGTGTCAGGGTTCCCGTATGACTTTCTTATAGTGCACTGGAATCTTATGGACTGGAGGATCTTGTTTCACACACATCTGTCTTTCTGGAACCCACATCACCACAACAGCAAACACTTGCTTTTAGTGACCTCCCGTGCCAGTACTTATGGCTCATTGGGAAGGGAAAGGATTTTCCTCACTTGGCAGGTGAACCTCTAGATTGGGTCTCATATTCCATCTCCCGAGTGCCAAGGCTTGCAGAACATGCATTATGAAGGCAGCAGTTTTAAGGCCCCAGGAGAATCAGTCAATGTTGTTAAACCTTTTTTTTTTTTTTTTTTTTTTTTTTTTCCTTTGCAACACTGTTTTTCAACCTGTGGTCTGGGTACCTTTGGGAGTGTGTGGAGGACTTCCAAGAGGTCCATGAAAAGCAACAAGCAGAAGCAGGCCTGTTGTCAGTAGATTTAATCACTATACAAGGATCTATACCTCTTCTGGAAAATTTTGGGGGAGAGTTGCAAACTGAAAACTATTGAAAATAGCAGCCCTATAATATTACATGCAGCAGCTTAACACATCTCTTGGGGAGTGTTACCACCCTCGAATACTGAGTGGAAAAGCAACAGCGTTCCACACATCTCTCCTTAATCTTTTGTGGTGTGTGGGATCTGCTGAACATTTCTTTGTAAAAGGGGAGTGCTAGCAACAAGCAAGCTCAGCAAAGGAGGACGAGAGAGAGGAGGACAAAGCTCCAAGCTGGATGCACAAAGCATAGAGATGGTGCAGAAAGAAATACAAGATTAGACTGACAAATCCCTGAGGGTTTCACAAACAGAGAGGGTTACTGCTGCTCCACTGTCTGCTTTCTGTTGGATTTCCACATAGTGTTCATAGCATCCTAATGAGAGGCAGACAGATATAAGTTCATGGTTCTAGCAGAGACAATATTTGCTTAAAAAAAAAAATGGATTGACTCTGTGGATGAGCAGTTCCTTGTTCCTAGAAAGGGCTGTCATTGAAATCAAGACAATCTACAGTTCCCAAGGGCTTTGTCATACTGTGCAGCCATACTGAGGAACCATAAGTGGGTTTTTACCATAAATGAGTGTTGAGAAACATGTTCCTTATTTAAGTTAGTTCTTGTACCCGTGTTCTTTTTCGGCTTCCTTGTTAGTCAACAGAATTTCTGTTGACACAAGAAGGAATGGGAAGTAAATATTTCCAATGGGCAAGGACAAACCTCCAGAAGTTCGGAGCTTCAGAACTACAAACCTATTCTGGGGACTTGAAATACAAAATGTTTACCTTCACACGCTTGCTTTGCCTGTAATTTGAACTCATTTGCTCTCCCATGCCACTGGAGGAGATTACATTTCAAAACAAACAGATTTTCCAGGAAGGCAATTTGTGTATGAAAAAAGCCTGACAAAGGCAAAGCAGCCTCAGATCAGTGCTGTGTAAAACTCTTTCCATGAGAGTTCCTAATGTTTCTTGTTTTATTTATATGAGTTTGTTTTTATTTATTTTTGCCACCTCTTTCTTCTTTTCCTCTCCCCTTTCCTTTATTATGTTGCTCTCAGCTTCTCCTATGTGTTTGTTTTGCTTTTTACCTTGGGGTTGTACTTTCTGTTTAGAAAACATGAATACAATAGTGTGGGACATTAACTTTGAAACCTCATTTACTGGCATTGTCAAAGAATTTGGAGGATTTGGAACTGTAAGATAAAAACGTTTGAAAGGACAAATACTTGTGTGTGCTAACACTTGGATTACCCTGAATTATTCCTCTTCAGGCTTGCCTTTTTTTTGTCAATCTCATTTTGATGCTTAAAAAAGAATCAAGTTTGGCGACTGGGTACTGTGCATGTAAGTGAATAAAGGTCTTTTTTGTATTACAACAACAGCCAAATAACTGATAATGTTACAGAGGTTGGTCTTTTGAGTCATGAGGTACAGATGGGAAGAGCAGAAGTTTAGCTTTTAACCATAACTTTGTGTGTTCTGAGAGTTGTGGGCTTGATTTCTCAGCATTATGGTTATCTGCTAACCCAGAAAGAACAGGAATGAGGGATTGGAACTGCAGTGAGATTAGTTTGTGTTCTCCCTGAAAGTAAATAGTGTGAAAACAATTTGATTGCAATATTTTAAACAGTGGCTTGAATTGAAAGACTTTTTTATTTACTAAAGAATAAGAATATTTCTAAATCTCAGTTATTCCCTTTTTAACCTTCGTGGGGTATTTTTGCATTTGTTGTGGCTTCTGAGGAGTTAGGCTTTCTTCTTTAATCTATTCAGAAAGTTTTTTTGAACATATCAGTAGGAGAAAATGAAGGGTGGGCCATTTTTGAATGCAGTGTTTAAGTGCCAGACCCCTTTCCCATGGAAATCTGTGGCTACAGTCTCACCTCCTCCATTAAAAGTCGGTCTGGATTCATAGTGGGTCTGAGTCAAAACCTCCTGAAATCATTCTGAGCCTTCCCTTTGACTCTCGTTGTCTTTGGCTCGTGTCCAGTGGACGGGGAGCCAGTTGACTTGTATTTCTGACCCCAACTTATTTTTATTTATTATGAGTGGACACTAGTTGCTTCTTTGTTGTCTAAAATATACTGTCTGCCCTTGAACTTTGGCATTTTCCTTCCAAGAGGATGATTTAGACTTTGTCTACAGTTTGCCAAACCAGCAGGCTACATCATATTTTTGGACTTCCTACAGACCACGAGTGGCTAATCCCCTGCCTGCCTTTGGAGAGGCACATAAAGTAAAAAGTGAAAAACAAACACGAGGCCCTAGAAAATGCAAGTATCGATGGACAGGGCCGCAGATTTTGTGATTACTTTTGCTGATGTGTTCAATTAACAGTCTTGTCAGGGAGAACCTGGCCTTGGTCTCCCAACCTTAACTTTGTTTAAGTCGATAGTCCTCCGTATCCAACAGTGGGATAAACCAGATTCCTTTGCTTTGTTGGTTTTGGCCTACCGTGCCTCTTTATGAGGAAAATGGTCAAAGTAAAGTGCTTCCTCTGTGTATTTTGACAGGAAACAGTACTAATATGCTTTCCTTTTGTCGTATGCCTTGCTCTTTTCTTCCAGTGTTGTTTAAATATTTTCAGTCCAATGACATATTTATTAACCCACCACTCTCTGCATGGGGCAGGACTTTGATTGGCCCATCTGTAAAGACTCTCGGTTAAGGTGGTTTTCTCGGCGAGAGTTAATAATATTACTACTATTCACGTAAAACTCTGAGACAATCTCTTTAAAAATGGAGCACATTTATCTAAAACAGCTGGTTAAGAGAGCACGAGGGCCCAGCTAGAGTCGGCAGGGTCGGGGGTCAGGGTTAACACCAATCTCTGTGGAACTTTGAAGCTGACATTTTACAGATTATATGTGTCTCGGTGCACAGTGGGCATGGCATATAAATTGGTCTTAGAGGCCCCTATTTGTTCTCTGCATTTTTATGAGCCCACAGAGTTGTTCTTTGAAGCAGCACACACAGAAAATAAAAACTCATTTTAATGTTGTGGAACTATTTGCAGTAAATCATGTTAACATGCTGGCTTTTCTTGAGAGAGACGCAGTGAGTATTTTCCATGTTCTTGGGTGCCGGAACTGCCTCAGATTTAATCCTGTAATTTTCCTTCTAATCTGACTTGGTACATCTTATTTTCTCTCCTGTTCCCCGCTTTGGTATTTGAACAGTTAGCCTGGATGGCTCACCAGTGTTAAGCTAGCAAAGACACCTTCGTTTTGCTTCATGCCGTGACTTAGCTATTTTAAGTGCTTACTCTTTCCTCTGTTGAAAATCCCCTGGCACTATAAACCTCTTGCTATTGCATGGCACTGGAGCCTTAGAAGAAAGCATCTGATTTCAAAGAGACTAAGTTCCATTCTGGAACTAATTATATCATGTACTTTATGGATTTTTTTTTTTTAATTGCTAGGTGTTTTAACTGGAAAATGCTGAATTCTGGAGAGCCACAAGGAGCAGACACTGTTAACAGAATCTGCTGGAGGCATTTTAGCCACCTAATTAATTTTCAATAAATGCTTCCAATAGGTAATTTGCTTCTGGCCAAAAGTAAATCAGCCAGAGACAAATAGGGTTAAAATTAGAAATGTGTGATGGGGACAATGTTTATGGACAAAATAACCTGGCACTCCTAGAAATAACTTGCTGACAGTAATAGAAAATTAGACCACACAGATGTTAACAAAAAAATGAACACTGCGTGTTGCTCAGCCCTAGTAGAGTTCCACCAGCTGGACCCCAACATGTGGGTCTTGCCATACAAGGCCCGTCTATCCTTAATCTACCCATGATATGAGTTAGCTTAGGTCCCTCACTATCAGCCTTGCTTCTCAAAATGCCTTTTTTCTCTTACCTTTCACAAAATGGACCTTACTGTCTGCTTAAGACCTCTAGAGTGCCTCATAGACACTCCGGTTAGTTCAGATATCTGCAGTAGAGCCACAAGCTTTTAGGTTCTCCAGTCTTGGAGGTTCTGTCTTCAAGGGCACTTAGTAACTAAAGCACAAACACTTGATTAATAAAGTTTTCAAATACTACTATTTTCTAACAGTACTAGCATTACTAATCTCTATTTAAAAAAATATATTTCAAAAATAAACATTTCTTGGATATTTATTTTCCTTAGTTTCCTCATCCCTCTCCTACAGTCTTTGGTCTTCAAACCCTAGCATGCTTGCCCTCTTCCAGAAAACAAAGTCAGGGTCTGTCCCTCCCTAAAACGGCTGGCGAGAAGACTTGTATAACTTCCACTCTCCTATGGCAGAGGCCTTTTGACAGGTTTGTCAAATGGCCCGGGTTCCCCATGAGGTAACGTAGTGCTTAAGTCCCTTCCTGGCCTTAAGTTCATATCTAAAGAGGCTATCTTGACAGTAGTAGACCCTTTGTCCAAGGAGAATTTTGAATGAATTGAGAACTGTTAAGGTTTGATGCCTCTTTATTATGGATCTTGAGTCACTTAGGATTTGAAATAAATCAGATAAATTGGTTCAGAGAAAATTCCAGGATTGGTGCTACTTACTACAGAGGGTGCCTCAGCTGTGGGTACTGGAGCAGACAAGAGCTGCTATGTGAATAGGGAAGCCTCTCAAAACTTACATTCATGGATACACCGGCAGCAGTACTAATAGGACATGGTGAAGAAGCAGGGTCATTACTGGCCTGAAAAAATGTTCCACAGATAACTACATGTGGTACTGGACAGGGCAAACCCAGGCTTATAAATCTAGAGGCAAGTGGTGTTTAGAGGCATGAGATTACACCTCTAAATGGAGATCTACTGAACCCTTCAGCGCTATCTGGGAGCAAGTCTCAATGACACAAGCTTGCAAGAAAGTTCACCTTGCCTCTGTTGTTGGAAGGGTTCTTGTATGGTTTTACCGAATGTTCTCAACGCTTCCCTGCGTTGGGTAGATTTTGGGTCTGGGCATGCTCTAGAGATAGGATCTCTGTAAACTTCAGGAAGAAGGTTTGAGACAAGATCTGTTGGTTGATGTAGCAAGAGGTTTTTGCACCATAAAACCATGAGGGGGTCTGGAAACTTTTGTTCATCTTTTTGAAGTTCTGCGAGTTTATTTCTGTCACTTAATTTTTCCGTGATGGCCAGTGTATGGAAAATGGCAACGTATCAGACTCCATTCCTGTCTCAAGCAGCCCCAAACAAGGTTGTGTGCTGGCTCCCACACTGTTTTCCATCTTTTTCTTGGCTGTACTGGCAGAGGCATTTTGCTGACATTGAGAGGGGAGTATTTATTTAGTTCTATACCAATGGAAAGTTTCTCCCTCTGCAGTGTTGCTCATCAGAGATCTTCTTCTTCCAAATGACTCTATACTCCTCAGCTGATGACATTTGCTTAAGCAGTGACCAGTTTGCAGAGCAGTCAATCGATTTGGTTTCATGATACATGAAAAGATGGGCAAGGCCATCCCCTCACTGCTCCTCTTCAGTCCGGGAGAGCTTTGCTAGTACGTAAGAAAGGCAAGGCCTTTTATTTTGCCTCTGGTCACACCTTGGTAGAATAACAAGGGTGTGAAACTAAGAAGTAGCAACAATGACTGTCAAAATGTCCTGCCCATACTACTCCTAGGTAGGTGTGAGAAATGGGTAATATGTTGTTCCTCCATCAGAATACCCAGCCTGTATAACCTATATGCTTTGGGTTTGCTTTATTTATAAAATTAAATGGTGGGACAAGATTCCCAATATCCAAATCCCTGTATATTGTCATTTTTTTTTCTCTCATTGAGAGCTGAAAATGCTTAGGTACCTCAGTGTAAAGTAGTAAATTCTTAAGGAATTATCCTAACTCTGTAAATTCTTAAGGAATTATCCTGGCTAGTTCCCCTTTTTCCACATCCAACTATTCCCATGCCTTTTGCTTTGCCATGCATAGCTTCCAACATACCTGTCCAAGCTGGGTATTTTCTGTGTTCATTCAGGCTGAGTTTTCATTATTTTTGACGAGACAGCAGGGAAGGCCAGGAAGGTAAGTGCCACACTCACCCTGGATTTTGCAGCTTGACATGAATCCCACTACCAAACAATTTTTATAAATGGGTTCCCCCGAGCAATGTTCTACAGTGGTTTAGAAGCGGATAAAGGAAGTAACTTAATACAGAAGATTTTGTAAAGATAGGGACAGATCCTCAGCTGGCAGAAATTACTGTAGCTCTACTGCAGCCAATGGAGTCTGGCCATTTTATATAGTGATTCAGCCCTTAGTCGTTGTTTTCGTTACATCATTAATTGTGAGCCGGATCTTTTAAATTCATAGTCAAGCAAATAGTCCCATAGTGAACAGCATAATCATACATTTAGTATTAGAGGAGGATGGACCATTAAA
This sequence comes from Nothocercus julius, assembly GCA_013398735.1. Classification (NCBI taxonomy): domain Eukaryota; kingdom Metazoa; phylum Chordata; class Aves; order Tinamiformes; family Tinamidae; genus Nothocercus; species Nothocercus julius. The sequence goes on from VZSV01000086.1 coordinate 1,087,013, forward strand.
TGTAAAGACAGAGATGAGCACTGTACTTCAGACAAGCAAATTGGATTCTATGAAGTGTTTTTTAAATGTTCTTCTGCTGTATCATGGGCAGGTTGGTTAATTAACCCTGAATCATCTTTAATAGTCAGGACTTAATCAATGGTGTGTTCCAGGAATTCTGATTTTGGTGACTGCAAATTAGCAGATTATATAATCAGTAAATTAAACTTGCTAACTGTGTTTAAGATTATTTTTTTCTGAACTCTTTTTCACTGCCAAAAGCATCAATAATCATAACACCAGGGAGATGAGTTGGTCAAGGGTAATAGAGTCTTGACTTTTGAAGAATGACAGTTTTTCTACGCACAGTCTTCCATTAAGATAAATAATATCAAGTTTTTCTTAAGCTAGTACTGCCCAGTAGTGCGTTAGCTAATAGGAGAGTTAAAAATTGCTGTTTTTTTTTTTTTTTTTTTCATGGACATTTGATACAGTGCTGGATCCATGTATTGCCTTTAAATATAAAAAGCATAACGAAACTTTACATTTGCTGCATTAAGCTATAAGTATTTAATTAGCAGTAAAGCACAGGACGGGGAGCCAGGAGGTCTGGGTTGTAACTGCTGGGGGATCCTGTGCAAACCTTTGCCTTGCCTGTCACCTGGGAATAAAATTTTCTCCAGAGAAGTTTTGCCACAGTGAATCTTAGTTAACTGACATTTTAAATCATTTTAAAGGACTGAAATGGCAAGCTCAAGAGAAATGCAAACTGTGTGAAAATATTGCACGTGCTAGTACCTTTTAGCTATTAATGATGGGCACATTTCACAAAGTCTGCTAGGCAGTTTAGATATCCATGTATTCGGATGCAAACCAAACTTAAAGACCTGCTCCTGCTGAAACTAATGGAAGTTTGTGCTAAAACTAAAGGAAGCAAAGCCAATCCTTGCCTGCAGTCTGTATCAAAACATGTCCCAGGAATAAAATCTCATGAAGTGTTCTCCCTCTCACCAGGATTGTCTGTATCCCATTGAATGTGACAATGCAAAAGAAGAGCGCAAGATATCTGTTTAAATTAAGTGGCACTGTATTTTTAATCCAAGACGGTTTTCTTGAACGCCGTGCACAGATTTGTTCTCCTTTACTGCTGCCAAACTGCTTGAGCTGCTGCCAGTCGTAATTCATTTGTGCTCTCATGTTGTGATTAAACACGTTGGCTGCAGGAGCGAGGATGGGAAATGCCAGCGTGTATAAATCACAGCCCTCTGCCAGTTGTTCTCCATTTGCTTTCTTCTCCTCTCCCACACCCATGACCGGTGCTATTTCCTGTTTGCTCCATTCGGAGGGAGATGCAGCCCGGTCCTGAATTTCTTACCAGTTATTTTATGGGAGCTTTGCCTTGTTCTGCCAAGCAGCCCTGCGGAGAGCCTGGGTGAGCTCAGCTCGACCGCTTGGACCAACTCACATCTAACGGCCTCGATAAAAATCGCAGCAGCAAAAGCACATCGCTATGAAAAGCCATGTGAAAAAGTTTCAGCCTGAGCTTTTCAGCCTTCAGTCACGTGAGAAAAGCCATTAACTTACATATATATCTACTCTCCTGTGACCGTCTGTGCAGTGGCTCCTATCCTGGGCCTAAAAGCCTTTAACCTCGCAGCTAATGGATATACACACACATATATATACACACACACATATAGATATATTTGGTGATGGATTATAGCACTGTTTGATCAAGGAAAAAAAAGAGAGAAATTTGGTAGAACATCTACTCTGGGATGCAGGCTGCTACTTCCTTGGAAGAATGTCACCGAAGTGATAAGCAAATGAGCAAAAATTGTCAATCACTCCAGGGGAACTAGATCTCTTTTGTTTTGTCCCAGAGTGTTTTGTCATAATCATAAACTATAAGGTGTTAAAGGGGTTAATTGGCTCTCAACTCATTGTCAACTAATTATCTTTAAGGTGTTGTCATCACGTACTAATCGCTGGGTTAATGCCAGTTCCACCACTGGGAGGTGCCCAACCCCACGGTGACCTTCTCTCACCTACCAGATGCCGACTTCATTAAATTCAACCCTCACTTGCACAAAAAAAGAAAAAAAGAAAAAGAAAAAACTTTTAGGAACTTTCATCTTTTTAAAAGGGCAGGGAAAAAAACCCTAATAAAGCGGTAGCCTGGTTAGCAGTAGGGGATATCTTTAGCTTAAGGCACCATGGGTGGCTGAGATGTATGAGAAACAGATGGAAGGCCTTTGGTGATAGGTCTGCACTTTCTATTTATTGACAAATGAAATGGGCAATAGAAGGCAATTAAAAGCCAATGATTGCACACAAACGGTGCAAACCATAACGGTGGAGAGCAAAGCAACAGCACTGACGCATGGCGAGTCTGGAGCCAAGTGCCATTGATTTGGGAAGCAAAACTGTGATTTCTTTGCAAAGAAAATGTTTTTAGTTTAGAGCTGAGGGAGCTTAATATTTGTTCTAGCTTTTGTCTTTTTTTTTTTTTTTTTTTCCCAAATGTTGCCTGGTTACAAGGCGCTTTTCATTTGTATTAATCTACTTTTCTCTCTGGGGTTCAAAGGGAAGGTTTGGTCTTGTTTTTAAGTGATGGGATGAATGAAGGAAAAAAAAAAAGATATAAGGAAATGTAAATAAGCAGCTAAGGGACAGTCCTTCCTTGCTGTGTCCAACTGTGTCAGTGATTTGCCATTGAACTGAACATTCAATAACCTCTTTAGATTTTAATGTATTCTTAATAGGCAGTTGAGAGCCAAATGTTAGAAGATAAAGTCAGATGCCTTTACTTGACTTCTCCTAAGAGAGATTTATCCCCTTTTTACTAATTTGTCCTCAGGAAATAGCCCTGTGAGACCATTTATCTCCCCAAGAAATTGAAGAGTCTGTTCTGCCGTGTGGGCCAACTCCCCAGCATGTACAGATAGGTAATACAGGGACAAGATCTTCTCTGTAGGCATTTTAACAACTATTTTATGCTCAGGTCTGGAATAACACCTACTTTTCACTTAATACGATGAAGGTGCAAATCCATAGGCCTAATTTAAATGCGTCTTTATTCTGCAAACTGTAATTTTTCACCAGAGGCAAAGGGAAAAACACCTCACCCTCCCAGGATGATGTTACAGCCGAGCAGAATCTCATTAAAAATCAATTCCTCATGTCCATAAAACAAGTTTATTTTATCTTGCGGGAGCCTGCTGTTAGCACTCACACAGTTCCATTGTGTGCAATTCTTGCCTCCAGTTGTATGCCAAGCTGCACAGTGCACCATTAACGAGCTTCAATTTTATGCTAAGCTTTTCAATATTTTTGGTGTCATTTACTGCAGGTTACTTTGCCAGCATGTGGTGTCTTATAACATATGTTATTAATAGCGATGACATGTTTAGGTTCTGAAGGTTTAAACAAGCCCTCCAATATTTACGTTTATAAAAAGGGGAAATGATGAGGGCCGGAATGCGATGGGCACCGCAGGCTCCAGCTGGGCAGGTATTCGTCCCAACGCTCGCAGGTCAAGGCTTGCTAGGCAACTGTTACAGAAACATAATGCAAAACACGTTTTGTAAGCACCACAGGACAGGTCGCTACACGTTAGTTATCTATTAATCTGCCCTTCTTGCAGGAGGTAGTAGGAACTCATGTGCTTGGCCTCGTACTTCCCAATTCTCCATGCGTTCCCGGTCTTCTGGTGGGATGATCTCCCACCTCCCTGGTGACAGAGGCAGGGCCACGGGCACAGGTACCCTAGTGCCTTAACCCCACTTGCTGTTTTAAAGATAAACACATGAACTTAGTTCCTGGCAAACAAATTCTTGGTGCTTTATGTCTTATCTGCAACAGATTAAGAATATGCACATGCGCAGACACTGCTCTTCTGTGGGCCTATAATAACTGCAGCTGAGTTGTGTCCATCTCTCTTTACCTGGATTCCTATTTAAAAACTATTTGGGGATTTATGAACACTATTTTATATAATAAATAGTGAGTTCTTAGTAATTTAGAAGAGCCACTTATGAAAACTGGAAAGGAAACATAATGTTTTCAAAATGCTGCTAATCCTGCAGGAGGGAGGTTGCTGCAGGGCTAAGTATCAGGCATAATAGTGATGATTAGTCCAGGCTGACTGTAAAATGTAGGGAGCAGGGAATGGTGCTTTATGATAGAAAATGGTTCATGTCGAGAAAAGATAAATGTAGAGTCTTAAATGAATTATAATATACTGTATTTAGTAACAGCAGTAGAAAGAGCTTCATTTTATATTTCAGGTGCATCTGAACTTCATGGGCTAGGATTTTCAGAAGAACACCGTCAGTTTTATTTGGGCAACTGAGAGCTATTGCCTTTGCTTGCTTATCTTCCCTTAAAAATTCGAGTGACTCCAGCAGAGATTTTAATTTCACCAAAAAATGCATGCATGGAAATCTGCAATTTAAATGATACCTCCCGTGCTCAACAAAAAATCATATAGAACAGATAGACATAGGCAGTAAGGAACTGGCGGCCGCAGGTGTGGCTATGGACCCAGGGATGTTTAGTGCCCGTAGACGCCGGTGTGACACCTCTTTTGTTACTTCTGTGTTGCTTGACACAGTAGCATCCTCAAGGACATCTAAAGACTACAGCAGCACAGAATAATGCAGTATACTAAATTAATCATAAGCTGATCAAACAATTATTTCAGGTTTCTAAATGCCTTGTCTTTTACACGCTTTTTTCTTCCAGAATAAAACAAAATGAGATCAAGTACAGGCCACTGCAGGTCTGGTCACGGCGTAAGCCCCAGCAGGGTAGCAATGACCTTACATGTCTTGTGTCCAGTTGAGGGCAATAGCACGTGCGTATAAAGAGACCTTTAAAAGCAGTAATCTTTATACTACCTGTTTTCATGAGGACCTAGGAAATATCTATGAAACTTTTTATATCCCAGTCTTACCTGGTGTCTGAGGATGGCAAGTGAAGGATCAACCAATCATGCCCTATACAACCATGAGATTGTTGCTCTAGTGTCAAACACTTGAATCAATATACAGATAATAAAATATAATTTTATAATAATAAGATAATAAAAGATATAATATGATCTCATGCTGTTATCTTTCTAATGGATAGTCATAAAACATAACCAGGACCTCTGTGACACATCTTATGTTTGGATCACCAGGATGCCCACGGCGATTTTTCCTTAAATGTTTCTCAGCATAAAAGATGCTATGGTTAGTCAATTTATTTTCCAATAATAATCCAATTATTTTTGAATTGGAATCTCTAAATAAGTAACCTTGGTGATAAAATACAGCTTAAATTATCATTATGGTTATGGATAAGGTAACAAATCAGACAAGCAAGAAGATTCAAAGCAGGGTTTCAAAAAGGGTTTGTACAGGTTCTGTGGAAACAGGCATAAAAGGGAAGGATCCAGGTGAATGTCCCTGCTGAGAGAAAGGCTGCAGCCTCTGCTGTATTAATAGAAAGGTGAAATACATGAGAAATATTGAAGATGCCAAGAACAGGAGAGTCTGTATTGGAGTTCACACTATATTAGAAACAGGACGATCCAAGTACGAGACAGCCACAGGAAACCAGGTTTCACAAGTTATGCATTTCCCAGATTCCCCTGTGTTTACATCCCCAACCCTAGAAATTACAGTTCATTTTGAATTCAGTAACATGAGAAAACAGCTATGAATTGGCATGCTTGCTCTATGTTGAAGAAACTTGTTTATTTTGTCTTAAAGAGCCGTTTTTATGAGTTCCACAAAGTGCCTTTAAAGGGAACACAGAGAAGAAATTGCCTGTCAAATTGCTTAAAGAAGTCAAGAGTCGCTTGAAATCAAGTTAGATCCAATATTGCAATCACTCAAATTCTTTTATTTTTTTTCTTTTCCATGGTTAATAAATTTCAAAATGATATTCACTGGCATTTTTGCAAGGCAAGTGTACCAGTTAGGCATGCAGCTCCTGCCGTCTTTCAATGGAAACTCCACAATCCACTGTCACATTTTTACTCTCAGTGGAAACCCTACAATTCACTGTCCTATTTCTTCTCGGAAGATCTCCCCCACCGGTGTGCAAGTATTCTTTTAGGCAGGGCTAATTGCGTCACATCAGCACAACTTGCAAAAATAGCGGAAGGCTCAGCTGGGAAGTTCGTTCCACAGAAACGAATCCAGGATTCAGGCATCAACCCTAGGAACATAAAGTTGAAAAAGGCAGATGGTGACTCTTTTTTGCTTTATTTTTATTTATCTGTTCTTCATAAAAGTCTTCAAGCTGTCTAGAATTTCATAGCAAGGCCCCCTGGAGTCAGTGGGAGCAAAATTGTTGGTTGGAGGCTGAAAATTTTGGAGAACCGGAATGATCCGTCGCTCTTCATGACTGATCCTCTTGGTCCCTACTTCATTTCTGTTCTGGGAAGCTGTCACCGCCTCCGCCAGGCGTCCCTTAAAGGTCACCCATGACACTCTTCAAATTCCAGAGAGCCCTCAGCTTTTCCCAGCCCATCCGGTCGCAGAAGGGTGAGGACAAGAGAGGCCCCCGGGAAGGGAAGCAGGATTTGGCCTCCCGCGCGAGACGGTGCCGAGGCTGCTCCGGCTGCCCTGCTCAGCTTTTCCAGCCCCACATACCACGTTAGGAGGCAGCGGTGACCGTGTCCTGGGTGTCACCTCAGGACCTGCTACCTCTTCCCGGACAGGGCACTTGTGGGTCCGGCAGCTCAGACACCCTCAGGATCAGTGTTTTCCTTCCTCTTCCTAATGCCATCCTTTCCTACTGCTCCAACCTTGTGTTTTGCCATGGTGGGGACATGAGGTGGGGGATGCACAAAGAAACTCAGGGTTTACAGCAAGTTCCAAATCCACATATTGCTTTTAAGTTATTACATTTATCAACACCAAAAATATACAGACTCAGGTGCGCTTTCCTGCTTTTCCCACTTTCGCTTGCTCTTTGGGATCAAGCTGGAGTTCTTGTCCGCTCTGCCTCTTGCTGCTCTCAGTTCAGCAGCTTAGTTCTCATCCCCACCCTGCCCCTGACATGTTCATCAGAATCACATTTAATGAGCGATGGAGTAGCCGCCTTTTTGTCCAAACCCAACAGGCTATCAGCAGAGTTTAGTGACCTCATTTTTATTAGCCCTGTGCAGAGGCATGGAAGTTTCTCTCTTTACCTCCTGTGGATTCTGGGACACTGTATAAACCTAAGGAAGCCAAGAAAGAAGAAAAAATGAGCTTGTTCAGAACAGAGTTTGCAGCCGCTCACAGAGACAGTCCCCTGCACCGAGCAGAATTCACAGGCCGTACGTAGGGAGATCATCCAACTTGTCACATAAGTTAACATGAATTTTTATAGTCTTTCCCTAGGAACATATATTACTTTAACAAAATAAAGAGACTTTCTCCTTATCAAGCATTATTCTTTAACATTTACAGTTTGCCTGACATACAGGAGTAATATTCCATGGTTTGCTACAACTTATAAGTTTATGACTCTTCTGTGGCAGATCAGACTAAACATAATTCATTCACAGCTACTTAGTGTTCTGGGAAATAAACCCCTGAACTTAAATAACTATAGTGTGACCTCTGTAAAATATTATTTATGGGTTAAGAACTATTATTATGTATATATCAAGATGTGCCAAAGGTTATAAAACAAACACTAGTCAGCAAACTGCACTGTTTACTGGCCTAGTCACTCGTGGCTTGCTTTCTGGTTATAGTCCTACAAACATCTGAAAATGGAGAAAACTCTTACTTGGCTGCCTTGGTAATTAGGATGAAGTTGATGCTCTGGACCACTAAGGATTCAGTAACAAATAAGTCCCTGTAATAAACGGAATGCCAAACTGTAGCTAAGCAATCCAGTGGAAATACCTGGGGTTTTCCATTAAAAAGTTGATAGCCACAGGGTACAGCCGCTGTCAAAACCAGCAGGGAAATGACAGCCACTCACATGCTCTTTATTTGGTAAATCAGTGCACGGGTTGCAGGGTGAGAGCTCCAGGCGTGCCCATAAGGCTTCCAAAAGGGTATTTCAGGCCCTATTTCTGATACCTATCAACCCACAGGGGCTTGGGGAGCGTTTGCGTGTATACGTTCACTGTAGCGCTTGTTCATGTATAATCCACCTATAGCAGAACCTATCTAGTGCACGGGGCTCCTAAAATGTTTTACAGGCGGACCTGTGTAGGCACATACATCAGAAATACTCATATGGGTCAAAACCACATCATATAATTTTATGTGAGAAATCTGTCCAGGTTTATTTCCCCTGTTCTCTTCCCCACCTCTGGAAAAAAAAAAAAGAAGGGGAGAAAAAAAAAAAAAAAAAAAAAAAGGAAAATGAACAAATGAACCACAGACTCTATTTGGACAAGTGTTATAAACAGGCAAGTTTAATGTTGCAGGGCTGATCCTTACATCCTTTTCTCAAACAGGAAAGTTCCCCAGTGATGTCCATGGGCATTTCAGTAATTTCCTCAGTGAGGACAGATGTAGGTACCTACATAGGGGCTTTTTTGGCTCTCAGATCCCATCTACTAAGACTCAGCTCCCAAGGATCCCTTTAATCCCCGTGTTTCTTTAGACATCAGGAAAGGTTTCATACATACAAGGTAGATGCTAACTAGTTAGTGCTGGGAAGCAAACCATTTTTCAGCCCTCTGAGGAAAAAAATGTTTCAGTTATTAACTCAAGCTTTTTTTCCTCTTCTTTTCAGTATAAAAATGCTGAGTGAGTAAGAGACCTTATGCCAGAATAGCAAATAACCCTGTGGTTAGGATATTCCCTGAGATGCTTAAGGCCCAAGGTCAAGCCCCTTTGCAATCCCAGGATTTACACCTTGGTGTGCCGCATCCCAGGAGAGCCTCGTCCACCGGCCCGTCTCCGACGCTGACCAAAACTCCATCCTGGACCGAAACAACTTTCCCGGTGGGAGCTATGCTGAAACCAGCACCTTTCTAATCCGTGTTTTTTTCTTTTGGTGGAATATTTCAATTAATTTTGCTGGAAAATTCCTTGCTGCCCTAACAGTTACTGATGCCCCTATTGCATTGCTGTGAGGCCGTGAAGAGCCCCATGCTGTCATGTACCTTAAAATTTCCTCTATAATTTCATCCTATTGCCTCAGTGATAACCCTGGAGCAATTCCAAATATTCATAAAAGCCTTGATTTTCACCGGTTTAAGGCTGTTGAGGTTTGGGAGATGTACAAAGTCATTGATAAGGTAATTTCCCCCATGAAATAGTCTGTCCTGGAGAAATATTCTCCTCTCTATCTGGATCTCTGTCTGATCCACCTACCATTGAGCTTCCATATTCCATATTCCTTCACTGGTCTCTAGAGCTGTCTGTGGGCAAGGAACTGTTGGAAACATGGGCTGAGAAAGTGGACCCTGGTAGAGGAACTGGGTGCCTGGGGTCCGACCCTGGGCTCTATGGTCTTGGGCCACCACTTCGTCCCTCCTTGGCCTGCTTCCCTTCCTCCCCTAGGCCTTGGGGACTGACTCTGTGTTCATCCAGCTTCCAGCACGGGCAAGTCCTGTGCTTACTTGATTCCCCTCAGGCACGGCTATAATGCAAATAATAACAAGAGATCTGAGCATTTTTGCTCTTACTCCTTTAATAAAATTAAATATGTATTTTAGAAGTGAGCTCCTGAAGGCCTCCTGGTTTTTTCTTTTCTCATTTACTCCCCAGGCTCGTTTGCAGCTTTGATTGCACACGAGGCTCTAACATTTACATCCTCGCAAGAGGCTGCAGCCGGTAGTTGGAAGCACAGCCGTGTCCTGCACGGTGCAGCCCCGGCCTGCCTGGGGGGCTGCTCTAACCAAGCAGAGCCAAATTAAAGCGTGCTGTAAAATTACAGCCTGTTTTTCTGTAAAGCCGGGTTTGTGCTTTCCTGGGCCTGGCTTTCAGCAGAGTCTCTGTGGGCTGTGGGTACCCTCTAGTGGGGTGCGGGCTCCAGTACCTGTGCGATGGCTCTTCTTACCCTCTGTGCTTGTCCTGACACCTCTCCACCACGTAACATGGGAGGGAGAACACCTGGTAATCCTGTTCAGCCTCCGAAAGCCAAAATTTGTGGCTGCTCCTGCCCGTGGAAGGTGTAAGACCCCCCAAAAGGGAGTCCCCCCCAGCATCCAAGGGGAAGCGGCTCTTCAGCATCCCAGTTTTTGCAGCCTCTCTTTTCAATGGGGCCTAACCCAGCGCTGAGCTCAGTGCCCAGGCTTCTGGAAAGCAGGGCTGTGCCACGGAGGAGAAGCAGCCTGCGGGATTTTTGTCCAGCTGAGGTTCTGGCATATTATTTACATTCAGATCTCAGCAGTGTGCAATCCAGGCTGGCTCTCTCTCACTCCCAAAAGTTTTATGGCGCTCTGCTGGAAGGTGGCTTGACTTATTTTAAGCAAAGCAAGGGGGTGGCAACACAGCTGGTTTCTTGAAAGATTAAAAAAAAAAAAAAAAACAAAAAACCCTCAAACTCTCTAATGACAGCAAAACATGCATGGAAAAAAGATGCTTGCACTCACACTGCTGGAAATGCCAATGCCCTCCCTTACAGAGCATCATTTTCCCTTGCCTGCCTCAGAGTTGGAGACTAGCTGTTACTTGGCTTGAAAAAAAAAGGGGTGGCTCCATCTAGAGGTTTTTGAGCACAGATGAAGACCTGATGTTCATGGTTCCTCAAGTAATACTGTGTGCATGGAGGTGTTTTTTCTGCAGCGTGGCTCCACCTTCCAGTTTCTAAATGCCTTATGGATTTTGTATGTGCACAGTTTGGGGCTTCCTGGCAGGAATGGGATGGGCAGGGAGGTCCTGTGCATTATTTCTCCCTTCATCTTCACAGACAACATGGGACTTCTCAGCATAGTTTGCAGGAAGCTGATGCTGGTAGGTACAGGGCTGGTCTGAACAGAAGGGAGGGTGTCACTGCGGGCACCACTACAGAGGGTGGATGGGGACATCCAGGTAACTTATTCCAATGTGTGCCACCAACATAAGCATTACTGAAAATAGGAATCGAGTGTTTTTTTTATCTTGGGATGGCATCTTGGTATCACAGGCGTTTTGTATTCAGATTTTAAAGATCCCACTAAAAGTGGGCTTTCTTGCTGCCAGCAACGAGGAAAGAAGAAACAGATCGATGTCTCGTGTACAGCATATCCCAGAAGTGCCGGCCTGGCCCAGCGCTCTCATTGTATGTATGAGCACTGAAGAAAAAAATCTGTATTATGTGGAGTTTAAAGGCTAATGATGCACAATACCATCCAAGTGTTTCTTTTCTTTATAGTCACTTAGTTCAAGTAGTTGTTCCCTTCTCCTTTTGACCGTGGTTCTTTACCATTATAGTCTCCACAGTTCACTCACCTCAGTATCCTTTTAAGTCCATTCATTCTTACTGCTGCCTGCTGCCTTTTCAACCTCCATCTATTCTATAGGCATGGAAGAGATGACAGCTCTTATGTCTGCTAGAGAAAGTACAGCTAAATTGAGAATACTGGTGAACTCTTGCAGTTCAGGGGAACAGAGTTCAGCACTTGTGAGCTGGAGAAGTGAATGTGCAGTTCCTGGCAGAAGGGCTGTTTTTGATGAAAAAAAGCAGTTTAATCAGAGACATGGCAGGAAACTGAAAGATCAGCCTTAGTCTTGGCCAAAAGAAGCAGCCCGAGGGCTTGCTCATCCTTTCTCAGTGTTTAAGGAGTCAATTCAGTTGTTATTATTAGCTAATACAATAGTTTCCACCATGTTGTTGTAGTAGCCACACAACTTCAACATGTTTTTCTTTCCTCCTTATTCTATTTTCTGTTAAAAAAATAAGTAGAATAAGGAATAATATTCATATTTGAAAAACATTTATAGGGAGTATTTTGTATGCTTGGTTCCTAAAGCAGTTCTCTGGTAATCACTGTAGTGCTTTTGTGCAACAAGTTCCCTGTCAGTTGCTGTTTCACCTGCTTCGATTTCAGACTCTCCCATGAGAACCAGGCAGTTGGGCACAATTTGTGCCTATTTCTCACAGAGATTATTTTGCATTCAATGCGAGACTTCTAAGAGCCAAAGAACAGCAGCTCTTGCAGGTGTGAGCCCCACTGCTCACAAAGCAGCCCCCGGGGCTCCATGACCAGCAGAGTCCCTCTCTCAGGGACTTCCTGCAGCAGATCTGTCCTGTAGATCCAGAGTGACATAGCTGAAGGTGCCTTATCTTTCTTGTTCCTCTGCATAGAGGTTTTTCTCTAGCAAAGTCCAGCAAGATGGCAAAGCTGCATAAGTTTTGCTCTGTAACTTTCCTCCAGGCTATCTGGGCAACTTTTGATGCACCTGTGCCTGATCAGGGCCTGTATTGCAAAGACAAGAGCAACGGCTCTTCACAGAGCCAGCACAGGTGTGAAAGCTCTGGAGCTCGCTAGAAAAATTTGCTTCCTTGATTGGAAACAACAGGGATCATTTTCCCTGATCTCAAACAAAGCTACACACTATCCTGGTGATAGGCTCTGGCTTGACTCTCCTTCCTGAATCTTAAAGTGAGTTTGTATAGTACTTTGACTGTGTTCTTCAGTTGCTGTGGCAGGATCTTTTCGCTGTTGAGCTGACACCTAGATCCTTGGAGAGAGAAAAGGCCTGATGATCTGGGGCCATTCTTAGCAAGTCACATAAGCTACTTAATGGCATAACATGTATGTCCTTGGGCTTCTTAAATACTTCTAAAATTTCTCATCCAGTGGTTTTTGTTGCACAATGTGTTGGCATGTAGGAAAGAGGCTGTTATCAGAAGCTCTGATAGAGGGGAAGTTTTGTCAGAAGTGTCTCATTTACAGGCAAGAGAGAGAAGATGACTCATTTCTTTCAATCCCCTGTGCCTCAGCCCTACATTTCCCTCTGCAAATACATAAGGGACACTGGCATGGGAATACAGAGTAGAACTTAAATCTCTGCCCCAGGGGTAATAGAAGTACTTTCTAATTATCTATGAGGGTCCTAAAAAAAAAAGCAGTCTTGAGCCTTTTGTACTTAGCAAAATCTCTCCCCTTTTTCCTCCTAATGCCACCACAAGGTGATGGCCATTGGATGCAAAAACACCCAAATGATTTTGAAAATAGCACACACCTGACTTCAGTTGGCCGAATTTACACTCTGTGACCTTTCTGATTTACTAAGGCCTGTAATGGATGGATTGGATCATTTATACTGCATATATTCTCATGCCTTTGTAGAAGGACAGAAGAACCTATGACTCCAAGCATCATGAGTAACTGCAGTGCAGTAGAAAAAGCCCAAATGCACAAAAATCAGTATTTGTTTTGATCTCATTAAATATACCCTTCCCCACAGAGGGTAAACCACAGTCGCTTCACGTATCTCCACCTCTTCAGTGCTCATAGTTGTCTTGCAACCCCAGTCTGGTCTGACACTGATTGCCAGGAGCCTGGAAGATCCTGTTTCCAAACAGCGTCAACAACACTTTCTGAGTAAGTGTCTCCTCCCTCATTTGGGTATCTGAACTGAATTTGGGTATCCTCAAGCGAAGGCTGAGGAAAGCTCCTCAGACTGCTTCACAGAAGCCACCTTCATGACAGACCGTTGCGGGTCCTTCGTGACATTTTGATCCTGCTATTGTTTTTCCATTGCTTGGAATTGAAAGGAGGTGAAGAAGCCAGAGCCAGTGAGGTGGGTGCATCACAGTGAGGAATCTCTTCCAAAGCTCAGCTTGATAATATTGGGTAATTCTCTTCATGTACAAATGTTTGCAGGATTATGGCTTTAAGCTTATTCCTAAACCAGAAGACCAGAGGAGACTTCTACAGTGGTCTGGTCTAAATACCTGTGTAAGACAGAAGGAGATAACTCATATTTGATGTGTCAGTACTAACCAGGAGGAAGTAACAGATATTTTTGAACTTGGACTTCAATGAAATAGAGAGAGAGAGAGAGAGAGAGAGAAAACCATGAATGAAGCAAAAGATTTTGCAATCTGCTCGCATTAATGTTAAGTCTTTTGCTTAAATCCCATTATTTTATATGCATTTGGATGGAAACAGTTGCTCATCAGAAGGATACAGAAAAATCAAAAAAAAACAGAAGCTGCTCTAAATGTCTGGTATCTCAGAGCCCTCCAGGTTAGGGGAGAGGTTTTTGGGGCTGGCTGTGATGGCAGGAGGGGCTGCCATGTGAACTGACTGTCTACATGGATGTCCTGAGTGCGTCAGTCATGTTTGGGAACAAGAAAGGAGCTAAATTATAAATAATGGGGCAAGACTGCTGGGAAAGAAATAAACCCCAGCAAACCAAAACAATCAGTTTGTTCTCCAGTGTTTCCTGTACAAGTAATAAAATCTAATAACTGAGTTGCTGTTAACAGTTAATGACCAGTGCATTTGTTAATGGACCCAGACAAATGAGAGCAGTTTAATACAACAAACAGGCCATTAGTTGTATTAATGATTGGCTTGTAGGAGTTAGTGCTCTTATAAACTATATTCTGCAGTTTATAATACCAGCACTTTATAAAATGAGATGGTGTTTTCCCGAAAAAAAAGAAAAAAAGAAAATAATAAAGATCAGGTGAGCTCCAGTTTGTTCACTGGAAAACAAATAACCATCCTAACTAAGAAAAGCTGATAAACCCCTCTTTCTGGTTTGTACTGGCATAAATCAGAAGCAACAGCAGGCATATAAGCAAGGAGTGACTCTTGTGTAGCTTAAATCAGTGGCAGCTTTGCTTTGACTTCAGTGAGTTTTGGATTGATCCCATAATTATTATCATTAGAGAGGAACTTGATTTGTTTTTATATATATTTTTGTTTGCTTCCAGACCACAAATGATTCCACATATGGGATATTCAGTTTTTAGCAGCTGTCATTAGTTAGAGGTTTAACAAGTACTCTTATAGAAAGCACTATAAAAGAGAAGTTGTATAAATAGTCTAAAATTAATAGAGGAACTAAATAGGGTTACTTCCTCCTTCACTGGTCTCTACAACTATTTTGCTTTTTTTTTTTTTTTTTTGTATTTTAAATATATTTAACTGCAGTTCCATTTACAAGAAATGTCAGTAGGATTTTCGCAGCAGTAGTTGTGAAAGCCAAAGTTTTTCCATTGCTTTACAGACTGTTCTCTGAATGTAACCAGTATTTGGTAGAAATTTAAAATGGAGCAGGCATTGCCCTTAAGTTGCCAAATGGGGACGATACTAAATTATTAGAGATTTATAGGTTACTAGTGAAGGGAATAATGGTAGGAAAAAGAAGTGGAAGTTTTTACGTGGTGCATGGATTTTTGTAGAGCTGTGATGTGAAGTGAGGCCAGGCCTAAATCATCAAGTTCCAACAGGGCTTAGCTGAGTGCTCTGACTTATTTTGCAGAGCCAAATTACAGGTTTTCCAGCTAGACTAGAGAAAAACAAAACCCACTAAGTTATCCTTAAGATGACTGTGGCTTGAAGGAGGAATGCAGGAGCAGAGCCACAGATTTCTTCCTTTCTTTGGTCATTCATTCATCTACAGGCTGTAGTGGCCAGGCCAGTTTCGAGAGGTGTCATTCCTGTCTTTTCTCACCCAGATACGACAAAATCCAGAGGGATTTGAGAAGAGGCATACTAAATCCTCGCTGGACTCACCATATCCCAGCCCTGCTGTTCCCAAGAGTGGTCACTAACTGAGGCTTCAGAGAGAGAAATGAGATGCTGAAGCAGGAAAGGGTAAGAAATAAGGGAAATGCAAAGTGGTCCTTCCTCTGACGCATCCTCCCAGCTGGCAGTGGCTTTAGGACCAGGGTCGATAGCCATGACTGAGTCTGCCCTCATGTCTAAACTCTTCGTGAGGGTGTTTATGGCTTCTGTTTTTTGGCGAAGAACTGAGTATTGTAACTGGGCACTGTGTGAAAAGGTGTTTGCTTCTCTGTGCTTTAAACCTCCTACCTCAGAACTCCTTCGAGTGCTCCTTAGGTCGTGTGTGGGCAAGAGTGAATAAACCTTCCTCATGCATCTTGCTCATACGGTCCATGATGGTACAACTCACCCTCGTATTTTCCCCTATAGTCATTTCTTCCCAGGCTGAGAAATCCTAATCCAGGCAGTCTCTCTCCCTTCACAACACCCTCAATCATCTTTGCCATCTTTTTAGTACCTTTTCTGGTTCTACTCTGTACTTTTTGAGATGGAGGGAGCACTGGTGTTGAATGCAATAAAACTGGCATGGGTGCAGCGACTATATGCAGGCTGGTTCTGGGGTTGCTCTTGGGCTCTTTCAGTCTCTATGTACCCCTGAGGACACCAAATGAATCAACCTGCCATTTTCCAGAGCTCCTGCTGAGGAAGAGGAGGGAGAAGCCAAGCTCCCGTGGACACCTGGCACTGCGAGCTGTGCAAGGAGGTTCAGCGCAGCCATCACCAGATGGTGCTGCTGCATGCAGCCTTGCAAGGTCATCGTGTGCAGGGCTGCCTTGATTCGTGGGGAAAAAAAATAATAAAATACAGAATTATGGCTGTTTTCCTGCTACTTGGAGGCCTGGAGAGTAGGCAGGGTGAGTGTTCCCTGACTTCATGTGGCTGGTCAGTCCTCTCTGTGCACAGGACTCCAGGCTTTGGCTCCGAGCAAGGGGAGAGTTTGGATCTGGTGTGAGACGAGCTGTTCCAGGCTGTTTCAAGCGGGTAAACAAAATTAATTAGATTCTTATCATATGATCCCACAGGATTGATTTTTCCCCCGATGGAAAACTGAATAGCAATGTGTACTGCTGCTCAAAAGGAATATTTATCAGGATAGCTCACCTGTTCTGTTTCTTCTTTTCTTCCCCGTAAGTTTTACAATACCTTTTTTTTCTTTTTTTCCTCAATCAAAAAAGGGTCAGGAGCCGGGTTATGACATGAGAATCTAATGAGCCATTGTATAGGAAATGATGTTTTCCTCTGCTATATATATTAAATGTCATTGCAGCAGGTGTTCTAGGAGAACAAGAATCTTGCGTGTGATTAAGCAGAGGAAACAGCACAGCTAGAACCTTAAACGAGCAGATTTTGGCCTTTTTTCCTTTTGCACTAGTATGTTTGAGCCAGTCATGACTTCTAACAAGCTTCAGGAGAAGGTTTTCATCTTTTCTTCCTCAGAAAATTGAGGAAAAAGTCAAGACAAAGATTTTGATGGCACTACAGCAGTATTTGTGATATCATATTTTCTGTTGTAATTCATATTTATCTACTAGTTGTCCAAGTCTCCAACCCCCAAGAGCTTTTGCATCTAACCTGATATTCAGACTACTAAAAGGGTTTATGTGCACTGTTGGGGGAACCTACAGAGGTTTTTGTTTCCATATGGCAAATAGATCCAATGGAAGAAACTTAGCGGCAACTCAGATTTGCTGTGATAAGCCAAGAAATGTTCTTTTTACTATTGCTATTACTATTGCATTGAGCTCTCTGAGGGCCTCTAGGCAAGGCAAAATCCATGCTTGATTCTTTGCGATTTAGAGACATTGTGCCAGTTTTTACAAGGCCTTCAGTCGCATCCCGTGGACATTCGTACTGTGTTTGGGGTGTCTTAATGTCCCATCTGCAGCAATTGCGGAAGCGCTGCAAGGACTGCGAGTTCCTATCGTCACCGTGGAATCTCCCATGACTCATGTGGCTCCTATGGACAGATTGTGAGCAGCAAAGGTAGAGGTGATGAAAGTGCCAAATGACACTCAAGAGCAGATGCTCTTGAGAAGGAAAATGAGGAGCTTTTTTATTTTACATTGTTGTGACGGAAGAGCAGGGGTGAATCAAGAAGTTAAAGTGATAGTGGATATACAACTGATGATAAAAAGAAATGTTTGTTTCTAACCAACCTGCTGGTGCATGATGGACAACTCTAAGAGCATATCAAGATTAAACTGGATATTTGTAGGAAAACCACGCAGACTGAGCATAGTTAATGTGAAAATATATTGCAGAAGGAACATCAATCCAAAAGACAAAAATCTTTAACAGATGGCAACAGATTGTCCTGAGTTTCCTTGTCCATACCTCTCCTAAAGCACCTAGAGCTGCTCACTCCAGGAGCAAGACCAGGGACCTCGCCGTTGCTGGATTTCATACAATTCGGCAATTTCTAAGATTAAATCTTTGTTCCTTCCCAGGATGCTCTGTCCCACGCAAGCTCAAAACCAATTCTAATATCCAGCTAATAATTATAGATCAAGGAACTTAAAAGCCCTGCAAGGACACCTGCCACAAGTCTGGTTAAAGGGTCTGCAAGTTTTTCTGGCAGGGCTATTCCTTCCATGTGAAGACGCATGACGTTTCCTAGGCTGTTCTGCTGCCTGAGAGGCTTCTTGGCTTGGTGCTCCAGTGAGAGCTGGAGCATCGGGAAGGAGGGCAGGCTGTGGGGAAGCGGGCAAGGAGGAGAGGGTGGAGGAAACCAGAGGCATCACAGCCACCCCCAAGGAGCTCTTCCCTTCTCACAGAGGTCGCAGTGCAGCCACCACCACCAGCAGCAAGGCAGGATTTCCCTCTTTCCCTCATCCGCAGCAGGAAGCTGTGGAACGTGACTAGAAGTATTTAAATGCTGCCTTTATTAAGTGTAATCAAAACCAAACATCTCCCCCCGCAAAAAAAGCCAAACCCAGCCCACCGCAAGCCGCGCCCGCGGAGTGCGGCGCCCCCTCCCCAAAGACGGGGCTGCCGGAACAAACGTCCCGGTGGCTGACGCGACGCACTGTCCCCTACAGACGTTTTTGCACCACGCGGGCAGTTTCGGTGTCCGGATGCCGTAAAGCAGGAGACGCGGGGGAGCGAGGCTGCTGCTGCCGCGCGGGGCGGCGGCCGCCACTTCGCTCCGCGGGGTCCCGGCCCCGGCT
>VZSV01000086.1:1114122-1125937 GCA_013398735.1 Nothocercus julius
TTTCCTATTCTTTAAAACTTCTTGAATTCTTTAAATCCAAGAAGATGAGGAGAAGCCTTTCATACGATAGGGACCGATCCTGTCCTCCTTCCACATGTAATCCCTGTCATACTCCATATGAAGCTGCTCTCAGTATTTCACTTTTCTGGTATCTATTTTTAATAATATTGAAATGAAACTCATCTTCCTCCTTTCACACTACTCGCAAAATGTCACTCTGTAACAAGTTTGCCTGTGTCTCTTGAGATTTCAGCAGGATGGGAGCCCGGTGCTTGCCACCCTTGATGGCTTTACAGCAGCGGATTCCCAGTGTCATCAGTGGAGTTACACTACAAATCTGGCAAAATTGGGAGAACTGGACACATTTTTTTTTTTTTTTTCCCCTTCAGTTCACATGCAGCAAGTTTTCTTAATGATAGCTGAGTTATACATTATTTATTGAGCACAGAGAGTGCTCATGGAGCTCTGAGAAAGAGGAAGAAAATGCTTTAGCACAATGAGTTTATTATCTAGGTCACTCAGACTTTAGCATGTAACATCAAATATATTTGAGAATTTATTCTGCAAGGCAGTTTGTTCCTGAGCATGGAGAAAAATGTAATGGTGTGAGGAGAATTTTCCTGCATTGTCCAAATCCATGGTGGGATTTCTTGTCAAGGCTACTAGCTGGAACTCGCTATTTAGTACAAAACCTATGATGGCTGTAAACTGTTGGGTGATCCTCCATCTCCTAATAGGGCTTTTTGGGAGTATTGCTGTGTATTATCAATTTGCAAGACAGAGGCCCAAACTTAGCACTTCATTGTCTCTGTATTCAATAACAGTGAAAAATCCAGTGTAGTGGCTGTCAATGCCCCCACAAGGGTTGCTTGCAAGACTGGCTCTTGAGAGAGGATGATTTATTAGAGCAGGGTCCCTTCCAGCAGTTCCCTTTCTTAGAGGTTTTGGCCTCCTGTTTCTGGAAGGGATTTCTATGTGGCAGCTTTATCTCAGTGCAGATCTGTATGTTAAGTTTTCCTTAACTTACTGAGATTCAGTTGTGGAGGTTTAGTTGTGGAGGTTTTAGCTGTGCACACAACTGAGCTGTTCTTGCTTTAGAGCAGAACAAAACTAGGTAGAAACCCTGTGCTGGAATAAGCAGTCTTCATTCTTGAAAAATAAGTCCTTACAAAATCCTACCATTACTTAATGATAGTACGACATTTTGACCAGATTTTCAAATAGTTAGCTCAACATTTTACCTGTCTTATCAAAAGAAATAACAGAAAATTTCCCTCATCATTTTGATTCTGCAAAAGAATATATTTCATCTTCCTTGCCAAACCTTGCAAAGCAGTCTTTGGAGTTTGCCCGGAGGGGCATCAAGTTCAGTGTGCTCATGTCCAAGAGAGGAGTGAGGTTTAATACCCTGCTATAGTAAGAGCAGTCAGCTGGGCTCTGCTTTTGTTTTGAAAGACAAAAGGGGTCTGAGGCAGAAAAGAGAAACAGGCAGTGGTGCTAGAGACAGATATGGTCTCTCTTATACTAGATATGTATAGGTTGAGGCTAAGGTCTAGAGACCTTCTTGTTTTTCATTTTGGGTGAATACTTTCTAAGATCATCCAGACTAGGATTGGGTTTTATTTAAACATGCTGGAACCCTTTTGTCAAGCTGCTCTGTGACACGTGAGCGCTGAGCCAGGGCACACAGAAGAGGACAGCGGGCGGGTTTGCACCCCTGGGCGGCTCTGCAGAACCTCTCGCTCAAATCTTGGTTTCCCACCCACGCTATTTCACAGCCCAGCCTGCTAAGGAAAACCCCTGTCAATGGCAGGGTGAATTCACGCGGTGGGTTGTGAGCTGTGGTTTTAGAGACGTGGTAATGCAGGGTCCCTTCTCCCGCCTTTGCAGCGTGTGGTGACATCTGGAAGAAAAGGAGCAGTTTGGGCAGGGAGCTGGGGACAAGATTCTATTTATCAAAGCCTGATAACACTAAGATGGTTCTTGCCTTGATTTTGTCTCCTGAAGAGCTTGGTTAATGATTTATCAGCCCTGTGCTCTTTTGGGCAGTTACCTACAACCACCACTGGACATGAACAAAACCCCCTTCTGCTGTGTCCTTATGAGATGTCATTTCCCTTTGTCATAGAGAAAGGAGTGTTTGTAATACCAGGATCTATTTTTATCCAGAAGCATTTTTTTTTGCAGACTTGCCTCCGCAGTGGGTAGGCTGTACGTGTTGCTATTAAGCAAAGACACTTCTCACTTTAGTAACAGGCTCTGAAGCGCCTGTTCCCCTTTTGAACATGAAAATTAAGTGTGAAAGGACCACAGATACTGAGCTTTCCTGTTTATACACAACCTTTGGCTCTCTTGTTTGACTCCCAAGAGACTCATCTGAAAGGCTCTCCTTGACCTCCGAAAACTCTTCAGCATTTCCTCAGTGAAAATTTTGTGGTTCGCATCTAAGTTGGTTTAAGCTGTCTGCTCATAGTAAAAGTCCTGGGCACGTGGAATTTTATTTGCAGAAAATGTTTATTTTTAAGTTAACTCAGCTGCACAAAATAACTCTTTATCTATGCCTACTAATTTTATTGACCATCAGCAGTAAGAGCAGGACCTATGTTTTTTGACTATTTTTTTTTTTAGCCAGTAAATGAATGCTTGCAAAATTTTAAACCACTGTAGTATTAATTCTTACTCCATCTCTAAGACTATTAAGCAACTGTTTCCACAGGAACAGCACCTTTTTCAATAGACAGTGTTGTGGCTTGCTTCAAAGCCACAACCAGAGCATATGTAGGTGTCTGAAGGGAACCACATCTTTCCATCTCTCACTGTGCATTTTCCAGTGGGTCATTACTTGCTCAGACTTTATATCTCAATATCCAAAGCCACCCTGGTGCTTAATTTTAGGATGTGTGGTCCCATGTCCCAGAAGTCTTTGAAGTCAAGAAAAGTCTTTACATTCATAAAAAGCTGGAGCTTTGCACTGCAGCTGTGGTAAGGGTCCAGCTCAGCTGGTTTAGGATTTCTAAGCTAAGAATCTGACTTCAGTTGTATGATCGTATTTATGGCTCTTTTAGTGTGGCCCTGCTGCTTGGAGAGAGAAGAGGAGCTGTTTGACTGGCTTTGGGACTTTATATCACAGAGCTCGATAAACCTTAAAGAAGGGAAGTTACTGGATGTTATTAAAATTAAAGTAAACATGAAGATGCTGCACAGGGGATTTCTGCTCTCTGCCAGTGAAAGTTCTCTGTTTAAACGTGTAAGACATAAATTGCTGTGCATTTTTATTGTATGAGTAAAATAATGCTTTGGGAATTAAGGTTGTGTGTGTGTCGCCTCGTCAGGGGCTCTCAGTGGTAAGAAGAGCATCAACGGTGCCACTCGGGAGGTGAAGGACTTCTCTCCAGAGGGAAATTCATAATTTTATCCAGTTTAGCTAGCGGACTGGAGTTGAAAGCATATGTATTTATAAAAATAAGTATTCCCAATGCTGGCCATGGCACTGACATAATGCCAGGCCTTCTGTGCGCAGAGAGGCTGGGTACATATAAAGTAGGGCATATGACAGCAGTTGTCCTAAAAAAGACGGCCTGGTTACAGAGACTGCCTGTCCTGTTCTTGGCTTACCTGGGAGCTCCGTGTGCTTGGACCTGCGGTGATCCCTGACAAAAGCTGTGTGTTAGAGGAGAACGTTTCTCTGCCGCTTGGCAATACTGAGCTTCGGCTGGAAACAGGACGAGCATCAAGTTTTGTTCCTGACTGACGGCCAAGTGAGTGAAAGCACCCGAACCACCCTCAAAGAAAACTTGGAGCATTTCTCCCCACCCCTCTTCTATTTTTCTCTTTTAATTCAAGAATCATCTTGTTCACGTTGGCTGAGTAACATTTTCTCGTCTTGCAACCACACTTTGGAGATGGAAAAAGAAGTATTAGAAAGGGGAAATACATGACAACGTGCTGTTGGGAGATGCCAGCGCGCCGCCTGTTAGCGCACAGTCGCATGCTAGAACCAGAAGCGCCTCTTTGGATGGAGGCAGATGGCTGGGTCAGCTGAACAGAGCGTTTCCTGCAGTGACACGGTGCTTGTCACCCATCCTGTGGCCTGTGGGAGGCCAAGGGCTGTGCTTGACGGCCCCTTCCCACCCTCGCTGCGCTGCTGCAGTCACCGCTGTGACTGCACGGTCACAAGTGCACGCTGAGATCATCTCTCTCGTGAGGCAGCCGAGAAAAACAGTGATCGCAGCCTTGATTAAAATAAACTAGGGACTAAAAACTGCCTGGTCTTGGGCAGCTGTATTGCGGTGTTCAGTTTCAGGATTTTCATAACTCATCCTTTCTCTTTTAAAAGAGTTTGTCACTGTGAAGAATCTCATCTTTAAGTGGGGGGATGTCCTCACTACTTTAAAAAAAAAAAAAAAAAAAAAAAGGTTTTTTTTTTTTTTTTTTTTTTTGTTAAAGAAACCTTCCCCCAAACTCCTCACAAATGAAAAAAGCAGCATGTAAATAGGAATGAGCTAACTTGGCAAAGCAATCGCTGGCAGGGGCATGCTCTCTCTGGGTGTTGTCAGCAGAGCACTGGATCCCAACCTACATTCTTTTTGCTGAATAAAGTCTCCAGGATGACTCCCAGAGCTGAACCTCGTGGGATGAGAGCGCAGGAACATCTGGACACCAGGAGCGAGCATCATACCTTCAGGAATGCTGGGGGAGTGCATGCCTTGGCACTCCTTTTTGTTACCTTTAGAAACATCTCATTGGTCAAAAATTGCTACTGCTTTTGCATGTGCGTACTAGTGATGTTAAACCAACGCATGGGCTGTGGTAGGGAAGGGGAGAGAGGGGTTTGCATGGAGGCTAAAATACTTTTAACCCTTTCTTTGCTCTTTCCCTTGGCCCCAAGTCAGTGATCTCAGTGCTATTTGAAACCATATGCTTTGTCAGAAATATTGCCAATAACTTGATTTTGCACACAAATTAATTCATTGTGATAGTGACACTTTTTTTTTCCTCCACAATGTGCTTGGAGCAGGACTTTGTAGTTGCTGGGAAAGGGATGATGATTCAGGCTCTGTGGAAAAGGGCAACTTCTCCTACACAAAACGAGCAGTTGACTCTCCTGGGCACGTGGACCTCTGAAGTCCAAACGTATGTTGCTGTCATGGATACTGTAGCCCCTCCACTATGTTTTTGTGAGCTAGTGTGTACGTGATGAACTGGGCTAGGTCGGGGTTTTGGAGACCACAAGCACATTTTCTAGCCCTGCTGCTTTTGGATTGCACTTGCAACGCCAGCCGCCGGCCTTCGAGATGCAGAGGTGTGTGCTGGATGGATTGCATGATCTCCAGAGGTCTCATCCAACCGCTGTTCTGTGATAAACACCCAAACCTTCCTCTAGGATTTTCTTCCATAGTTCACCTCAGTTGTGATTGAGCACAATAGATAGCTGGGCTTCTCTTGATAGACTGCCTTTTGCTGTACCACCGCGACTCAAGTGCCTAACTGTTGTTATCAAAGTGTTATCAAAGCTTGGCTCTTCAGAAGTGAGGTTTTTTTTTTTCAGAAATCATTGGCCTGGAGGAAGGTTTTGGCCTATGTTCTTTCTGCTTGGAGTACTGAGAAATTTAAAGGGCTGTATCAAGATACTAATAAGCTTTAGTGGTTCACAGTCTCATTAGCCATGTCCTTGTTTGAAAGAAAAAGCTACCAGACAGAAAAGCAGCAATGCACCAAAGTGAGTTATACTTCTTAAGTTATTCTAGAAAGAGTGACATAGCTCGTAGAGATTTGAATGAGAGGAATTTCACAGAAACTTAAGGTTATGCAATAACTCTTAAGTATGTAAATAAACAAGTCACTCAGATGACAGCTGAAAATGGTTTCTCTGTGGAACATAAAAGCTGTTCTTTAGGGGCCCATAATTTCCTTGGGCTACATTTGTAGCAGGGTAGTGACTTTTCTGTTTTACATTCTATGGTTCAATAGATTTCACTGAAGCTGCACAATTTTTTTTCCTGGTAGCCGTATGGATAACAATCTGTAGGTGACCAACAAGAATTCTTTGAACAGAGAACCTCAGACCTTAATGCAGGCTTTGCTGATTAATGTAAAATCTTGAATGATTCATAAGTCTGCTTAGATTTGTTAATAAGGTTAATTAAAACTGCAGGTGAGTGCTGTGCCTTGGAAGTTTTCCCCTCAAGGCCAAGAGCCTTGTTATTGCTTCTCTGGCCATTCCTTTGGTTAATCCCTCTCCTTCTGCTGCCTGTTGTGTTTCTTTCCAGGCAGATCCCAAGTCTGGTATGTGCTGGCTGGCTTATTGGTCTGGGCATCACCAGCTATTTCCTTGTCAAGGGACATTCCATAAATGATAAGCTCGGGTATGTCAATGTTTTATTCTGAGAAAAGTCCAGTCACCTACATATTTCTGTGGCCTTTGGACAGTTTCCAAGCAGGAAGTGCCACCAACTTGCTTGCATTTCCTCAGTTAGTAATTTATTTCTCTATTAATGGAAACAGCAAAACTGACACAGCTTACTGGTTTTTCTGCCAAATTTTATTGAGATAACGTATGTCATGGAAGATATGCTGGTTGATCATCTCCAGAGCTTTGAGATATAGCATTTCCTTCCTTGTAGATTTAGGAGGAGAGTTAAATTGTGACCTGCCATCGTCACTTGGCCATCAAAGTGCCTGTAATGTCATGGCTAAAGTAGTATTAATATAGTTCTGTAGCTAGTGAAGAATTTTCTGATGGCAGATTTTGTTCCTTTACTAAGCAACTAAACAACTGATCTGGTTTTGCTGTTTATTGAATGGAAATTGGAGAGTGTTGTTTATATTATTTTTTTCTCCCTTCTGGTCAAAGCTCCTAAGTCTCTCAAGAGCAGGTACCCTGTCCTACTTTCAGCCTCGTGCACCTACAGTTGCATATATATAGGTGTTTGCCATCAGATTTCCGTACATTGTATATGCAAAACTGACAGCCTGATAACAGTTACCAGATGTGTGCATGGGCGTATTTGTTGTAGCCAAGAGCTGGAAGACCTGAAAACAAAACCCTCCATTTTTTCACCCTTTAATTCAGTGTTCCTGAATTGATCTTGATATCTGCCTTTTTGGAAATGAAAGGGATTTGTTTTGTGTATTCCTTGTTTGTTTTTTTTTTTCCTTCCTTAAACAGTAGCTCTAAGTAGGCAAGGGTTGCTGGAAGCAAGATCTGATAATGGTCTGGATACAGTGGTATTTGCTGTGTACAAACCAAGGTCCGTGTTTCAAACCGTGCGTGCGGAAAAGCTAGAGCTCTACTTGTAGGCCATGTTGGTAGGGTCTGCATGATTTTTGGTTCATGTGGGGTTATGGTTGTAAAACCTGTGCGAGGGAGCCAGAGGAAGGGAGCCTGGTGGCACAAGGACATTTTGCCAGATTCTTCCCAGAGAAGTGGTTTTCTGCCTCTGTTCTCTAAACTCTGCTGTGTTGCAAGGACTGTATTTGCTGGTGGCACAAAGCAACCCCCATCCACCTCTGCTGTCTGCCTGAGATCTCCCCCCGCAACAATTAGAGTCACTGCAGCAAATGAGTTGCTGTTCATTGGCCAGCGAGGCAACGCAGCGCAGAATCCCAGGTACTGGGTGGATTCAAAATGTGTCTTTAGCTACTTGTCTCCTTTCCTATCCCCCAAATTTTGCAGAAGAAAGGGGGAATCTTGGTCTTTGGCATTTGCCTGCAGCTTAGCGCCTCTTACTGCCCTTTCACACGCGCAGCGGCCCGCTGACCTGCCCGCAGCGGGTCTTGCTGTTCGTACCTTGGTGCCGCAGCCGCCTAGGACAGGAAGCCTCGTGCTTTAGCGTAGCTGGCGATCGCAAAGCTGTCTGCGGTGAGCTCGGCCTCAGCACCCGCCTGCAAAACCTGTCGACAGCGGGGCGGAAGCTGCCTATGGGACCACCTTCCTCTGCTCACCGCAGCCCCGTCCAGAAAAGCAACACCCTCTTGAATTAAGAGAGTGAGCAAGTTGAGGGTGGGATTTTTGGCGCCTTCTGGACTAGACAGAGTTTTCTCACGCTTCTGTATGTTCTGCTCGCTCAGAAATAGGACCCGCATTGCTAGTTCCTGGTCATCTTTGGCGTATTCTCTTTCTGGTCCACCTGCCTTCCTAGTGACTTCAATCCCTGCCCTTATTTCTCTGATGTGGATGAACTGCCGTCTCTATAACAGACCGTGATATATATGTTCATGTGACTCACCTATGTTGCAGTGGGGCTTGTTTTTGTTATTTGGATTTAAATTTCTGAAGGAATGGTTTCTTGCTTGCAAGTAGTACTTTGAGGGTAAATACTCTGTTCCCGTTACTCTCTTACTTATGCTGTGAAATTGATAATAGTCAATGGGATTTTCCTTCCTTTCTTCCGCACTAACTTGGGAAAAAGAGATTGGAGATCCTGTCAGCGTAGCTTTTGGGCTTGCTTTTGAAAATTTAGGGAAAACAACATTAGTGAACCTGTCCCTGAGCCAATTCTCTCATATTAAAAACAAAATAAAACCCATTATAAGTACACAGTTTTTAATAAACTGAAGAACAGCCACCTGCAACTATTAGAGATGCATCATTCATCATTTTAGAGACTGTTTTTTTCAAAAGCAATCTGAGTTGGCTTATCTCCAGTTGGAGCAGGCTTTGTTTCATATTTTTCAAAATCTTCACTTTCTGAAGACTTGAGACATTTTATTTTTATTTTCTTTTTTCTCTTGTATTTGTAACTCATCAAGCAGGTCTTCCCAGGAGGAGTTTTATGGAAGAGGATAAATCTTGCTGCAGTCCTTACTCTTCTTACCTGAGCAAATCTTCTGTTGAGAGGGGTAATCTCTTGAATGAAAGCAGACTAAAATTGATTAAAGACTTCAAGACCAGTTAAGAGCTGTTAGCTTTGCCTGATCATTCATGATGGGCACACAGCTTGTAATTATGCAGCCTGACTGAAAACAAAAGTAATATTTTAAACAGTTGTCCTGGAACAAAAATTAAAATGACAATATTACAGTAATAGCTGGAATAACTGGTTATAGGAGTTATGAGAGGCTAGCTTTCCACCTATTTGTGGGCTTAGCTTCACAGTGCCAAATGTGTGGCAATAATAGTCATGGGAAGGGGTTGTATTCCAGTGAAATTTGAAGGTGGTAGATGTTTTGAGCCTCTAATCCTGCGACGGGCCAGAAGTTACTGCTCTGGCACTCACCAGCCCTTGCAGACAGACTCAACTCCTAAGAGTTGCGTGCTGTGCATTTGCACAAGAAACCTCAACTTGCTGATGTTCTGAAATTTCAAATGTCCTTTCTATTAAAAGAAAGCCTTAAGGATCCCCCCTCAGGGGTTCACCTTGCAGGCAGGTGACCGTCAGGCTCTGAAATGATGGACTAATTGAGCCAGACAATGTGTATCTGGCCGAGAAAGCTGCTACTTGACCTGCCTGACAAAGGCATGCTCCGATGGAGGTGCTATGTTGTTAAAACGCAGAAAGATCTGGCATTCCATAGGCATGATCTGCTAGCTTAAAAAAATACAAATTAAAAGGAATAACTAGAGGCATGTGAAAAAATAGCTTCAGACTAACCCAGACTCTTCCTGACTTTCAGCTCGATGACTGAACAGAGCCTTGGGAATTGTCTCTACAAATGACTGATTACATATGCAGTTCAGTTAATTAAATTTAAAAATTGTGTAGGAAGTCAAAAGGTATAGCTACTTGTTTAATTAAGTTAATTAACTCCCCAGGTAGCTTTTACATTTGATTTATTCACTGCAAGTCTCTGGCTTGTTCTGTTTTCGAAGCCACGTCAGCATTGACCTTCCTTTTTTTTTTTTTTTTTTTTTTTTTTTTTTTTTTTTTTTTTTTTTTGTTTTTAAGAAAAAAAAAAGGCTGTTCTGGGATGCTTCCCAATATGCCTTGTGGGGAAGCAAGGGCAGTAAAGCATTGGGAGAAAGGATGTGCAGAGCTCCAGGGTAAGTGCAGTTGGCTTTTGTATCCGATCCAAAGGCAATGAAAAAGATCCCCATTGTTTAGGCATACTTTTAGATCAGGCTTCCCATCTTGGATCATCTCGGGATGGAGAAAAGGTCTTACGTTGTGAACCCAGCACCTCCAGGCGTGTGCGTTGGTGCCAGGTGCCCTGCTAGGGCCGAGGCCTCGTGCCGGCGGCGCGCGCAGCTCTCCGCTTTGGACGGGGAGCCGGGCGGGCGGCAGGAGCGGTGCCGCCCCGCAGCGCCGCCTCTTCCCGCTTGCCGGAGCTTTCCATCGCGGCACGCCGCTCGCTCCCGCGGCTGCCCGGCTCTACCTGCTCTTCGGGTTTAGCGGATGCTTCAGTTGGGTGTTGATACGTTGCCGGCGAGATCACCCTCCTCCAGAGATTTGTTTTCCGAACCTCTTCCAGGGATGAATCATGCGTGAGCAGTTTCTATTCTATGTGCGGAGGCATATGATTAAAGAACAGCGTTTCGGTCTCCCTGCATCCTGTTCCCTGGTTCGCCTCTGGACTGGCTTCGTTTTTTGTTGTTAGCACAGTTGTGGGGAAGAGGAGTTGTTAACACCTGTCTGGCTGTCAGGAATGATGTTAATACCCTTCTTGGCTGGGAAGGGTGCGTCAGGTGACGGGCTGGGGCCCCTCCTGCGGGGGAAAAACCACTCGCACTCCCTTTGAAGTCCCTGGAGCCGAGCGATCTTAGCAAGTTGGGGCCCGGGGCCCGGCGCGAGCGGCCGGGCGCGCTGAACAAGGCCCTCCCGGGCTCCGCGCCGCGCGTTCCGCTGCCTCCTCGGCGCGAGCTCGGCTCGCCTTACCCGCTCCCTCTCGGGGTGCCTCACGAGCTCAGCGCGAGTTACAGTACGTGCTGAGCTCTGCGCCCAAATCCTTGGTGTCCTCGTAGCTGCAGAGCGGTTGACTGAGCCGAAGGGACAACCCTACCCGCTGCGGCCCGCGGCGCGCAGAAACCAGCTGCTGCCATCGCCTCCGACAGGAGAGAGCGGCGCCTGCAGGTCTCGCTGCCCGAGCGGGCCCGTGTTGCTGTCCCGCCTAGCTAGAGCTCCGCGGCGCAGAGCTACCCCTAACAGCCTGCAAGTCACTGTGCTTCCTTCCCGTTATTTCCTGGGGGAGCAGCTGGGGACGGGAGCAGCGACGTGCGAAGGGTGACGGCTGTTTACTCGCTGTTTCCCTCATGCCGCTGCACGCCGCGAGTTTAGTTGGGTTTCCTTGTAGCATCTTGTGGTGTTGCTGGTGTCATGCTAGTGGAAAGAAGTCTGACTTGGTACTGATGCAGCGAGATATCCGCACGATATCTTGGTGCGTGATATCCTGAGTGGTAGCTGATGGAACAAGATTTCTTCAACTGTGGTGCATTGCTGGCTCTAATACTAAACTTTCCAGGACATATTTTACAATTTCCAAAGAGAAAATTTCCTGTACTAGATAGATCAGGGCATTGGGAAAATCTATAGATACACACTTTTTGAATATCACTTACTGCTTTCTGACTATTACTGCCAAATACAAGCAGATGGTCACGTTCCCCTTTAGCTTTGTCCTTGCAGCCTTCAGGCTGTTGAGTTTCTCTGGGTCTCCGGTTCTGTCAACTGTATCCACTTCATCTTTCACCCAAACCAACTGCCTCTTCTGTTTTTAACTATTAATAATTTTGGGGAGAAAAACATTCCTTTTCATAGAATCATAGAATGCTTAAGGTTGGAAGGGACCTCTAGAGATCATCCAGTCCAGCCCCCCTGCACACGCAGGGTCACCTAGAGCAGGTGGTTCAGGACGGCGTCCAAGCGGGGTTGGAAGATCT
>VZSV01000086.1:1129981-1143177 GCA_013398735.1 Nothocercus julius
CACACACTGGAAATGTGGAGCCTCAGAGTTGTACCTAAAACTGAAGTTCTTGGAAAGAAGACTGGGAATAACTCACAACCTTCAAGCACAAAAAGTGGCCTCCCACTTATTAGCCTTAAGCTAGAGGGCAGCCACAACCACATCCTCACTACCAGCCGTGACGAACTTGGCAGCCACTTAAAACTCTGTGTATGCATCCACAGGTGCACATATAAAACCCAAACGTCTGGGCCAGCAGTTCACATTAGATTTTAGCAGTGTAGCACGTAGACCTATGTGGAGTTTCAAGCTATGTGGTTTTTCTGACTTTTGATCGTTTTCTTGCAACTCTTGGGCTGATAAGTGTGTAGCTCGTAGGTTTCAGAGCAGGAAATACTATCTATCAGCGGTGACTTGGTGCTGCAGGAAAAGGTCACTTAAAAAGCGGTAAGAAGAGCAGCAAAGCGGTGTCTGTAGAGCAGCCCTTAGAAAAGGCTCGTGTATTTTTGTAGCAGCTCTTTGCATTGCTTTCAGCAGGCTGCAGAGATGGAAAGATAGCGTAAGGGAGTTAGTGTGAGCTACGGGGAGCATCTTCCTTTGAGAAAGCCTCTCTTTTTGGTCCACCTGGAACGGAATTATTTTGTTGTCCTAGAAAGCTTGCCCAAAATTGTCATTTCCAGTGGAATTGGCCACTGGTCATTTCTTTAGCTTTCAGAATGGTTGCTTTTTTTGTTTGGCCAAAAGCTTATTTGTCCAAAAATACAACCTGGCCCTACTTTAGCAAGAGAGGGATTGGAGGAAAAGAGAGGTGCTTATGTGACTGCACATAGTGTATCTGAAAGAAGCATTCATATACTGTGAGGATGAGTGCAGTAAAACAAATGGAAACTTGGAAGCACATGGAAAAGAAAAAAGACTCCTTTGTAAATTCTTCCATGGCTATCTATCCTACCTTCCAAACTGTGTTTTCTTTTTTTGTTTGTTTGTTTTGTGGCATAGGGAGGAGTAGCAGTGCTGTGTTTAGAAGCCCATAGGTAGGATTTCCAAGTGTCCATCTGGGCCTTCCTCTGTTCTGGCAAGCCAAGGGCAGTATCCACAGGG
Source organism: Nothocercus julius (assembly GCA_013398735.1). Lineage (NCBI taxonomy): Eukaryota > Metazoa > Chordata > Aves > Tinamiformes > Tinamidae > Nothocercus > Nothocercus julius. The sequence goes on from VZSV01000086.1 coordinate 1,131,062, forward strand.
TGTCAGGCTGTGTAAAGCCTTGGTGTTCCCTTGCTTATTTTAAGGCCCAGGCCACGCTGACAATCATCTTCCAGCAATGGTGTTCCTGCTTCCCTCTCGGATCTTTCCTCTTCAGGCAGGCATTCCAGCGATAATACTTATCAAAAAAAGATAGGATAGTTGCTCCTTCAGCAACTTCAAGTAAACAAACCTGAATTTTAAATGGATAAAATTATTTTTCTCTCAAAGCTTTTACTTTCATGAAGGGAAACTCCAGTGACAATATCTCTTCTGCCTTTCAGTCTGAACCTACTGCTTTGAGACATGGAAATATGATGTTTTTTGCTGGCTAAAAATACATGCAATTTTTCAGGGAGACGGAGGATTAGCTAAATTATCCCTGCCCATCTTTATTTTCTATAGTGGATATATTTATTTCCATGTGAAGCTGTATCTGATTATATTTATTTCTCTCATTGAACTGATGTTTCCTGGGTAAACTAACTGGTGAAAAAGTAAAATAAAAATCTCCTTACCTCAGACAGGGGTTACTTTTTGCACGTGTGACCAAATTTCTGCAGATTTTTGTGACCGATTTTCTGTGAGCTCCGTGCTCAGAGCAGCCAGCCTGGGGTCCCCACCGCTCCCAGTGCCCTGTTGCGATGGAAGGAAACGTGTTGTCCTCTTGTGATCCTTTCCTGTTGGCCTAGAACCAGTTTTGCTTCACAATCTGTTTTATACAGAAAGGGATAAGCAACGTTTCTGTGCCAAACTTGAGGCATTGTATAGGAATTGTTTCTCTTTTTTTTTTTTCTCCCCTTTTTTTTCTCCCCTCCTTCTGTGAGAGGACTTTATTTAACCCTTCCTGGGGAGCTCTCCCTGGGCCCTCGGGACCATAGGGACTGGGGTTTTACTGAACTGTGAGTGTTTCCACTGTCCTTTGTGTAGTTGACCTACACGTGCCAGGATCTTCGAAATGACCCATGAGATTTTTTGATTGTTTTAAGTTTTAACCTAGTTTTAAGTTGTATTTTAAGCTACCTTTAAAGGAAAATGTTAGCTTGGATGCTCTCCCACATAGTTAGAGCTGCTGAGGACATAAAGTCCCCTGATGTTCCCCTTCTACCTTTGCTGTCTCTGTTTCTCAGCTAACTTCTGATGAGGACCTTCTTCCTCATCACTCTTGGAAAGCACCTGAAATATCCTTGGTGTTAACGAACCATTGTCCAGGGCACTTCTCTGGTGTAGTGTGTGTGGATACCACTAAGGACGGTACCTTTGCGCTTCCCATGGGAGCAGCTTGGCTGCATGCCTTCCGTAGGGTGTCCCCCAGGTCCCCTGGCTCTGGTTACAGGTGACCTGGCGCCGCTGGGCAATGCTGTTCTTGGGACTTGTTCCCAGCTGGTGACGCTGTGATGGTGTCAGGGTGTACCCAGCGGGTGTTGCGTGGTCGGTGTTCGTGGCGTGAATTCAGACCTGCTCTTCTCGGCTCTGTCTCTTTACTCCTGAATACCAGTTTGAGCTGGAAAAGGGCCAGCCATTAATTATTTCCTTCTTGCGGGGAGTCAAATGATTTAGAACAAAATCTTTGCTATGAGTCTGGGTTAATTTCTTTTTTTTTTTTTTTGGCTCCTGGACATCTGTGAGAAGCTAGTGGAGCTACCCAGGAGCAGGAAACTTTGCATGGGCCGCTGTGTTTTGCTGCAGCAAGGTCAGACTGGACACAGAGGCCCCAGGTTTATACTTGCAGCAAGGCATGAACCTTCTCTCCCTTGCAATACTGGAGTCCCAAAACAAGCCTGGTCCTCTGGTGCTTTGCCTGCAAGGTGTAGCACAGTGTCTGATGTTGCCATCTCACTTGCTATTTGCTCTTTTTCATTTTGAGCAAAGCTAATAAACTTTAAGACAAAGTAATTATTGGAATAAGTTAATAAATGAAGTAAGCCCTGGAGAAAATAGAAGTGCTTCTATTTTAGTGCTTCAAATTCTTCCAATTTGCACCTTTTTTTTTTTTTAAACATTGCCACTCAAAAATGATAATTTTGGCTTGAAGTTCAATTTTAAATTCACCCTTGTGCAGTAAGTAATGGTTGTTTCTTTTCTTTCAGTGTCAGGAAAGACAAAGACGAATTTGAGCTCTGGGTAATAAATAGAACAAAGAGAATATTGAAAAGCCAAGTGACTTAGTAGAGCAGATTTAGCACCCCTTGCTAAATATTTAATGCAGGTAGGCTTTGCAGCAGCGAGGAAACCAGAACCTGCCTCTAAAGCAGGAAATAGTTCTTGAGTTTGCATTTGTCATGTGTGTATGGGATGGTTTCTTCTCAAGCACGTTCTCTTGTTTTCCTTGGAATACCTTTATCCAGTGTAGGGTGGATTTTGTCTTAACCAGCACGTCTGCGGTTAGGCACCTGTGTATATGTGCAGCCTGAACACCTTGAGTTGGGCAGCCTTTGCACTAAGAAGGTGGGTGCTTGCTCAGTGTGGCAGTGCAGCTCCCCAGCCCCCTATAGCCTCTATTGCAGATGTCTTGCCAGCCCCTTGCTCAACTGGGAAAAGAAATGTTTACTGCTACTTTGTAAACTGTACTAATAATGTTTTTTAGACTGCTTTTTAAAGTTAAGAGAGTAATTTCTTGGAATTAGGAACTAGCAATGAAGAGTGCCCTGTTTTTAGTGCCTAGTTAGTTCACTTGACTAGTAACTCCCTTTAGGGTTATTAGGCCAAACAGGAGAATTCTGAGGCATGTCATAAGGCACCAGGGAACCTCCTGATCTAAACAACATTAGAGCAGAATAAGATGTGAAAGTTTTGCTGTCTTTGGTTCACAGGCTCAGAAAATGGAGAGCTTATGGTTAGCCCAGAGTCTTTTGTGTCATAGAGTAACAGGAAAAGAGGTTTTTCAGATAACCTGTATTACGTAAAATGAGTTGCCAAGACCCTTTTCAATGCCTCATTGCTTTATGCTGATCACACACTTGCTCACTTCAAGCAAGGGGCTTCCAGAAGTCCCCCGTGATGGCCCAGCTGTGCTCTCGATGATGGTAGCAGGCAAAAACACTGTTGAGTCCCACGAGGAGGAGTCCAACTCGATCACCCCCTTGAGAGGAGCTGCTCTGTGTCTCCACATGGGAGACGGATGCTCTTGGCTGGATCCCTAACTGTGTTGGAAGATGTCAGACAGGTTAAAAGGAAGGAGACAAGGTCTGGAGGCTGATCTTGTTGTCCCAAGCAGCTATTGCTCTCCTGGGATCAGACCCTGCACCCTCACACACCAAGGGAGCTACATCAGCTGAGTGGGTAGGAGCAAGACTGGCTCCATCAGTGCCATGAAGTCTTTAAGAGCTAAACACAGGGACGTGAGAGCTGCTCAGCAATGCTGAACATCCCAGGAGAGAACTTCGTAGTCAGGGAGATGACAAAAAAACACTTGGGAGGGCTTTTCAGGTGGAGGTGCCTTCAGGTTTTTTGAGAAACCTCCTTTTGGCTGTGAAATCCCATTGGGAAAGGGGACAGTGCTCCATCTTCCTCAGCGTTGCCTTTCACCTGCACCATTGAATCCTACAGTGGTGTGAGCAGGGGTCACTGTGCTGGGTGCTGTATAGGGAACCCCCTGTCTAATGAGAAACAGGGACAAGAGGACAAGCTTGGGCATAATGAAGAATCATTACGGTCTGTAGCGGGAGCGTAGTGTGATCACTTTATTTTTAATAAAGCCTTCAGAATTTAAGCACTGAATTTTAAAGATGGCAGAGAGAACCCCAAGTACTCTTTAGCTCTTTGATGTCTCACTCCTCTATTTAAAATAAATAAAAAGGTAAATTCTGAATTTTATGCTGGAAAAAAAAATCAGCAGGGGAAAACAATTGTGCTGCTTCTAGAGTGGTCTAGGGCTGGGCAAAATGAGGTGGTTACTTAGTGCTCTGGTGGGACTCTACAGCAGAGGCAGGAAGTGAGCAGCTCCCCATCCCGTTGTGTCAACCACAAGGCTGCCTTTATTTCATGGAAATGATCTGGTTGAGCTCCACAGCTGTTGCAGTAAATTCAGCAATTCATGATTTGTGAAGACCTGTCAATGGCTTAGATATCCAGACATGGTAAAAATGAAACAAATGGCAGTATCAGAGTTAACTTTTCTTCCTCAGGGGGCTGTGTTGTGTCTAGGCTCTGAAGCCTAGATATAAATATACAGGCTTGCAGTCTGCTCTGGGATTGTGGCGTTCCCAGCTGTATTGAGGAACAGAGATTTTTCTTTTTTTCTTGATTTTTAATGTGATTCCTGGAAGAAGTGGCAGTGATCACGTAAATCTTTCAGCTTGACCCTGGAGGACAGCCCAGGAGTTGGTGTTTCTGCCAGAGCGAAGCAGATGGACGAGTGTGGGCTGCAAGGAGAAGAGCCTAAAGCTGTTGGAGGTTAGGACCCTACACCTGGGGCTGCAGGTGATGGTAGCAGCCCTCTCTCCCTGTCCCCACCTGTGCAGGAGCACCCCATGCTCTCCCCTGCAGTGGAGGACCCCATTTCACAGCCATGTCCTTCAATGCCCATTATGGCCAAGGGCACCTGAATCACAGTCCGGGCAGGGATGAAGGCCAGAGACCCAACACGGCAGCACAGTTCATGAACTCCCCTATATTACAACTCTCGAGCTTCAGGTCAGGCATTCATCTATTTAATCAGTCAGGTACCTCAAGTAGCTTACCCATGGTCACCCTGGAAATCTGTAGCAGAACTTGGAAGGGGAGAAAAGAGAAAGAAAGAAAAAGCAACAACACCAAAAAGGAAAACAGATTTCTTAAATGTCTCCTCCACTCTGTTCAATTACACTGTGTCCCATTTAATATCCAAGTCTGTCTGCTCTGGGTTTAGGAGCGGGTCACTAATTCAGGTGGTCACACACCAGGCGAGGGTCTTCCTGGTGTTGGGGGGCCTGGCAGCCCACTCTCTCATGCATCCCAAAGTCCCTCTCAAATGGCTGCTGTTCAGGGCCAGTGTTGGCTGCCACGTGAGCATCGCCACCACTGTGCCTGTTGGCATTAGGTGATGTCCAAGGTAACAAGATCCTATTGTGCCACATAATTACCTTGGTTGCTGTTCGTTTGATTTCTGGAATGCTTCAGCAGAGATGATTCAGTGTCTTCCAGAATGAGATGCTGGACCAAAGTCAGCTTGGAGAAGAGAAGGCTGAGAGGAGACCTATCAGTGTCTATAAGGACCTCAAGGGAGGCAGTGAGGAGGATGGGGCAGCCTCTTCTCAGTGGTGGCCGCTGATAGGACTAGAGGAAACAGCCACAAACTGAAGCACCAAAAGTTCCACAGGAACTTGAGGAACAATTTCTTGCCAGTGAGGGTGCCAGAGCCCTGGCACAGGCTGCCCAGGGAGGCTGTGGAGGCTCCTTCTCTGGAGATCTTCCAACCCCGCTTGGACGCCGTCCTGAGCCACCTGCTCTAGGTGACCCTGCGTGTGCAGGGGGGCTGGACTGGGTGATCTCTAGAGGTCCCTTCCAACCTTAAGCATTCTATGATTCTATGATCTGCCTTTGACAGAAAAGTACCCAGTGATGTTTTCCTGTGTGACCTCACACTTGGCAGAGGAGATGGTAGGAGAGAAGAGATCCTGCAGAGTTTCAATATGCCTTCTGCTGTCTTTGGGAAAATCCACTCATTTGCAAGCCTCTAGAAAAAAAGATATTGTTTGTGATCAGTGTGACCTTGATGGCTGTGGATGCCACCTGCCACTTGCCATGAGCACGACCCAGCCCATGTGCTTGTTCTGGCAGTGCAAACACTGTGGGTAGTCACAGGTACCAGAGTTGAGACAGTAATTTCATTATTAAGGGCAAATCTATCAGTGAGAGGGATGCTGTTGGGATTCCCTTGGGCTGGCCCTCATGTCCCACTTCCGTCTGCACTAACTAGTGGGACTGGGGAACTGACCTGAGACATCACAAACTTGGAGGTGTCTGGGGCTTGTTTTTAGTCAGATCCATCCTCTGGCTCAACTCAAGGTGTTAACATGTGATACTATGGCCAGGAGGAGGAGGAGGCTGCCGTGGTGCAGAGGAAGGCTCTGGGCAAGCTGGAGACCTGTGTAAGCGGCCCCTAGTTTCCTGCTCTCCTTGCCCCATCTGCTGGGAGGTGGAGCAAGGGCAGTGAATGAGGTGTCACAGGGTAATTTATTGTGTCAAACCACAGCCTGACTTTCATTCTCTGTCCTTTGAACCTAAACAAATTCCCTCCAATGTTCCCTCTCCAAAGAGACACTGGGAGAGCAAGGAGATGAAAGGAGGTGCAGGTCGAGGTGTCTATCACATGCTCTTGGAGAAAGTGACTTTCTGCTCGTTCACCCACCTCTGAGTGCTCATTAAGCAGCAGGAGTGAGATGGGAGAGCCCTTGGGGAAGCAGAATAAGTGCTTATTACCACTCTTCTAACACCTAGTGTAAAGGGCTATTGGTTTGCTTGTGCAAGGGAGGCAGCAGAATTGGTTGGTGGTCTTGGTGGCTGTCACAGAGCTGGTGAGATCAGCTGGGGCCCTTCCCTCTCTGCATATAATGTTATCTGAGCCAGGGCCAACAACACCCTCTCCATGTGGTACTCAGCATCTTTAAAACTGTATTTTTTTTATGGTTTTGGGACATCTGCTTTTGAAATCTGATTAAATATGTCTCAGGAACCCAGAAATATGTATTTCAATGTATAAACTGTGTTGGGGAGGAGATGGGGAAGAGGTGGATCACATGGAGTTACGTTAGTTGGACGGGAAGCTGCCTGGGCCAGCTGCGTTTTCCAGACGCAGTGCTCTTCCTGGCATGCAGCTCACAGGGAAATCCCTTTGGGAAACAACAATAATCTGTTGGCACAGCGTAATCTGTCGGCGTGTGGCATGAGGCCGAGCAGTCACGGGCTTTGCCATTTGTGAAAGTCGTCAAGGACTGGCTTTGAAATGAAGCCAAATGCTACCGCTAGCCTTGGCGCTTGGTTATTTCCCTGTCGTGTGACCAAGGTGGGGACTCTGTCCTCATGAGAAAAGGTGATGCCCTTCGGCAAATCTCTTCCTCCGTAGTAAGAAGTCTGGAATACGGGAGACTGGATTCCTCCTTCTGACAAATATTGTGTTCAGCCCAGGGCGTGTGGGAACCTGCATGGGAGAGCGACATGGAAAACAACCTGCTTTTTAAGGCTGTCGCAATGGGAGCACTTACTAGCAAGCTGCCCCATAGAAATCTCAGAGTAGCAGGAAAGGGCTGTAATTAAAGCCAAGTATGTGGCTGGACCACTTTGGGTTGGGTCTGTTGGGTGACCAGTCGACCAGGAGAATCCAGCTGTTGCAGGGAGGTTGTTGGTGATTCATCCTTCCAAGCAAACCCCACATGCTAGCGAAGACTTAGGGAAGGTTGAGGTGTTGGTGACAGTAATAGGAGAGGAGTCAGAGGCTCTGGCAGCAGAAAAAAGGGAAGTTGTTTAAGTTACTTGTCTGAATTAATTAACGCTCCCAAGTAATTTCTTCCTCTCTGGATTCCAGTTGTGCTTCTGGTTGGGATTTACTTTCCCACTGAAAGATGTGGTGCCGTGATGAGCAAGGTGCGAGACTGTAGTGATGAGTAACATGGTTGCAACCAATGCCAGACTTTGGGTTCTTCTTGGTAGAAGCTGCTCGATACTTAAATTTCATTGGGCTTTTTGTTGTACCTCATTTTTCTTCTTTAGTTTGTTTTGTCTCATATCAACTAAAAGCTATTTTGCTGCTGCCACCCCTTTGAGTCCCATGCAGGTCTGTATTTGTGCTGAAAAGTTGCAGTTGTCAGTTGCCAAGGTGTAGATTTTGAGCAGATTGAGTATAAAACCTTGCGTGGACTTTCCTGTTTTGATATGAAAGTGGCAGACTCCTATTCCTAAACAAAACAAAAAATGACATCCCCAAAGCATCCAAGAATAGCTTTAAATTGCTGATAGCTTTAAATTTCTTCTGGTTAAAAATAGACGTGACTTGGAAGGTTCCTGTGTAGGCAGAGCCTGCTAATCATGCTGTAACACCTACTGCAGAACTACCTCCCAACCTGGGATTTGCTGATTGCGGCAACGCGCGCCAGGCTGGAGGCGTCAGGAGCAGGAGAAGGTTCAGGGTCTTGCTGCTGCTTGCCCAGCAGGCCAATTAGCCCTTTCTTAAAGATTTTGCATGGGTGCTGGTGACTTTGCCCTACAAGGGCTGTCATTCCAGGAGTACCTTTTGTACCCTATACCTAGCACAGCATAATTTGAAGTCTTCTAAAACCTATGGTGCAGAGGGCTTCTGGCACGTGAATTAATTGGGAAAGAGATCAAAGTTGCTTTGTTAGTTTTATTTCCCTGTTTTTAATGAATAATGCATTTAAATGGTTTCCTTCCTGAACAAATCACATCTCAACATTTTTTCTCTTCAATTTAATAGGTGGGAAGGTCTAGCCAGGAGGTTTTACAGTTGAAATTCACTTGCTGAAGCACAAGGAAATAATAATGATCGTAACTGCTGAGGCAGGGAGGGAGAGGAATCAGTTTAAGTCTTTAATGAGTAATGCAACAAGAAGTATGAGGCACTAATATTACCGTTTTGTACATTGTAAAGAGGAGGAGTGTCTCATGATAAAACAGAGACTATAGGCATATGTGCTCTTCTCTCTGCATCTGAGGAGGGGTTGGTGTCAATATTGCCTGTTTCTCACTGTTTATCTGTGTCAGCTTAAATTTTTAGTAATAGAGATTTTCTTTTTCTTGTTTGCCTTTAACCCAGATCTTTGCAACAGAACTGGGTCATGGAGCAGTTGCAAATGCAGTTACACTGGCAGGTGAGAGGAATTGGTCATGGGGAACTAGGAGCAGGGCAGGGGATGTCTGCACTGAACTCACCTGCGGCTGAACATGACGTTCACCAACAGCCAGAGGGAAGCTCTTATCTGTGATCTTGCCAAATCGGGTTTTCTTTCCCTAACCACGCAGGTGTTGTGTGTCTCCTGCTGGGCACGGGCTCAGGTATGAGCTGGCCTTCCAGCTGCAGCTCCTGCTTGGGTCTCCAAATTCAATGCTCAGGTTTTTGCCATGTCCCTTAAGTCCTTCCTCTAATCTAAAAGCAAATCCTTCTCTCCTGGCACCTCTGTGCAAGTTAGGGCAGTTCTTGCCAGCTGTTACCATCCCAGCCTTGCTCTGGCAAACAGAAAGCATCACGAGGTTATCATCCCCAAGCTAACCCAGGAACTTGTGGAGATGGAATGACAAATTGGAGCAAAAATAGTTTCCTGCTGTTGAGAAAGAAGCTTAGGGTGAAACTTGGAGCTGTTCTTTTACTTCTGACAGCTTATGCTGTTGTGACAGCAAAGAGAAGGGAGAGGGGAAATGGGGTAAGTGGCTGGCATCCCGCAAACACATCCTCCCTGGCAGCCAGCAATTTCTGTGCAACCTCACAAGCCTCGAAAGCATAAACTTGCTGGCATGCAACAATTTGTGTTTTAGAACTTGGTCTTTTGTGGCACAGGGTTGTGCATGTTCGCCAAAATCTTTTATTACCCTCAGTATTCAGTTTGCTGTGTTCACTGGTACAGAAGCAAATGAAAAAGCCGTTCTGTGTGTGTTTTTCAGCCTTGCAGAACATGCTGCAGTGTTTTGCATTGTAACTATAAAAATGCATAAGTGAACTTGTAAAAGAAAAGAATATTTGCAGGAGTTTATAACAACATTCTGAAATACTCTGTGCACATTTGAAAACTGATGTGATGATTATGATTAAAATTCTATGCAAAGAAATGCTGTGGTTTTCATAACTGGTCTGTAGACTCTGTGTGGCAGCAGAATACACCCTTGCTGGTTGTTTTAAATGTTTCTCAAGTCTCCTTGCTTCTCTCAAGTTCTCACAGAACTTATGCAAATATCTGAAAGGCAGCTATTCCTGTGTAGCTTCCAGCCTTGGCACTGCCCTCCACCGTCCTCTTCCCTCCTACGCCTTTGTGGGCGGCTCCTCAGGAACCACATGATGGTCACTGCAGAGGTGTCCTGTTGTCCCTGTTGCATCCAAATCCAACAGATAGTGAAGTGAACAACTGCCCAAAGAAGTTGTTGGTCCTGTTTTCCTACTAGTGAGGTGAACAGTGAGCTTGGAAGTGAAGTAGAGAGTGTGTTTGGAGCTGGTGAGTCTGACAACTGTGAGTCTGGCAGCTACTGAGCTTGAGATGTGTGCTCAGCACTGCTATATCTTCCTCACCTATCACCATCAGATCCTTGGAGGCATTTATTTTGTCTTTGGAGGCATTGCACGAGTCTAGAAATAAGCTTGTGATGGACTTTGATAACAGTAGCTGAACACTGTCAAACTCACTAATAATGTTAACTGAACAGCTCTGATCCTGTATCTCATGGGAGATATCTAGGACAAGAAACAAAGACCGTGCCCGGAGTGCAGAATTCTGATTTGATGCTCTGCTTGGGGCAAGGATGATGATTATGTGTTCAGTAGGTTCCCAAAACTGCTGGTAATGCAGCTTCATACATGGGAGTGGGAAAATGCTTGTTCTTTGGAGTCAGAATACTGTTTTTCCTGTCTGTTCTCTTAGATGATATTGGCCTGTAGGCCCCTTAAAAGATGAACCACCCATTAAAAAAAGGGGTTTCCACAGAAGACGACAACATGGTCCTACCAATGCTAGATAGTTCTTTCTTTGCTCTCCACAGAAAAATTCTGCAAGTTTCAGAGGGGAGAAGAGCGAGCAGCTGGTTTAAACATAAGCCTCAACTTTTTGTTTGATGTGCCACATGTTTGCTTTGCAATAAGCCTCTGGCTGAGATTTGAACCAACCTGGTTTCATGAGCACACAGACAGAAATAGCAAAAGGCTGGAAACCTCCAGGGATGTAAAGGGGAAGGGAAACCCCATGTAGATAACAAGCTCTCTGTGGCTGTAGCTGTTTTGCAGTTGGCCGACTCATGCTTCCAAATAACTTCTGAGGTGAACTGAAGAGAAGCCTTTGCAATAGTTAAGAAACCTTTTCCCTCTACAGCCTAATGCTAAAAAGGCAGAACTGTCAGCAATGGAAATACCACATTAGGCCATAGCCTTTAAATCACCTTTCTGCTACAGAGTCAGGCTGTTGGCTTCTACTTCAACACTGTGATGTGTTTATATTGCTTTGATTAGTAAGATTTCCTGTGTTTTTTGACCATCCATAGGATTGTGATGATAAAACTCCTGGTTAAAAGATGTCAAGTCTTTGTAAGGGATTTTTCTGTCATCAGAGACATGTTTTCCAGCCTGGAAAACAAACATCTTGCTTTAGTGTGCGTTTCTTTCCAGTAAATGTGAGAGAGGCTCGACAGGCTGCTGGTAGGTAATACTGTGAGAACTCCTACACTCCTGCTTACTAGAAGATGTGTGCACATGTCTGTGTGTATATATATATACACACATACACATCCTGCATAGGCACATTATTCACTCCATCTGCTTTTTTGTAATATATGTATTTATCTCTCTCTCTCTCTCTCTCTCTCTCTCTCTCTCTCTCTCTCTCTCTCGTCTTCTTTAAAAACACCCACTGCTATCTGTTGTTGGGATATGGGCTAGGTGGGTCCTGCTCCTTTGACCTGATCTGCAGCGCTCAGGAGAGGCAGGGAAGGTTGCTGGGGTGCTCCTGTTGCTACTGTTAATTTGCCATCTTGCTCTTCCCTGGCTTGGTCTCTGCTCCGTGCTTGCATATTGCTTGGCCGATGGATCTTGCTCCCTAACCCTCCCGGGAAAGCAAAGAATAGCAGGTATGCTATTATTGCTACTAATAAAAAAAAAGGCTTAATTTATTTTTTTTTTAATCTGCCAGCATTATTGCTTAAGGCTTTTCCACTGTATTTTTTTTTTTTTTCATGTATTTCTTCCAAAGGAAAATTCTGTTGATGCCTACTGGAGTATAACACTAGAAAATGGGATGTATCAGAAGGTACCCAAATGACTTTTGCAGTGCCAGCATTATAGCAGCAGTTGACAGAGCAGGGGGTGAGGCTGGTTTCCAATGGATGAGACTGACGGGCTTTAGTTACTTGGACTCCCTCCTCACTCCGAGGCAAACAGTTGCACCATGCAACGCTCTGTCCTGTTGCTTTCCCCCCCCTTTTTTTTTTTTTTT
>VZSV01000086.1:1143202-1219714 GCA_013398735.1 Nothocercus julius
CCATTTCATGCCTCTCTTTCCCCCCCCTTTTTTTTTTTTTTTCCTCACCATTGTAGGAGCTTAAATAAATGCTTGGCATGAGAAACAAATGCATCCCACAAAGGCTTAGAAATGGATTCATTTGTCTCCCCAGCAGAAGGAGTGTTGGCTTTGGCCTTCCTATAGCAGGAAGGCAGCGGTGGGTGGAAGGAGTGCTGTGGGATGGCACTTTTAACAGCAGGAACAGATGATTTTTTTACTCGTGTGTGTGCACACAGAAATGCACAGAAATGCACCCAGCTGCAGAACTTCAGCTCTGCTGAGTTTATTCGTCCTTCAAGGAGCGCAGGGCAGGGAGGTGGCCGTGGGGCCGGCGCGGACGCGTGCCCTCGCATGACTTGCTGCTGTATTTATTCCCCTTTCCCCCAGTGTGTGTAACTTCCAGTGGCATAAACACGTGCTAGGCATGAAGGGAGAGGAGGAAAGGGGAAGAGGCTTCTTAGTGTTTAATTTTGTAGTTACTTTTACGTATAGGCAGGCCCAGTAAATACCCCATAGTTAGAGAGGTCCAAATATAACCGTGTGGGTGGACAACTCCCTTTGCTGAGTAATTCCTTGCCTCTTTTTACAGCAGTGCTGGACATTGAACCATTCATGGTGGCTGCTTTACCAGGGCTTATAGAGGCTTTTAAAAGTCTGAAAGTCCTAAAGTGGTCTAGAGATGTTTTGGTTTTAGAACGAAGTCCTTGCAGAGGGGAAAATATATAAATTTGGTAGGAAAGTGTCCAGAACACAGCACATGAGGTTGTTCTGCTTCCGTACTGACCTGGCAGCCTGTGCCACTGAGAGCGCTGGACACGAGGGGCTGCTCTGCTGGCCCACGCGGTCAGAGAGCAGAGTTGGGGGCTGCCTCAATCATTTCCGCAGCCCCTGGTAAGTGGTTTGGGAGCTGGGATGGATGCGTGTGGAGGAACTGCCGTCCTGACGAAGACAGGTTGGAGGGAAGAAGCGGGGTTTGATTGGAAAGAGCAGTGGTGTGTCCACCGCTTCAAGCTCCCTTGGGCCACCTGGATGGTTGAACTGGCGTCACCAAACGAGGTTGGTAAATGGGAGTTACCCTAAAGAGCGGAGTAACGTTGGCCGTGCTGAAGTCCGTGTACTGGGCTGACTGCGCTTGCCTGGGAACCCTGCGTCGTGCCGTGCTGGGGCTGCCGCTGGAAACCAACCACAGCTGGGAGGAGCAAGTGCAGGTGTTGGCTGTGGAGGGGACCCAACAAGCTGATTTCCTCTGAAAAGCTGATTTTTTTTCACTGAAAAACTGAGAGCCTTTCTCTGTTTGGCCTTCCCGGAGCAGCTCGGAAGCACAGGCTCGCTGGAACAGGCAAAGCTCAGGGACAAAGTCCCCCACGACCCCCTGCGCGGGAGCCCTGCGGTCCCGGGGCTGCTCTGCTCTTGGCTGTGTGTGGGCTGCTCGCCACGTGGGAGGGCACTGGGGGGCCATTTATTCCACTCTGATCCCTGAAGGAAACTGTAACGAAAACAGGAACTACACGGGCTAAATTGGGAACATATTCACTTTAAACTCTGGTTGATGCGAGTGCATGAACTTAAAGGGCATCAGCTGTTGGGCTCCTAATGGCGCAGCTGATACAAAGGCAGCTGCTGACCCGTGTGCGACTCCGGGTGATTTACTGGCCTCTCACCACCCGCTGCAACCCCCTTCCCTTCCCGCCCCTTGCGAGTCCTGCTGTATGTGCTGATCCCCGAGGAAGGAGGCTTTGCAAGTTTGGGGTTTTGGCCCCACTCCAGAAAAACACTTCAGCATGTGCTTAAACCTGGATCAAGGAGATGCTGACTTGAATTTAAGGGTGGGCAAGTTTCAGAATAACATAAGGAAATCTTTTTTTCTTCACTTCATTTCTGCGCCCCCCCGCCCCTTTTCTCCCATGGAGCTGCAGGAAGCTTGGGCACAATGAAGGAATTGGCTCATCATCTTTCTCTTCTGGAGAAAAAGGATGGACTGCTTGTCCTCTTTACATCTTTCTCAGCCCTGTTTTCTATGGTAGAGAACAAGGCTATTGAAATGGCACCATGATGACTGCGTGTTTGGGAGGGATATTAAACCTCCTCTCATCAGCTCTTGCGTTGGCTGATCAAAATAACATCGTGCATGTGGGGAGGAGGGTGGGTTATCTCGCAGCTGCAGGGCTCCTCCATCCTGCTGCGGTGAGTCTCTGGTTGCACCTGGCGGAGACGGGGACTGCCCTCAAAGGACCAATGCTCTGGGTTAGCCTGGTGATGCCTGTGGTCCCTTAGGTCCTGTTGACTTCAGTGAGAACTCAACTCAAATGTATTTAAGGATTCCCTACAAGAGCAGGCTTTGCTAAGTGAGTCTCTTGGAGTAATTGCTTGGAGCTCGGTAGTGAAGAAAGCGGCTTTCTTTCAGGACTGGCCATACCAGATCCTTTTTAATTTTAATGGGCAAATCCTAGTTTATACTGCATTTACATTTCTAAAATAACTGCAAGTTGTCCTAAAGTCACCATTACATCACTGGGTTTCACGCTTGTGCTTGCGGAAAGGCCACGTGCACAAACAGCTGGAAGGATACGGCAGAAAGTGAGTCGAGCCTTTCCTCCTAAGCCTGTGAGCAAGAGCACAGGGCAGAAGGTCTCATGTGGCTCAGGTGCCTTTGAAGTGGCTGCCCTCAGTGCTGACGGGATGGCTTCCCTTATCTCCTCCCTTATCTCTGCCCCTCCAGAAAGGACCAGGAAACATGCCTGTGATGTGGGACTCTTGCGTTTCAAGCCTCGATTAGGTTGACAGCTGCTGCTATTTTTTTTTATTATTTATTTTATTTTATTTATTTATTTATTTTTTTACTTTTTAAAGCATTTAATCAACACCGCTGGTTGAAAGCAGGGAAAGACTCTACCTGCTTTGATGGGGCAGCTGCGTTGGGGCACCGCGCCTGTGCGACGGCGCGGGACGCCGGAAGGTTACAGGCTGCCCGTCTTTTCCGGCGTGGTTATATCCATGTGGAATGCTTCAGCAACACCCGGCTTGCTCCTTGCACCAGCCTGTGCCCAGAATGTGGTACTGTGAACGGTGGTGGGTGCTTTCCTGTAGCAGTCACCGTTTTGGGCCCCCTCTCCATCCACAAGCGAGGCCTGATGGCGCCCTGGGGAAGGCAGCGGAGCCGAAAAGTGCGCGTGTTGTCCTTCCTCTGAGGCAGGTGTGTCCCAGGTGAGGCTTTCATGTGCATGGCCAGCCCCACCTGGGCCGTGCAGGGGACCCAGGAAGAGCTGGCGGTGACTTTTAGGTCGGATGTGTGTGAATGGCTCTCTTGATCTAGAGCTCAGCGCGCGGCTTTAAGGTTGGCTTGTTTTGGGCAAGCTGTGCTTTGCTGGTAAGTTGTTATATGGCTAATTGAAACCCAGTTTAAAAAAAAAAATTTTTTTTTTTTTAAATATGGCTTCTGAATGCTGGAAGTTTCTAGAGCCTCTTTATAATTGATAAAATATCCACTCTGGGGAAAATGAGCCCGTTGAGGAAAGCTGAGGATGGCACACGCCAAGCAGTGCTTGAGAAATTAGGCTGCATCCAGCACAGGAAGCAAAACTGCTCCAGGTGGCCGTAGTGAAGTGCAGCGTGCGGATGGAAGGAGCGGAAGCGGCGTTCCCCGAGCGCGCGCCCGGCTTGGCTCCGCGAGCGCGACGCTGTGCCGCCGGGCCGGGCCCCGGTGCGACGCGGGAGGCGCTTCCTCAGGAGCTGAGGCGGGAATACTCCTTGGGCTTGAGCTTCTGGTCTGTTCGCCTTGAAGTCATGGGCTAGCGATGTGTCCCGGCACGGGAGAGGAGCGAGAGGAAGGTGGGAAGCGGCGGTTATTTCTGGGTAAGAAAAATCTGCTTTCCACATTTTAGACCTTGGTTGCTCCAGTTCTAAACCAGCGACGTAATCATGGGCTTGGAGAAAGCGCTTTGTACTACAGCAAAACCAGAGATAATGGTAACTATGCCTCAGAGTTATGTATAACAATGTTAATGTTGCGCTGCTTTCTCCTTTTCCCCCCGTGCAGGGACCCTGCAGCGGGATCGCATCTTCAAGAACCTCACGCGGAAGCGCCAGAGGGCCATGCGGAGGCGCGTGCACCAGGTGAACGGGCACAAGTTCATGGCTACCTACCTGCGCCAGCCGACCTACTGCTCGCACTGCAGGGAGTTCATCTGGTAAGAGGGGCTCCGCGGCAGCCTTGCCGCCCCTTGGCACCGGCGGGACCCTCGCTCTGCCACCCATCCTCAATTACCCTGGCCCTTTAGCAAGGGCCGTTGAAATGCCTCCCCTGGCCAAAAAAAGAAAAAAGAGGATTAGCAGGATTATATTTGCAGGCTGGTGTGCACTGAAGAGATGGCAGAGCTTGAGTGAAGTAACTCGGATGCTGGAAGCAAAGTGGGAGAGCGTAGGGATGGAGCAACAATCCTTGCTTTTAAGCATAGATGTTATTTGAGGAATCTGAAGAAAGACTCCAAATGTGCATATGAGTGGGACTGTGAGATGAGAATGACAAAATGAGCTTCTTAAAAGATGCGAGAAAATGCCTGAGAACAGAAGAGCCATCAGAGGTGTAAGGCGTGGGGGCATGTATGCAGGAGAGTAGGCAGAGCATGGAGAAAACCCTATATATGCCTCTAAGAGGATCGAGTCAGGGAGGTAATAACAGCGTGTGGGTAATTGGGATCAGTCTCTGTGTGGTGTGTGTTGGAAGCGAATGAAGTAGTTTAGGAACTACCATGAGGGGGAACATGGGGAATAATGTGTATGTTGACAGCCTTTCCTGTGAGTTACAGCCCTTGCTGTGCTCTTTTCCACTCACACACCACTGTGCCAAATTGCACCATTATTTCTGGGCAGTTTTTCCCCAGGGATCTGGTCAGTTGGGATCTTCTCACCTTGTGGTTCTTATTTTGGAAATGATCTGAACATCATAAAGTTTGACGTTGTAACGTTAAATTATGTGTTTTGTTTTGAACAGGGGCGTCTTTGGGAAGCAGGGATATCAGTGCCAAGGTAAGGTGCTCCGCTCCTGCTTGATGTGCATGTAGGATGCACTGTGTTCTGGCAGTGCATCCCCGTGCTGCTGGGATGGCCTGTGGCTACAACCTTCTCTCTAGTTCCCGTTTGTCTTTCTGCCACAGCCAACCAAACTTGGGCACTGTAGCAGCTGGCAGGCTGATGGCTTGCATGCGTGCAGGAGCAATCATCTACGTTCATGCCAACACCTGGGTCTGGTTGCAATGTTCCACCCATAGTTTTGCTTCTGTGTAGATCTAGTGAGTTGTTGAGTATGAGCAACTTCCAGCTAGGCTTGAGTGATCACCATGGCACTGCCCAGCTGGGACACCATGTAGGCTACTTGAGTGGCCCCTCTTTCTGTGTAGTTAAGCAAAGTCAGATTAGGGATGTGACTTCAAAAGACAGCTTTGTGGGATGGCACCACATTCCTGTGTGAAAGCATATTTGCCTGAATGGCAGTACCGATGTATGTGGTGCCTGTTTGCACTTAAATATTGCTCTGATGTTCCCTTTTGTATGATAGTAGATGGTATGATAGTAGAATTACTTGCTTCATCTGTGCATGCTTGCTCAGAATAGCCTTTTTACACAGCCTGTTTCTTGTGCAATGTGGTAGGGCGCTAATGTCTTCATATGCAAGGAGGCCTCATAGAAGCAATACAGGTATATGGTAAAACATCTGTGGGGGAAAATAAATGTTATTGATAGAGCCTGATGAGCAGAAGCTTGAGTCTGCAAGGAACAGAATTACATGGGAATCTGCAACACATCTGCAAGCTAAAGTTTTTCAATCCAAAAATCTCCTTGCACAGGGAGTAGGGGTGGCCCTTGGTGGTGTCCCTCCACTGGGAAGTAGAGTGGAGGAATCCAAGCTCATTCCAGTCAAGCCAGCCGTAGACCTTGAGACAGCCCAGCTTTGCTCTAGGGCTGATTAGCCTCCTGATGGAGACTAGGTGATTAGCCTCGACACGGCGCCGTTCTGCTGCAGTTATCCAGCCTCCCAGGTCCGAGCATTGCACTGAGCCGTAATGATAGACCAGCCTGCGCCGGGCTTGCTTGGGTGTCCTCAGTAAGACATGCAACTCCACTGGGATGACAGATGGCTTTTTATGTCTCAGACCTGCATTCTGTCGTACCACTTGTGTATAATGTGTGCAATACTCTCTGCTGCACAATTTCAAAAGCAATTTTCAGTTAGTTTATGAAGTTAACATGCTGTTTCTGTGTGCATCACCCATATTTTATATAGATAGCTATTTTCCAGGCAATATAAATAAAAAGAGTGCAGAATTTCTGTTGCAACGAGTGGAAATATGTCTCTAGATTTGTTAGGCGATTGGGGAAATTCTAAAGCTATCCTGATCCTTTTTCACATCTTTACTGTGCCCTGGTGATGTAGATGAGCCTTAAAGAACCCAGCTGATGGTTTGATGTGTTTTGAGTCTTTCAACAGCTCTTTTCAGCATGCCTCTCTTATTTCCTAGTATGCACCTGTGTTGTACACAAGCGCTGCCATCATCTAATTGTTACAGCTTGCACATGCCAAAACAATACTAACAAGACAGACCTCAAGGTAAAGTCACATTAGTTATTTTAAATCATCCTACTTTATGAATCTTTAGGGTTGTATGGGTTGCCAGGGGCTGTCTCATAATAAATTTGCTCTTCTTTGTGTTAATCGTCATTCATAGATTTGAAAGTGAGGGATAGGAGTATATATCATACAGACCAGGCAGTATCAATCTGTCTGCTCCTCTGCTAATTCCACTCATTGGTTGGACTAGCCACATAGTTTAGAAAGGCATGGTGTGTTCATCTGAAATAATCAAAAATAGCAAATCCACTGTTTTCTGTAGTAATTTACTTTCATGATTAACTTTGTCATCTTCAGACAAAAAACATGGCATCTGATTATTAATTTGATTTTTTTTCTGGTTTTAAAATCCAACTATTTGTCCTTGTTATGCTTTTTTTTTTTTTCTCCCTCCTTGTGGGTTAAAGTGCCATTTTAGTCCTCTTTCACACCTTGACTCTATAAAATTACTTTGTATTGAAGAAACGTGTGGATAGCTGGTGTTTCCAAAGGTTTTATTTCCTGTTAGTTTTGGCTGTATTTGACACAAGTAACATCCTCATCAGAATGTAAAATCTATGCTGCACATTGCACGTCTCATTTCTGTTATTGAAAAGAGGTGATAACTGAGCAAAATTCACACAAAGTATTCATAGTTGAGTAGCTCTGTATTATCCCATGCAAAAACCACTGCAGTACATATAAGCAATTGCATTTGCTCATTATTTTTCTATGCAAAACTCTACAGCTAGATCTCTTAAGCGATTATAAAATGTCTAAGCTACTTAGAAGAAAAAAAAAAAAAAGAAGAATAAAAAAAGGATAAAGTTTCTCACTAAACTCATTGTTTAGCACTTCTGTCTTTTCTTTAAGCTGTGGACTTGCCTGTCAGTCTTCTAGGATCTGCATGTTAAGGCACAAAATAGAAAGCAATGAAGAGGTTAACTAGAACTGGTGCTTCAGCTGATGTAACACTTTCTAAAGTGTCTTTGGGATCTGAATGATTCACAGTTGGAAAAGAACAAGGTTAAAAAGGGGATGAGAGCAAGTGATAAAGCTAAATGTGGGCCTCAGATGAAAGGCTATTTAATAACAAGGAAGGTTAAAGAAGGAATGAGAAATTTAGGAGGAGCTGGGAGAAAAGTATATCTGTTATATGCCATAAAATCAGAAATTTGTCATAAAAGTAATCTGGTTGCACATGGTATGTAAAATAGTAATTTGAAAACTGGTTAGCTGCATAATTCTGTACCTAGCAGGATTTATATTTGGCACTTAAACGAGATAGGTCCGTGATGAGGTAATTCATGCTGCGTAAGTCAAAATTTGTTTTCTAGAACCTGGAATTAGCTAAGCAGCCCTTTTTAAAAATCTGCTTGGTCAGATTTTCCAGCCTGTCCAGCAAGTGAACCAGAGCAGACTTGCAGGAGGTGAGATTTGTCTGTAAATGGTCACCAGAAGTGAACAGCAGTGGATCAGGGTATTTTCCAAGTTGGAATTATATTCCTTGCTTTGCAGTTAAATGTATGTAAATGAATGTGAATTTCTGCATGTATTTGAGTGTGTGAATCTGTGCATTTCTCCTGGTGCCTCAGGTGACCGAGCAGAGGTTTGGAATCAACGTTCCTCACAAGTTCAGTGTGCACAACTACAAAGTGCCCACGTTCTGCGACCACTGCGGCTCCTTGCTCTGGGGGATCATGCGGCAGGGCCTACAGTGCAAAAGTGAGCAGCTTCCTACTATGGCCTTTTAACAAAATGCATATATTTTTAGACTTTTGATGCACCGTGTGGGTTTGAGCTCTGTAACCGCTAAGGGAAGGCCAAGTGATGAATATTCATCTTGCAAGAGTTACAAAAAATGTTGATCTACGCTTTATCTCAGGCTTCAGAAGGGACTTTTGCTGGTACTCCCAGTACAATTTTGCTTCACTTGGCATTGCTGAACATACACCTGGGTGTTGCGGCTGTCTGCATTAATTTTTCTCTTAACCTGAAGACTTTTCTTCAGCTAATGAGATAAGGCAACAAAAAGTCATCCAAGGGGGTAAAATAAAAGACGTTGCTCTGGGGTGACTAACCTGCCTGTCATGCTGTTAATGATGACCGAGCATGTCCTGATGCTCTGCTTTTGTCTCCGTGATGCAGACTGCAAAATCATGTGGGTATTAAACTGTCTCCACTTGCCTTTGTCTCCCACAAGAGGGTGCGTGTGTGTCTGAGAGCAGCAGATCTTTTCCCACCGAATAATGCATCTCTAAAATTAGTAGCTGTGCATGCGAGGGGAGCGTGTTGCTAATTCTGTGGCATTATAAAGCCAAATGGTACCTGCAGGCCTAGCTGCGACGGTGCTTGTGTACCTGGCAGTGGGACTTGTGCTTGGGAATAGCCTCGAGCAACTCGGGCTACCCGCAGAGTTGGGTTAAACCTGCCTGATTTCCAGCAGTTTATTCTCATGTATGTGTCCCAGTATTGTCTCTGCTGAGACTAGGGGCAAATATCCCTCTAGTTCAAAGACACAGGGTAGAGCCGGAGGGGTGAGAGTCAGTAAATCCTTCCGAGTTGTTCAAAGTGTTCAACTGCTTTAATTTTCCACCCCTTACCACCACCCCCTCCAGTATGCAAAATGAACGTCCACATCCGATGTCAAGCCAACGTTGCACCCAACTGCGGGGTGAACGCGGCAGAGCTTGCGAAAACCTTGGCGTGCATGGGCCTGCAGCCGGGGAGCATTTCCCCAAATTCGGTGAGTCATCTTTCCCCCTTCGTTTTTAAAATTTATTCTTATCCTGTATTTTGAAGCTTCTGCAAGGGAGTCCATTTACATGAGTGCAGTCAGGGTGGGAGGCGCTGGGCAGGGGGCTGCAGCAGCAGGCTGTGGCTGTCTGCAGCCCCTGGTGAAGCCTTCTCTTGGAGCACAAATATCTGGTATCCAGTTTGATCCTGGTGGAGGCTTCAGTCTATAAAGATTAACTTGTCTGACTATGTGTCATAGTGGTGCAGCTCTACTGACCCTTATATGCTTGGTATAAGTAAGAGGGGAATCAGACACCAGACTAGTTAATGGTCAATATAGCTCAAGCCTCCACTCTTCCCCCAAAACAAATGCACTTTCTGCATATATGGCCCAGGGCACACAAATCTGTGCTTAGTCTTTAACAGCTTCTTAATATTGTGAGCTTATTACTCTACTTAAGTGATCAGAATGTGCTGTGAGCTTAAACTGGCCTTGAGTTTTGCCACGTTTCTGGGTGTTTTTGGTTCTCCCCTCCTGACTGTAGCAGTGAAAAGTCTTCCTGTGCAGGGGGGAATTTTGCTTTACATCAAAATGGTCACAAGGTGGAGCTCAAGAAATCTCTGTGGCTGTTCAGAGTAATAAACTGCACAAAAGTACTTGCAGTTTATATGCACACTTGTATGCTGAGAGACGGGCACCGAAAGCCCTGGAGATTGACCTGATCTTCTATACTGCAAAAACAGGTGCTCCAGAAATGCTTATGTCTAATACTAGCAGAATTCCTGAAAACACAGAGGGATCTCATTGCGGGTGTGGGAATGAACAGCCCTCCTTCGGATTTGCAGCAGTGGAGGAAGCCCAGCTTCCCAGTAGGGAGAGAAAAATGCATTGTAGCTTGGATCCCCCTGAGCTCTGTGGGCTTTGACTAAGAGTCTTAAAATCATGTATAGACTAAAGAGGGTCAGATCAGATCAAACCTGTTTGGAGCCTAGATCTCACCAGCACTTGTTACACTGCAGAAATGCTGTATTCCTCCTTGTTCTGACATCACACAGGAGACTTGCAGGTTTTCTTATTTATTGCCTTAATTTTCCAAGGAGGAAATGTGGGAAAAGGCAGTCTTGCTTCTTGGGACTGCTGGGCAGTGGGTGCACTTAACGTTCATGGGACAGGAGCTAGTGATGGTATCTGAGCACGGTTCTGTACAGTGGTACGGTTTGCTGGTCACACACAGCAGCTATGGGGTCCTGGTTGTACCCATGGGCTTTCTGTTCCTGTGGCGATATGGGGCATCTTAACAGGGCCTAAATGCCCCATCTGGTGGGATGGCTTCTTGTGACCACTTCTGCAAGTCTGGGCACGCTGCAGTTTCAGTGCGGGCTGGTAGTTCTTTATTTTCCTCTAGCAGAAACTGGTTTCAAGATCTTCTTTGAGACATCAGGGCAAAGGCAGCCTAAAGGATGGCAACAATGTCAGTGAAAGTTCAGCGAGCAAACTTGGCATCAACGACATGACCTTCCTCCGCGTGCTGGGAAAGGGCAGTTTTGGAAAGGTGAGCATTACATGTGCCTCTTTGAGGGAATACTCCATTAATTTAGAAGATACTAAGGCATGTGATGTTATTCCATGATGTGGTACACAAGCTATCCTGGGTGGGGGGATATCTTGGTGTAGAGAGGATTGTTAGCGAGAGGAGGGAAGAGAGGCAGAAAGATGACAGCAAAGTGAATTGGATATCACAAAAAAAGCAGTAATCCAAAGAAGAGCTGCATGTCAGGGCCCATAGCATAACTTGCAAGCACATGTGTTAGCACCCGCTTGGGCAGCATTTCTTGGAGAAATTAAGAATGTTTCCTTTAAAGGAAACAAGGCAGTGATTTCTCATGCAGGGAGGCATGGGGGGGTGGCTCATTTCTCTGTTTTGCCTCAAAATTAATGAGATAGTGCATTGGAAACGGATAACTGAAGAGAGAAGTAGGAAGAGTTGCTTCGACCCCAGGGCAGGATTTCTGCCGGCAGTGGATGAGCTTTGGCCAGCCAGTCCTGCCGTGTGCGTGGGCACTGCTGGCTGCAGACAGCAGCGTGGACGGCGCGCTGCTGCCCGTGCTCGCAGGCTGGCTCAGGCACAGGCCTGCCCCTGAGGTTACCCTAGTGTGAGAAGGTGCAGGAAACTCTGCTGCCTGTAGAGGCAGGAAGCTCAGCCCCTGCCATTTGTCCCCCTCCTTTTGTGTAGGTGATGCTTGCCAAGATGAAAGAGAACGGGCAGCTCTACGCGGTGAAGGTGCTCAAGAAGGACGTCATTCTTCAAGACGACGACGTTGAATGCACCATGACGGAGAAGCGCATCCTGTCCTTAGCAAGGAACCACCCGTTCCTTACCAAGCTCTACTGCTGCTTCCAGACTCCTGTAAGTACAGCGGGGTTGGCAGGACAGCACCAGACAGCCCTCCTCCTCACACTGCCTGGTGTGTTCAGGACAGACGCACTCGCCCGTGTTCTTGTTCCCCCTTCACAGAGACACCTCCATAGAGCCGGGAGACAACTCTCTGCTCATGGGCGGACAAGCCCTCTGCTCTGTTCCACCACTCGCATCTGCTGATGCATGGGAATTTGTCAAACAAAATCCTGGCTGGTTCTAACCTTCCAAACAAAGTGGTAGTAAAAGGAAGACTTTTTCTTGTGTGATCTTCCTTAGAAGCAGTCAGTGTTTCTGAAGGCATATGCACAAATGCCTATAAACCTGCAGTATCCTCCAGTTGCTGTGGTCTTGGGGCTCAGTGGTCTGCTGGCTGAACTGCGTTCATGTGTTATCTGCAAACTCAGTGTACTTAAGATGAGGAGCAGCCTCCTGTCCCTACCCAGTCTTTGTGTGCTCCTCAGGACACTGGGGATATGAATTCACATCTCTCTGGGGATACTGAAAAGGATTTTCCAGATATAAATGGACCCTGAGTCAGACTGCTGAGGTACAAGAAATATATAATAATTCAGAAATATATATGCTGATATGTAAGAAATACACTGTGAATAAGTGGCATTGCTGCCCCTTGTGCAGTCAGGAACACAAATCACACCCTCAGAGCCCAGCCTGGAGCCTGTCCTTGAGTGTGCACATGGGTGTTGCTGGTGGGGGTGGTGGATGGTGGCTGTGATGGAGCCCATGGTGGTATCTGAGCACGGTAAGTGTGGGAGTCCCCGAGCTGAGCTGTTTTTAAGACCAAAGTGTCTTCTGCAGTGTAGTGCTTCAATATTGTCCACACTCCTTTCCTGTTGCTTTTTATCCATTGCTAAATGCTAATGGAGTTTGCATAGAAAAGAGGCAGGAGAAACTTGTCCTTTAATTGTGGCTTCCATCCTCATTCCCGAACCACAAGCCCTCAAAAAGCAGCTGAATGCATCGTGCCACCCACCTGTCTCACTTCTCACTGGGGTGATGCAACATGAGCCACAGGGTTCAAGAATGATGCTCATCTAGGCCAGAGCCTTTGGGGCAGACTCACGTCACAGATGTTAATTTTTAGGTTTTTTTTTTTTTTTTTTTTTTTGGATATAGCTGCTGTGGTTCATAGAGCAGCCATTCTGTAGGTCAGAAACAAAACTAACTTAAACTTCACTGTTGTCACCTGTAACCAAGGAAAATCCCTTTGGTTTCATACTATCAAGACACACGGCTCAAATTTTAATAGCTTTATTGAAGATTTAATGTAAAATTTCCAGACTGTCCAGTACTGTATGCTGTTTGAGCTTAGACCTAGGATAGCAGCATTTTCTGCCCCTTATTGCTCTGTTCTTTACTATGGCTTTATTTACCAAACTGCAATGTAGATGTGAAAATAGCAAGTGTGCTCCTGGGCTGTATAGTGTATTTTCAGGGCAGTTAGAGAAGACTGCAGGTCACTGTACCAATGCTGCTTTTGTGTTCAAAAATAAGTGCAGTTTACTAGGGGTGCAAAGAAGATTTTCTGGACTGATGAGGTAATTGAGTCTTTTGCAAAAGGAGAAAAAAAAAAGAAACAGGAAGAACTTAGCCTGTTTAGACTGGCAAATTGAAAGCAAAAAGAGGATCTGATTGATGTCAAACACTAAGAAGAGAACACAGCTATCAAGATGCTGGGTAAGATTAAATGAGTCTAGGCTGGCTATGGATACAGTTAGACTGGAAATGAAAAGGAGGTTGTTAAGCAGTAAAACGGTCCAGAACAGGAATTTCTAGAACAGGTTCTTGTCAGAGGAGGCAAAAACCCCAGCCCTTACCACCCTGAACACATGCGTGGACAATCTCTGGAAGGGAGTCGTGTTTGCGGTGACCAGACCCTCCAGGTTTCTCCTATTCTCTGCATCTCACGTTGTTTCATTAGCTGGATTGTCAGCACCAGTAAATGTCTTCTGGCCAGTAATAAAACCAAAAACAAGAGAGGCATTTGCAAAAGAAGGAATCGATTTCAGACTAATGTGGTTCCTGGCGTCTTTTGTCCACATTTTGCGCTCAGTGACACCGCCTCAATCCAGAATAACCAGATTTAAGTTGCTTATAAAAGCATAATTAAATCCCTTTGCTATAAGACAGGAATGATTGCAACAGTAGGGTATTTGCTGGACAGAGCCCTCCTAGGAGGGTTTAACTGGTAGTACTGCTAGAGTACCTAGGCTTTATGTTCTTTTAAACCCCCCTAACAGAGGGGTTGTCCCCTCTGTTAACACTACTTTGGGAGAGAACAATAGATATGTATATATATGTACTATATATGTACGTGTATATTCATCCTTTGTTAATAAAGGAGTAACTACTATTCAAAATGCCATCCTGGAGCCATATTTAAAACAGCAAAGCACTTTCTTGTTTGGGGCTGTGGGGAGGTTTATACAAAACACTGTCTAGTTTCACTTTCAATTGCACAGACCACATCTCAGAGCGCAAGCTCTGGAAATGTGACTTTAGCAGCCCCATTATGGAAAAGCTGAGTATGAGCGAGCAGCCCAGTCTCATTGTGACTGAGGTTAACTACGTCCTGGGCTGTTTTAGAAGGTCAGGGGCTGTCAGTGAGTCATGAGCCCCCCTGCTTCGCACTGCTGAGGCTGCTTCCAGAGTGTGGTTGTCCAGTGCCCCGCTCTGTTTCAGAAGGAGACTAGGGGGACTTGGAAGTGTCTGAAATACTGCCATGCTCAGAAGTACTCAGACTCAGTAAAGGGGGGACTTTGGAGGTGTTGGAAATGCTGCACTACTCAGAAGACAGGCTACTGAAAGGTGCTTTGAGAAGTTGGATGGGTCGAGGTCTGTTTGAATCTGGATTCCTATATAATATTCCACCCTATTCCACCCTAACCAACAAACTGCTCTGACTTAGATGGCTCAGGACTGGCTTGGACTTGTCTGTGCTGCACACTGCTGTGTTGCCCAGTGCCAGTAACCTAGCGTTAGCTGAGCTGGCACTGGTGCCAGGAGCAGCAATGCATTGCTCGATTTGATCCACGTTGCTGCTGCTTTTGCCTAGAGCCAGTGGAGGTTTTTCCACACTCGCATCAGCTGCCGATCATTCTCAGAAAGGTCGCTGATCTCTCGTGCTGCCTCTGTGCAACATCTCTTTTGCGTGGACCTGAGTCTCAGCCCGTGCTGGGCTGAGGCTGCCCGAGCTCTACGCAGCCTTTTTGCTGCCGCACGGGGAGATATTGCAGCCACTAGGTGGTAGGAGCTACAAATGTTGTTCTCTGCCTCCTAGGTCGCTGTCTTCAGAGCCTAAGAGGAGCTATCAGCAGCCTGGCAAGCGGGCAGAGGCTGGAGGTGGCCCTGGGCTGAGCAACACCCAGGTGCTGACGGGAGAGGAGCAGCTTCTGAGACCTGCACCTCCACATACCCTTCGTGCAAGGGAAGGAGCATGCAGTTCCCTTGCAGGGGTGAATTTAAATCCAGTTGTAGCTGTGCCTGAGTTGAGGGCTTCCTTGCTCACCACAAGCTGACCTGCATCTCAGCTTTTGTTTTTGTTTTTTTTTTTTTTTAATGCATGTCTTGCTTTGGGTACTTTCAGCCTTGCCTAAGCCATTTACTTCTGCTTTTTCTAGGGCCTGAGACTCATCCTTTAGTGTCAGAGGGGATTACGCTCCTGCTGCAGTAATCTGTGAGTTGCTGACAGGTGCTCGGGCTGACCTGCGAATAATCCTGGATTCTGTGTTCAGGGTCACAGGCACCAAAAAATGCTTGTTTCTGTTTACCTGGCACTGGTGTCACCCAACACCTCCACAATACGGTCCTGGAGCGGCTGTAAGAGGCTGCATGTGCAAATAGTCAAGTCAGTAACTTAATCCTGGGGAATGTAGATTGTGGAATGTTTTAATTAAAATGAGTTTAAATAAGTAGATCTCTTGTTCCTTGGGGTTTAGGAGCCATCCTTCCTGCACAGGTGGTTTGCCTTTGAAATCCTTTTGTTCTGACTCCCATGCATGAGAATGAGAGAGGCTGGAGGAGATCAGCTTCCCATGTAAATGGTGTCGAATGACAACGCTGAGAGGCTTCTGCATTTTGTGTTTATTGCCCTTTTTCTCCTCGCCACCACAGGGTGCTTTCAGGGGACCGTCCCCCAGGCAGTGCTGTTTCCAGCGCTGTCCCTGTTAGCCTGATCATTATATGGATTTGCTTCCCATGCTGACAACTGCTGAGGCGCAGAGCCCATGTGTGTCATTCCAAAAATAGTGAGACATGAAAACTTGGCAGAGGGACATGACTTTCTGTAACGAGTGTCCTTCAGAGATAATAGCTCACAGGGTTACTACTGGAGCTAGGGGGCCCAGGGATTCCAGAGCAGCTAATCATCAAACTGGTACCATTTTATGAGGACAGCCTGCTCTGTCAGAGATGCAGGTTTCTGCCCCTTTAAAAGCTGCAGGCAAATGCCACCTCCCTGACGCAGAAGGGAAAGGTCACTCTGTCACCCTGGCTTCCAGGGCACCCGCAACAGGTCTGTGGTCAACGTGGTCATCGGGTCACAGAGCTCCCAGGTGCTTAGGGAGATCTCCTGATCTCGCTGACCCTGCTTGAGCAGGGTAGATTGAACTTGATGATCTTTAAAGGTGCCTTCCAGCTTCATCCGTCCTGTGGCTCTGAGCTGGCTCTGCGTTTCACCTCGCAGAAGTGCTTGAGCCACCTGGAGCAGAGTTTAGCAAACATGAGCCCCAAACTCCCAACACAAGTGGTGGGACCGAGCAATAGCAGCTGGCTGATCACTCCCCTGTCCCCAAGAGGGGTCTAGCTGTGCTGCTGTGTCGAGGACAGCCCTTGGTCACACTCCCTGCAGGGATCTCCAGCATCATCCTGGTTGTCCACCAGTGGCCCCCGTTATGAAGTAGGCAGAGGGTTCAAGGCAGCCCAGGGGCAGAGCCCTGCATAGCAGCGATAAGGAAGTGCAGAAGGGGAGTGCAGCCTTCCTGGGGGTCTGGTTGGATGAGCAAGTATCCCCACACAGTCCAGGGAGCATCCTGGGGGAGATAAGGAAATTGCGAGGCCTCTTTGATGTTCTGCATGGAGCTAAAAGGGAGCCCTTTGGGAGCAGTGAGGATAACTTTGATCACGTCTAACCCCCCAGCCTTCCCTCTCTGGTTTATCAACACACTGCGTAGGTACCACTGGATACATTCACATATCTGACAGCCACGTGCAGTTCTGGGATGATTTTCTGCAGGCTTGCTGCGTATTTTCCCCCTTTCTTAAGCACCAAGTCTGTCGCTAGCCCCAAGCCGCTGTGCTGGGAGGCTAGAGTGTACTTTGGTTATATTGCTGTCAACCGAAATCAAATAAAAATGGTGATGGGAACATCCTGTTCGTTGGCCTGTCCTCTTCCAGGAGGTTTGGTAGGACTTTGCATTTCTTTTGGTAATAAACTCGCAAGAAAGGGAGGTGCTGCTGCAAAGTCCTTTGAAGTCAGGCTTTAGGAGCTGGAGTTGTGCTCTACCTGAGATCCCTAGATGACATTGGGAAGTTCTTTTTGGAGGGATGTCCAACAGGGAGATATTGAGGAGTCTCCACCTTCCTGCTCCTGCCATATTGCCTTTGGTGTGGGTGCGCCTGGGCACGCTGTGTCACTGGAAACCCGTAAAAAAAAATTTTTTTTGATGGTGTTCTGACCCAAATTGTCAGTAAACTGATGTATGAGGCTACACAGTTCTCCTCTAAAGTAGAGTTTGAAAGGCTCAGCTCTGTCTCTAAAATGCCCAGAAGCAGTTTGTGGTGGTCTCTTTCTGGCAGGAAGATGCAGAGTCTTGCCCGAGTGTGGAGGCAGAAGGGTGTGGGGTTTTTTGTGGTGTTTCTTTCTCGCTGGCCATGGGTGGAGTGTCTTCAGATGATGAAACAAGATCAGGCTGACATTTCTGATTTCATCTGTGAACTTTGCTGGGTGTCCACACTTGTAGTGAGTGCTGCAAGATACGAAGTGATTTGAGCTGAAGTGAAAACATGAACTAAGCGTTAGCCACAGTTGTCATCTTAGCACTGTTGTAGCCGCTTAACAAAACTTTCCTGTCCTAGTTGCTCAGGGTCCTTTGGATGCCGGCATTTTTACAAAGCTGAGAAAAATCCATCTCCACCTGCAATGGCTTCTGAGAAATAACTGTTAGTCAGACAAATTTGTCAGGCCCAGTACAATGTTAACTGAAGGAGGTTGTTGCATACTGTTAGTCACAGTAAATGAAAGTAGTATTTTTGTTTGACCTTAAAATCTAGGAAGTTGTGGCTTAGAAAGGGGTGGAAAGTGAGCCAGCTTGGGCACCTGTTTACATTGGAAGAGAACTTATTGAAACTCAGAGGAGAGCTAAGCAGATATGGCTCAAACCAGCCATGTTGGTTGGTTAAGTGCTTAAGGTGCAAGGGTGGATCCACAAAACCCAGCTGGCAAAGTCACTGTGCAGTGTTTTGGGGCTGTATTTTTTCTGAGGACCTTTGGCTTAGCTTGTAGAAGTCTCTAGCTTTCCCCAGGACAATCTGAAGTTGGCAGATGTTGCAGACAGTGAGTGTTTTTGAGAAGTAATGCAAAGCTGTCTCAAATTGATCACTCTGGACTGGCAACAGCAATGCCAGAGCTGGAAAAAGAGCACCCAGCATGATCTTTATACAGCTGCTCTCATCTGAGATACCATGATAATGGTAGCCAGCTGAGGGGTACACACATCCTGCAGATCTTTGATTAGTGAGTGATGAGTATAGCGTGATACAGTCAAGCAGGGTTCTTTATTGATGAATTTATTCACCTCTAGGTCTGGCTAGTTTTGGTCTTGCAAGTGTGCAACACAGTACAGATTAGGTGTTGAACTGCTGGAAGGCAGCTCCGCAGAGAGGGATTTGGGAGCCCTGGTTGACAACAAGTTACCCATGAGGCAGCAACGTGCCCTCGTGGCCAAGAAGGCCAACAGGATCCTGGCTGCATCAGGAGGAGCGTTGCCAGCAGGGCGAGGGAGGGGATCCTGCCCCTCTGCTCAGCTCTGGGGAGGCGGCACCTGGAGCACTGGGTGCAGTTCTGGGCTCCCCAGCACAAGAGGGACATGGAGCTTCTAGAGAGGGTCCAGCGTAGGGCCATGAAGATAATTAAGGGACTGGAGCATCTGTCTGGAGACATGTGCAAGTACCTGAGGGGTGAATGTAGGGAGGACGGGGCCAGACTCTTCTCAGTGGTGGCCAGTGGTAGGACAAAGTGGTTAAGAAAACATGTGTAGAAACCTGGAGGGTGTAGGTAGGCTCTTGATTTTTATATTTTTATTTTGGAACAGGGACCCGCCATGCCCGTAGCCTGCGCTGTGTCGTAGCCGCTCCGCTCTCCTGGAATAGCTCAGGGTTACTGCTCTGCTGCGCGCGCCCGCGGCAGCCGTTACCCCGAGGGACCCCGGGCCATTTATTTATGCCAGTCGGAAGGGCCCGTTTGCTCTTCTCAAGGCCACATTTACGTGTGTCGCTGCCGTGGCGAAGGGAAGTCTGCGCTGGGCCACTGTCAGTGGCGTAAAATAGCAGAGCGCGGCTGTAAGTGAGAGCTGTCCTGGCCCTGGAGTGGTTTTTTCATTGAAGAAAAAGGTAAAAATGAATCCCGCCGGGAAACTGGTCCCTGTTCCAAGTTTATTCACTGATTATAGGCCAGCTGAGTCTCAAGGAAATGTGGCAAGCTGCTTACTCCATTCCTGCATGTGCTGAACTTGCATCTCTCTGGCTGAAAAAACAGAAAGCAGCACAAGAAAGAAACCTTCTCCGCAGCCTTTCAGGCGCGGCGTGGCACGCGGCGCTCTCCGCCGCGCCGAGCACCAGCGGTCAGTCGTGTTCCAGCGCAGGCAGCTGGGGGCTGCCCTGGCGCCGTGCCGAAGCCCGGCCGAGCTCGCTTGCCCCGCGCTGGCGCGTGCAGAGGCGGTTCCAGCAGCTCCCCCTCGGTGAGCCCGGCTGCTGACACCTGCAATCCCGTCCCGTCGTGAGAGCTCGGCAAGCCGAGCCCGCTCGAGCAGCCCGCGCTCGCGGAAACCTCTGAGTTGGGAGCAGCAGGGAGCTCGCGGGGGTTTGGGACCAGCCACAAGGCTGGCTAGGGAGGAGAGGCGTCTCAGGGCACAGCAAATAGCCGGAGCACAGCTACGGGCTGTGCTACCCCTAGGAAAATAATTATTGTGAAACAAATCCGGTTAGCGCTTCTTTCCTGCTTCCCGTGCCTTGTCCCTTATGGACACTTGCACTGCTGGTGACCAGCGCCTTCAGGAGCCTGGTCCTAAGAGCAGGGTTTGTTTGCCCGCTTTCAGATAGACCTCAGGCTGGGTTTGTGCAGCCGCCGTGGGAGAGGAGGAACGGCGGGCACGCCGAGGACGCCTGCCAGCTCTTGGGATTATCTAGCAATCATTTGTTTGCGGCTTCTTTAGCCTCACTACTCTTTTTGGAAGCAAGAACCTTTTGCTGTAACACAGTTGTCTCTGTATGGAGATGGTTTTGAAAGCCTGCTCTCCACTCTTGCAAAGCATGAACTGCCAAAACAGTGAAAAATGACTGTTTTCTTGGGGAAACCCTTTGGCTTCAGTGAACTCAGATGAGGCCCAAAGCTGTTTTTCTAATGCATTGTGTTCACAAATTACTCCCACGAAGATGAAATGCAAACTTAGCAAAATTACAGAGCCAGACAGTATTTATTTATTTTTTTTTTTTAAATTGGACCAGCTCTAAACCACATTTCACCAGGTCTCCATTCCTTCCAGATGATGTCTTATATGTCAAATGTCAGCTAAAGATGTGGTTTGTGTAAAAATTACTCCTGACTTGGGTAGCTCAGCCCTTTGTCCTGCAGAAGCATCGTTAGTATGGGCAGAAGCAGCAGCTTGGGAGAGCTCCGCTGTGCAGAGCCTGTTCTGGTGGGCTGGAGGCTGCAAAGGTCCTTTTGGTGGCCATCACCTATGGCTCTTAACTGAAAGTGGTGGGAATTAGCTATTGTACTAGCCCTTCTTTTTGTGTGTGGAAGGAAAAGATGTTCTGGATTTTTCTTTTCCCCTGTGTGACAAGGGAAGGTGTTAGGATTCCAAGTGGAGTCTTCTAGTGGAGTTGAGCAAAGAGCTACTCTCTTATTTAAACTGGAGCTTGGTGGATGTTTACATTGGCAAGGGTTAGTAACCAGTATTGGGCTTGTCCCACCCCATGGTTTTGGAATTGGGGACTTCCATCAAACACTACCGATACCTCACTAAGACAACACGTGAACAAATAAACCAAGCAAGTACGTTTAATTGCTATCAAACTCTGTCCCTAGGACATTGCCTGTGCTTCTAACAGCCCTATCACTGCTAATCATGGGTCATACCAAACTGAAATTTAAACAAGTGTAAAAACCCATTTCTCTTACCCTGAAATTGGCAGGGTTCATCTCTAGATGTAGACAGGCCTTGGAATGAGCCTCTCTGACCCCACAGACTTTTTGTTTCCTTCAAGTGTTTCTTTAATTTACAGTAACAATTGCTCTGGAGCCCTATTCACCTCAATCCCAGTCCAGAAATGGTGCAATGTGATTTCCTCATGTGGCCGCTGTGCTGTGAAGTCTTTAACGTCACCATTTCCTGTTGACTCACATTCTCTTTCTTACTTTTGCCAGCGTCAAACAGAGATAGTAGATTAGGGAGAGCTTCTGTGCATTGCAAAATGTAAAACAGTTGTGAGGATTTCAGCATTAAGCCCTATCTGAAGCACTTTCAGCTCCTAATTCCTGTTCAGAGTGGCCAAGACAGGGGACACAATTCTCTCAAATTGCCACTCAAGGGGGTTCCCAAGGGACCAGCTATCAGCTGCCACCTTCAGTTGGAGCTAACCTGAGTCTCCTCTTGCTTGTACTCAGAGCACCTGGGCCCAGGCGAACTGGTGGAGTCAGGCCAAACTTACAAGTAGCTGAACTATCTGCTATTTTGAGATTTCCCTTTCCTGCCCTCTTTTTATGTAATTGGTTTTCTCTTATTCTGTACTGCCTTTTTTATTATTATTATTAGTTTTCATAAAATATCACTACTTGAAAAGCTCATCTTCTCAGCAGCTCTTAGAAGAGGGGTTGATCTTTGCATTCTGGCAAGCTGGTGACCTGGCATAGGGATAAAAATGTAAAATGTTGCTTTTGTTCTTAGATCCTGGTCCCTGACAGACAGTCATTAGCACTGATGTTTCTAATATTTTCTTCCAGGTGCGTAGGAGACCCCATTTGAGGCCACAAACATTATGTTATTCAGAACTTGTAATATCCATCCTGCTCTTTTCCTCAGTAACCTCTCTGGTTTGCTGTGTTTTACTGAATTGGATAGACAATTAACTGGACTAAAAGAAAGAGAGAATTAATTTGGCAAGGCAAACGTTCTGTTAGGCCAGATGGGAGAGCTTCAGCAATTAAATAATCCCTATTTATGTTTGACCTGTGAAGGAGCCCATGGGTGGAGGTGAGTCCTTAGCTGTTGCATCTGTGACCGCAGTGTGTACACATGCAGCGATACTCGTTCAGGTTTGCAGTTAGTCTGAAGCAAGAGCTTTGTTTGTTGCAAAAAGCTGTTAATTCAGATGGATGCAATTCAGCAGGGATGCACATTTCAACATGGGCTGTTTGGGTGCTCACCTACACATTTGAGAAAGAAGAGGAAGTACTCTCCTATAAACATAGTAGTATATACTAGTCCATCTAGAAGTCTGAGAAGGGCCATGGAGTCTTGCCAGCACTGGAGGAACAGGACATATATGTTTTAAGAGAGGAAGAATTAATTTTGTTTCCCCGAAGCTCCCCTTTAAGGAAAGAGTGGAAAATATATGTTCTTAACTGTATGCATGTTTATACAAGCATATACAGTACTTGCATAAATACACACACAGCCTTGCCAAGTTGCTGGTAAATTAGTTGACTTCCTGCAGAAGATCTGGCAGGAGGGATTTCTTTAAGTTCGGGCTTGAGCAGAGAGCTGGCCAAGCTGTGCTAGATAAGCACATGGCACCGGGCGAGCTCCTCGTGGAAGGAGGCGGCAAGGAAGAAGGAAGCACCGGGAAAGCTGTACAATATCCAAAGAAAGTATTTTATACTTTCTTTCAAATACAAGGAAGTATTGTTCTTGTGTGTGGATTGGGAATAGCTCGGCACAAAGCCTTGGGGCTTACCACAGCAGTATTTTTAGTTTGCTGGGAATGCATCTACCTTAGCTTTGCTGCTTCTGGAAGGGGCCCAAGAGATGAGGGTTAGTGGAGCCCCGGATGGGTTGACAAGAGCGTCGTCCTCCTCTGTCATGACCCATTTGCTTTGCTGCTCCAGTCCGGAGAAGAATGGGAGGATTCCTGGTTGCTTTTCTTCTGCTCCATGCATCTCGAGATGTTAACAGCAGCCGTCATTTCGAGCTGGCCGGCTGCCAGAATGTGGAGACCAACTCTGATTATCTGCTTAAATTCAGAGAGGGTTTAAAACTTCAGCGTGCAGATGATTAATATCATCTCTGGGAAGGGGGTTGGAGGTGGAGGGGGGAGAGAAGTCTAAATAGTAGCACTGAAAGGCTGGCTACTCTCAAGTGAATTGTGTGCCTGCTTTCCAGTCCGCTTGTTCCTGATATTATTCAGTAAAACCAAAACATTAAGTACTGCATGTACTGAGGCATTATACTAAAGGGGAAGTTCAGATTCAGTTTAAAACAATCCTAGGGCTTAGTTTTATGTGAAATTATCATGTATCCTCCCTTATAAGTAAGATATCCTCCCTTATCAGTAAGAAAGTCCCCTTTTTGCACAAGTTCAACCTGTGTTTGGGTATCCAGACTGCAAAATGTGCAGTTTATGCCCGTGTACCTGTAGACTTTTGCATTAACCAGAATGAAGGAGGAAAAAAAAAAAAAAAACCAGGTGTCAGCAGCTGTAGTTAATGAACTGAGCTTTACTGATCAGCTGCTACTCTGCCCAGTGGAAACTTGGGTATATATTTTGTCCTCATCGGTGTCTTCGTTGCACCAAGGTCTGTAGATCACCCAGAGCTGGGAGGAAGGCTGAGATCCAAAAGTCTGAAAGGCAATTGCCATGCAAGGGTCTGGCTGGAGATCCCATTCTGCAAAACAAGGTGGATTTTCTGGAGAACAGAGACTAGGGATAGCCTGAGCTCGTGTCCGAAGGACGTGTTGAGCCTGGGTTTCTGCGTGTGGGTTTGTGCTGCTTTGGCTGCAGGATGGGTTACCGTGCCCACTTGTGAGGTCCTCCAGGGCAGGTTTGAGACACCTTAGTGATCTCTTCCTTGAGAAAACGGCAGCCTTTAGTGGAGAGTAAACCTCCTCTTACCGCTGTCTCTTGTGACTGCTCAGAGATGCTCCCGGAGAGATGCCAGCCTCTGTGGCAGTCAGGCCAAGGGCAGCCAGGAAACCCTGCGGGAGCTGGTTGCTGCTAAGCCCATTCCTGCTGGCATTCCTAATCTGCACGTGAACAGCATTTCATAGGAACTGGGCAAAATTCTTGGAGGTGGGGAGACCACAGGGTGTGGAGGAACTAACAGATCTCCCTGCCTCTGTTACTGCTCCTTGAAAAATCAGGCTTTTTTCCCCATTATCTGGTGGGTGCTTAGTCTGTTTTTGTTTGGGAAGTAATTGTCTTACTTAAAAGTTATGAGAAGTAATGTATGATGGAGGATTAACGCTGTTCGTATCTGTTGTGTTTGCGTGTGTGAAGGATCGCCTGTTCTTTGTCATGGAGTTCGTAAATGGCGGGGACTTGATGTTCCATATTCAGAAGTCGCGTCGCTTCGATGAAGATCGGGCCCGCTTCTATGCTGCAGAAATTATTTCAGCCCTTATGTTTCTCCATGAAAGAGGCATCATTTATCGGTGAGCTCTGAATTCATTCATTCTCTTTGTCTGAACCTCATGGCTGAGGCGGTAGCTTGAGTTTTCTGCTGGGGGAAATAACTGTCGCTTGCTGCCCACCAGGAACACGTTGTCAGATGGGATAACAGTGCCACCACTTTCCCACTGCAAGTTGTCAAAGGTGCATCCAGCTTCCAGGAGGGAGCTGAGCACTGTTGGCTGCAGGGAGGGTTTTCTGTGATGTATGTGCAAACAGGGAGAAAAACAGGGTTTTGCTTCCAAGGCACATGGGCTAGATGATGTGCTGATGTCAATTCATGTAGCTCTGCTGATTTAGCTGCTTGACATCAGTCCCAGAACCACCCTTTAGACTGCGTTTCCAGGTGCTTGCTCGTAAGCAAAGGGCTGGCTGGCTGCTGGTGCTCCCTGCTCAGAGACAGAAGCCTCCCCAGCGCTGCACTGGGCCTGTCCTGCTGCAGAGCCCACGTCAAAGCGATGGCAAAGTGGGAGGCGTTAAGGGAAGCCTTGCTAGGCTGCCCAAGAGGTAAGTACAAGGGGCTGCTGCCTTGCTGCTCTACACCTGGTTATTTAAAGGCCAACCTGTGCTGGTTGCACCCTGCCCTTTTGATCCTCTATATTAGCTACGGGACTGTGTTCAAACCCTCGTGATTTGATGTACCTATCCAGTGCCACACACCTACTGAATGTGTTTTCTTTCCTGCTGTGATCCTACAGCAAGAGTTCTTTCTTCCTGTCCACCCCTGAGTTTGGCCCCTTCGGGTTTGCAGCAGAATCCGAGTGTTATCTCTTCCGTGCGGCAGCCTCTGTTCCCAGGCCTGCAGGGTTACAGCTGCTCTCAGGAAGGGAAGTTTTTCCCGTACTTAGCACTGTTGTTTTGTCCTTCTTCAGTGCCCAGAGGGACAGTTTGGTCCTTTGTGCTCCCTTCCGTACTGCCCAAGTGCTCTGCTGTCCATGCAGGCACCAAGGCGCCAGGCAGCCGCTCTGCTCTGCGCTGGCCTCTCTAACCAAGGGGACGATCCCCCACCTCCTGGGGCACAAACCACGGGCCAGACCAAGGCCTCTGCTGGGACAGAGCAGGACAACTTGAGAGGCTTCAGACAACCTGCTTAAACAGAAAGGGCTCTCCTGGATGTGCCCTTTAGAATGCTTCTCCTTGCCCAGAGCTTTGGAGAGGAGGAGCACTCAGTGTTTGTTAGTTGGGTTATGCATAATTTGGTCCCTGCTCAGTCCTACTTGTGGCACGCTAGCACTGCAATAAATATCGTCAACTCTCTCCCTTTATTGCTTTTATCACTTGTACACCTGGAACCCGCAATGGGGTCCGGGATGGGAGTCAGTCTCTGCTAATGCTATTTCATACTGTGAGTTTGACCAAACGATGTTTGGGCTTTGCTTAGCTGAGCCCAGGTGGTGCTGCTGTGTGCTTGGTAGTGTATCTTCCCTCATTAGATAAAGCCAGGATCAAAATCTGGATTTAAAACCCGAAGAGCTAAACTGGCCAAAGGGCCGAGCCTGGTGTTAGGGGCGCTTTCCGCATGGCGAGATTACAGGATGAGCCTAGTAAAAGCAACACCCTTCTTTTTCTAGCTTGAGCTCCAATAAAAACAGATTGTCGGATGCAGAAAAGACAACATTGCACTATTTAAGTATGAAATCATAAGATATATGTGGCAGAGTGAAAAACTGAAGGAATGTCATTATAATGATATTCTCTGGGTCCTGAGAGTAAGAAAATCACCAGTGATACACACTGTATGCACAGAGCTTCTAAAGCACCGTGCCTGTCTGCACACAATAGCAAATCTGCTTACTCTGCAGCTGGATTTCGGTCTAATTCTTCCCTTGTGAATAATGCCAGCCTCTGAAGAGAGGCCCTGCCGGATAGCGACACTAATGACAGTATCCTGAAAATAGGGACATCCAGTAGTTATTGTCAATCATCCAGCAGCAAAGTTGTGTCCATGCATTATGTTTTGCTGCTGTGCTTGCCCCCTGACCTGTGTCCTGCTGCATGTCGTCAGGTAATCAATCTCTCTGAAGTTTTGCCCCTGTTCAAGTACTGCTGGAATCCATAATAGAAAGCAGAGGAGTAACTGAAAAGCTCCTTGAAGAAACAAATGAGCTTTGATCTTTGTGTAGGGAAGCTGGTTGAGCTGCGCAGTCAGGTAGCTTCAGCTGCACCAGGTGGCCTTGAATTTGCTTAGATTAGTTGGGGTGATTCCGTGTGGGGAGATGTGAAGCTGCAGGTTGGGGTGAGATTGTTTCTGTTGGGCTGCAAAAGCCAGGCTATGCAACAGTGTGTGAAAGAGCAGGATTTGTGGAGGAGTTTTATCCCTTTATTCCTTTTACTGCCACGCATACCTAGTTTACAAGAGCTTTGTGCAGTATGCTGCGATAGCCACTGTGAATCCACCAACATGCTGCTCCTTGGGCAGGTGGTGTACTTTGCTCAGCTGTGACTTTTTAAAAAGAAAACCAGGCTCCCTGCTGGAGTGGCGCCCTTGAGGGTTGCTTTTCATGATACAGCTGAAATTTCCAGTGGTTGCTTCTCCTTTGGATGCTGTCACTGAATGAAAGTCTGCTGTTTGTTACTAAGCCCTGGCCAGAATGGAAGTCCTGCAGACGTGTGTGTGCATATTTGGGGTTTCTAAAAATGCATTTTCAATTTTACCGAGTCTTATTTATTTATTTACTTATTCACTTATTTTCATTTGCAATGCTGTAAAGGAGGGATGTCGTTCTGGCCCCGTCAAAGAAACATCTCTGACTTGCCCTCAGCTGAGCTTTAGCTGTCAACTCAGTGCTGCTTATTTATAGTTGCTTCCTTAAAAAAAAAAAAAAAAAAAAAAATGTTGACAAGTATAGCGCACTTCCATATCCTGTCATACAGGGGACAAAACTAGAATGACTGCAGCCGTGAAGACAAGCTTTTCAACACGTCCAATTGCAGGATAT
Organism: Nothocercus julius; assembly: GCA_013398735.1. Lineage (NCBI taxonomy): Eukaryota > Metazoa > Chordata > Aves > Tinamiformes > Tinamidae > Nothocercus > Nothocercus julius. Next base: position 1,170,823 of record VZSV01000086.1, read on the forward strand.
TTTGCACCCCTGGCCACAGAAGGGTAGCACAAGGATCTGTTTGGGATCAGCTTGTGTTGGATGTTGCCAGAAAAAGGTTAGGTGATACCCAAAGCTATAGTAGGTTAAACCTTTGCTGCCAGGGCAGTGTTCTTGCACTGCTGCTTTCTTTAAGCTTACGCGTAAAGGCAGGCAGGGTGCTGGGTCCCATTGCAGGCAGGTAGGTTTGTGTGCAGCTTTTATGTGAATTCTGCATTAATGTGAAGGGCAGTTTTACTTGAGGCAGCTCATCCCCAGCTTTCGCTTCCCAGTTCCACAGTTCCCAGGTAGGGAAGTGCGTTTTGCCTGCCGGAAGCAAACCAAAACAGAAGCAGCGTGCGCATCTGGGCCATGCTGAGGGCTGCTGTGTGAGCAGTCCCTCTGCTCGTCTTCTGAAAACAAAGACAGCATAAATAATGATAGGGGTTTATTTTAAAAGCAGGAGTTTTCTTCCACACAGCGTTACTGTAGGAATGGCTGATCTGCCTCGGTGTCCCCAGCTCAGGCTCAAACCTATGGGGTGGTTGGGGTGCAGCTTTGCTGGTAGCTCCATCCTAAGTCACTTATGTGGTGTTCCTAAATAGAAGCATCATATCTACATACAGAGGGCAAATGCAAACGTATTCCTGAACTTGGATGTTTTTTGGAGTTTGGGGTGGGAGAAGTTGTGGCAGGAGTCCATGTGAGGAAGAACTTCTTTGCCGTGAGGGTGCCAGAGCCCTGGCACGGGCTGCCCAGAGAGGCTGTGCAGGCTCCTGCTCTGGAGATCTTCCAACCCCGCCTGGATGCCGCCCTGTGCCCCGAGCCCTGGGTGTCCCTGCTGGAGCAGGGGGTTGGACTGAGTGATCTCTAGAGGTCCCTTCCAGCCTCAACCATTCTGTGAGTCAGCCATAGAGGATATTTCGCTTTCGGAAAGAGACCAGCCTTTTTAGGAGCCATACAGAGCACTTGGCCCAGCCTGGCGGCACAGTCTCAATTTTCATAGCAACCCCCACTTCTTCCCTCCGAGAATGTACATCAGCGCGCACGAGACAGGCTTGCTCTCCCGAACACGTCCCTGCTGCCCCTGGAGGTGGCACAGCAGGCAGTCCGTGCGACACAGCGAGCTGGCCTGAGCTGAGCTGTGCCAGCAGGCTGAGGCAGTGTCACCGCTGCAGCGCGGGCTGCACGGGGGTCCGCGCCGGCGCAGCGGAGAGCCCTGGGGCTCCAGCTCCAGCACAGCGCCGCGGCAGCTGCGGCGCTGGAGGTGCACGCAGGGCCGCGTGAAGAGCTGAGAAAGAGCTAAAGAAGCTAAAGGGTTGGGATGGAAAAGCCGGCGAGATAAGGACTAGTCACTAGATGAATTAGAAACCTTGGTTTATTCCGCGGGCTCGTTGGCTTGTTCCGCTGCCGTTGTGGTGGTATAGATGCACCTTCTCACCAGCTCTGGGAAGACTGCTGGGGACTGGCCTGCGCTCTGGAATCACTGCCTTAGTTCAGGAGAGCCATCAGGACTGCTGCTCTGCGACCCATGGCTCTTGGCTTCTACAGAGCATGATTTTTCTTTGCAGCAGGATAATTCCCTGCCAATTCAAACAGCAAGCCTGTGACGTTTGGAGGAAGGTTTACATAAGCCTGTTAAGGCAACCAGTTTTGCCAGAAAGATTCGTATTAACAGAATCAACAGTAAAGTTCCCTTCAGCAAAATCAATTAAAATTACATGCTGAAAACAGAAGCGGAATGTGTTTCAGAATTACATAGAGTCAGTGTTAACAGAGCAACTCTTACTAGTATGGTATTCACTTTGTCCAGAGTTCAAGATGTGGATTCTCCTTGCACATTGTGATTTTTTGGTGTTTTTTTTTTTTTTTTTTTTTTTTTTTTTTTTTTTTTTTTTTTTTTTTTTTTTTACAATTCTCATCTCCTGTTGTCCTTTTCTGTGTGTGTGGAGTCAGACATCATTTCCCTGAAGCCCAGCGCCCTTTCCCCAGGGATGAAGGTTGGCTGAGCCCAGCAGGCTGAGTCTTCGGCTGCTCGGCAGGGATCACCCTTGCTGTGCTTAGGTGCTGCCCATAGCTTTGCTTTTCTTAGCAAATAAAGAGAAAGCTTTGGTTTATTGAGGTGTTTTTAAGCTGAATAACTTTCCTGGAAACCTTGCCTTGCATATGTGACTATAGATGACAGGATCTCTTCAGGAGAGATCCCAGACTTTGTGCTCTCCTGAACTGGGCCAGGGAAACCAGAGCGGATATACGTGAGCAGGGCAAAACAAAGGGCAGGCTGCATCATGAGAGCAGCCGAAAGAATGAAATATAAGCTGATTTTACAACAAACAAGTCAAGCAGATCAGCTAAAAACTGTGAACTGCAAACTGCTTAGTGCAGGAAATATTTTTTTTTCCTTCTGGAATCTCTGAAAATCCTTCAGCCTTAGCAAACAGACAGGAGCATCTCTCAGGTGCGGAGAGTAGCAGTGTCACGAGTTATCTCCTGTGGCGGTCCATAGCTCGCATAGTTTGGTTTGTGCATGTAGGTGATTTATCTTCTGCAGTGGTTTTCCCCAAAATGTGCTTGTTGGAACGGCCACGAACTGGGCTCTTTTGCAGCCTCTGGCACGGACTCTTTAACATGTTGGTTCCCTGAACTTGATCAAAATGGAAAGTGCAGAGAGAAGATCCTCTCACGTTTCCATGTCATGTTTAATCAGTCACTGCGCGGGACAGTTTAGTCCAGATTTACGTTTTATGCTTACGGAGAACAGTCCTGTTTTGAGACCCGCGTATCAGCTCTCTGTGCCCCATTGACTCCACTGTGCATAGTCTGTGAACTTTAATACAACTTTCCACATGACTAAGGGCTTCTGAATAGCCCGCAGGAGTTATTGGCTCTGCCAGTGTCTATTCCTCCCGCGTTGTTATTTAAAGGGATTGATTTGAAACCTGCAAGCCTTGCACATAACGAGCTTGTATAAATCATGGAGCGCAGAGCGCCAAGGGGCCTCGAGAGCTCGTCTAGTCGCCCGTCTGCTGCGGGGCCAGATAATCGGTACCAAATGCCCGTCCCTGGTGCTTTCCCTCCTGTTCTCCTCCTGTGTAGCTGTTAGGCTTGCGGGTAATAAAATGACTTGTGCTCTTGCGGATGCTCATTTAGTGAGCGCTGGAGATGCGCGCTCCGCTCCACGCTGGAAATGGGCAGTGTCGCCCCTACGTGGAGGGGACGGAGCATCCCGCTTGCATCTGGTTTTGTGTCCTACCATTCGTTATGGCAAGCGCTACATCCTTATGAAGGCGTTTTGCAATCAAAAGCACGCAGATGCACGTGAAGAAATAGCTGCATGTAAGGATTGCAGCCGGATCCTTCAAGAAAGGAGCCCAGAGTTAGGCAGAGTCCTTAAAACCTCAGATTACTTTAAAAAAAAAACCTCTTTTTTGCAAGCACCATCTTGTGCCACCTCTGCCTTTTCTTTCAGTGCAAAGCAGTTAAGGGCAGGAGGAGAAAAAATAAAAATGGCAATATTTTAATTTTAAGGAATCATGTAAAATTTTTTTTTAAAAACTGCCCTTAAATATTATTGAACTTCTTTATCCAAATCTGCTAATCTCCCTCTTAATGTGATCACTAACTGGGAAGGACATGCATGGTCTATAATTTTAAGTACCCAATTTTGAAAACTTTTGCTCTCACATGTCCAGAATTGCCCAGTGTTAATCCCATCATTATGGGACTTTTGACTTTATTTTTGTACCCACCTGCCTCCTATAATTATATTAGATTTGAATCTGAATCACGATTTGAATCAAGAAAGCTTTCAATATTAATGTTGGAGAATCTAACCCATGAGTTAGCGTTAGGAGGACTGGTGTTTATAGCTGAGGAAAAGGTCTCTGTCAACTGTAATTATAAAAAAAAAAAATGTTTTATACAGATCTGTCTTTGTTCAGGAAAAAAAAAAAAGGTTTATGCCAGCAAAATGTTATTGCATCTGCTCTCTCTGACTTGCTCAAATGGAAGATTTCTTGCAGCATGACATTTGCAGCGGGTGAAACTACTATATATGTAAGGGTTGCAATGAGAAAATGGGTATTGCTGACATAGTTTGCCTGCAGCAACTGGCATAGCTGTATAGGGAGGATTTGACATAGTCTTATAGTAGTAGCAAGATACAGCTACTCATGTTTCTTTGGTCAGTAATCCTGGTTTCCAAATTTTGTTCATGCCAGTGAGTTTTAAATATTCTTTCTATAGAAAGAAAGGGATTTTGTAAAGCCTCCTTAGCAGTTTTCAGTATATCAGTGATGCAGTTAAAATGACTTCTGTATTTCAAAATCATCAGCTGCTGCCATGACAGCATTAAAAAAAAAAAAATTGGAAGTAACGATGTGGTAGCATATTTCAACTTTTATGTTGTAAAGGTGCAGTAGTAGTTGCATGCTTTATACTCTGAATTTCTGTGAAAGAACATTTGAAAACTTCTAGCTTTGTCATGGCACAAAACTGCAAACCAGTCTCCAAATGCAAAATAATCCCCCAAGCTAGAAACCCCAGGTGCTGAGCAGCTCGGAGCACCTTGGCTGTTTGCAGTCAGGAGCCATAGCTCAAGCTGTGCTCACGCCTTGCAAGGCCGTGGCGGGTGGTACCGGGGTCCCTTGCGCTCATCGTGCCACAGTGTGAGCCCGAGCTGGGGGCCCAGCGGTGCCACGGGCCGAGGGTGGCAGGCCCGGCTGCGGCCACGGGCTGTTGCTGGCAGGGTTGTCCTTACTCCTGATGGGTGGCAATTGCGAAGCCTTTTCCATCCCCAGGGAGCCAGGAGAAAGCGTTCGCTCGTCACCTGGCCTCTGAGTCACAGTTGCTAATGGCTCCAGCTCCTCCCCTCTTATGAGGCCGTGCCTAAAGGCACAATTTAGTCTCAAAATTGTATTGCCTGGTTATGATTCCACCAAAGCTAGTGGCAAAGTTCCAGCTGCCAGCAATGGAGACGGGAGCAGACCTTAGGGACTGAGCTACTCGCAGGGTGCAATAGCTGCAGAGATCCTCCAAGTTCTGGGCCAATTTTGCCTGAATCAATTAAAGATTCAGAAGCATGATTTATTATTAACGTCTAGAGCTGCTTTCACAACCTCTCAGCAGTGTAGGAATAGTAGCAAAGTGCTTGTGAATGAGCAAAGTTGCTTCCAGCTAGGAGAGGTTATCCTCTAGGTAACTCGCAGATCCAGGCAACGTGCCATGGCAAAGTCCGTCCACTCAGAATGTGGATATTTGCATCTGAACGGCTAATGCGGCGAGGGAGCAGGTGGCCCTCCAGGCTCCTGGACCCAGGCCATCGCGGGGCAGGCAGCAGAGCGGGGCCCAAGTGGGTCACGGCTTCTTTGTTAATTGTGGAGGAAAAGGAAGGGGGCTGGGAAGGGCGGAAAGTTGGGAAAAGCCATGTGGGCAGCACAATGTAGCGCTGGGAGTTATGTGCAAGTTCATGTGGTAGAAGGAGTGGTAGGAAGTGACCCCCTCCAAACTCTCCTTCGTTTTCCAAGGGAGATGGGAAGGGATGGGAGTTCCACAAGGGTCCTGTGTCCTTGCTGAGTGGTGCCTAAAGGCTGCGGCAGGTGCTTTGTGTTTCAGTACCAAAGTATTTTGATAGCTCTTGACTGGAACTTGAGGAATGCTCGTATACTTATCTGTGTCTTGGGGACTTTGACACAATTTTCTTGATTTAGCCCTTGGCATTGCTTGCACTTCCTCTTAAATATGTCTCTTGCTTTGTATCCACTTTTTCTAGCAGAAACTCCCGAGTTCAGTGTTGCTCCTGTCACAGGTTTGAATCTTGGCACCCAAAGAGCAATACGAGAGTTTCTGCATTCAGCCTTTCCAGCGTGCAGCAAGGAGCCTGGCTATGGCCTCCTGCTTCCCTGCCCTGCCTTGATAGCGGTGGGGAAGCCAGGGGGTGGTTGTGCCTTTTGCCAGCTGGCCGCGCTCCCAAGGAGGCTGCCCACCCACGGTGAAGGTCAGAGCTGCCCTGCAACGCGGAGCGGGAGCCAGTCCTGCCAGTTCTGCGCTCGCTGGGGCCGGGGCTGGTCCCCACAGGAGGGTTGAAGCTCCCCGTGTCCTTTGTGCGGCTCGGGACGCAGCAAGCCAACGAATCCGGCTCTGGCTGTTCCCTCTGGAGGTGACGCAGTTTGTGCATGGGGAATAGGAAACAGCCCGCGTGCCGTATTCATTGTGGATTAAGTGGGGCAGGGGCTGAAAACCATTATTTGTTTGAGGGACTAATTGATTGTGCAGACGGGGCCAGCAGTGGGTGACTTTGCAGAGTGGGCAGAGCTCTCCATGCTCTCCGGTCTGCTCAATCTGTGATTCAGCCACCTGGAGCACATTTTCCTTTCCCCTTGTGGAAAGGGCCACACTAGCTTGTGTTTCTTGGTAGAAGCTGTGATGTTCGGGGAAGGAGTCAGAGTAAAGTGAAAATGGCTCTTGAACCTCTAAAGCCACAAAGTATCTGCAGTTCGCCTGGGCCCGAATGTGGTTCATGAGTAGAAAGCCTCTGTGTTGTGTGTCCCCCCTACACCCTTTTGATCTAGAGAAATTGCTCAGCTTGCTGATCATTCCACCTGGTGACTAACTTGACGGTGATAGCCCCAGGGAAAAAAAGAGGTAATTTGTCCGATAAAATTGATGGAAAACTCTCTTGCAGCCTCCCCTATTTATCCACCTCAGCATCTCTCTCCGCGGCTACCTTCAAAGTCCTTCAGGACTGACTGCATTCCTGCAGCCAAACGGCAGTCAGGTGGAGGCTCCTGCCAGAGCTTTTTCGTGCTGAGTCCCAGCAGTAGCCAGGGACGTCTCTTGAGTGACCATTTGAGCTCTGCTAGCCAGGAAACAAGAAAGCAAATTCCAGTTACTGCTATGAAGCAGTAAGCCAGCCCTGGACTAAGAATGCCGTAAGGGAGGAATGTCAGTTTTTGGGGGCCTAGCTGTTGCCTCTTCATCTGAGTAAAAATTACCTGGGTTATCTCCATGTTATATCATGTCTAAGACGGGCTAATTGAGGTCACTATCTGCTTGACTAAGTGTTGTCTCTGCTTTTTCTTCACCCTTATAACAAGGCTCGTGCTGAAGTCTCTACTGTGAATTACCGCTCAAGTTCCCAAGTTTTGGGACTGTTTGGTCTTCTGCACATGCACATGTTCACCTTGTGACCTGCATCTGGTTCAAAGATGACTGTCCCTTGATAGGGTTGGTTTATAGAGGTGTGCACCTAATTTCCTTAGGCTCCTGGTCCCCAATTACCTGAAGCCCACGCTGAACACATGAGGATTTAGGTAGCCACTGATACAATGTGCTGCTGGTAAAGTCCTGGCTCCCTTGTAGGCTTTATTAGGTCTGTGCTGATAGGGCCTTTCACGGCATTGGCCCTAGTGAGTGACTGTGTCCCAGCCCTGTTACGGAAGGAAGAATTTCAGCACTGATGATGTGTCTTGGCCTCAGGACTGAGTCACTCGCTCTGGGCACCAATAGTAGTCCCAGAAATTTCAGCGTGGCTTCTGGAGGAGAGAAAAAAAAAAAAAAAAAAAAGGAAAAACAGAAAAAGGAATGTTATTTTGCCCACTCTGGGTTCTTCTCCTCTCTGCTAGGATGTCGGCCCTTTAGGGACATTTACACTTTTCCTCTGCTAGCGACAGCAGCTTTTCTGGAGAGCTTCCTGAGCGCAGCCAGCAGGCAAAGCTGCTCGAGCTGCTGAGGCTTGGCCGTTCTGCTCAGGCAGACTGGGGGGAAAAAAAAGGCAAACCCAAACAAAAACCTTCAATGTTTCGGTTTGCTCTCGACCACCTTTGTCCTCGGGTGCTGCGGCGAGGGGCAGAGGGGACCCGCTGGTGGCCGTGACGGTGGCCTGGGCAGAGGCGCACGCTGGCCGAGGTGGCCGCGCAGATGGGGCCCTCTGTAGAGGGGGGGTGGCTCCGTCCTCCCCCCCACCAGCCTCCTGCCACAGAAGTCATTAATGCTCCTTAAGCCGGGATGGAAACAAACCCAAACAGCAGCAGCCTACATGTTGTTCTGTCGTTCCAGACAGGGTTGTTAGGGTTTGTTTTTTTTTTTTTTTTTTTTTCGCCTCGTGTGAAGTAATTGGTCTCCTTGAGTCCCTGTTTTAACCAGACTGAAAACAACAGCAGCTCCTCTCCTGGCAGGGCCACCCCAGGCCGCTCCGTCTGTGGGAAAGGTGAGAGGTTTTTCCTTCCCCGTGCGGAAGGAGTCTCTACAGCAATCCCTGAGCCTGGTGTCTCGGCACAGCCCCGGCTCGCTGTCCTCCTGCCCTGCCTGGCCCGGGAGGTGTCTCAGCCCCCTTCCTCTGCAGGGCCTCCGTGTGCACTGAGCGTTCCCCCTCGGCCCAGGGCAGGGTTAACCCCGCTGTGGTTAGCGGCGGCTCTCGCCTGTGCGTACAACCCACCCCCTCGCTGGCTGCTGATGGGGATTGCGGGTGCTGGAAAATCGTGAAGTCATCTGTGGTTTCTGCTGATGACAGGCCACTCTAAGGCTGGCCTAGGTTAGATGTTTCCTGGCCTTCCTCGTCCCAGTGGTACCTGGTCCTCGGGAGAGCTCGCCTGGGGTGATGGGGCAGAGTGGGGACCTCCTCGGCCTCCACAAGTGTGGGGAGTTTGGCCAAGGCAGGTCATGCGGTGGGGGGAAGGGGGCAGTACCCTAGACAAGGCAGCATGCGGCTTGACCCGCTGCGACCCGTGAGGGCTCAAAGTACCTCTAACTGCCGCTTAAAATATGATATGAAGTGCTGAACCCTCTGCCAAGGGTAGAGGCCGCAGCTAGACAATGCACCTCGCTGCAGTTGGCTGTAGTGTGTTGGGGAAGGGTCTGCACAAGGGCAGTGCTGGGTCCCCTCCATCGTGTCACCCCCACGTGGGCACATTGCCTCCTTGCTGCTCCAAGAAGCGCAGGTGGGTGGCAGCTTGGAAGGGCAGGCTGAGGTGGGAAGCCACGTGGCAGCGCTGCCGGAGGAGAGGCCAAGGCAAGGAGGCTCAGAGAGGGGCCTGGCTCTTCTTATAAAGGACAGGGCTACTGGGAACTTAGCAGCTTGGCCCGTGCTGAATCGGAGCATTTTCACAATCCTTGTTCTGTTTTGTTTCTGCGCATGAGGCAGAAGCCACAGGGTTGCTAGTTGGGTGCCAGAAAAAGCTCCAGCTACACAGGGCAATTGAGGACAACGAGCAGCTCTCCTTGGTTGGCTGTTGGTTTTAATAGCAAGTCACAGCATGTCTGAGTGATGTGTCACTGGTGTGTCACAACCCCGATGTCTGTTTTATGAAGGTGCCGTGTGGGCACCAGGGCACTTAGGCTCAGGAGCACCCTGGCCTCGAGATAGAAAGCTCAGATGGAAAAGTAGTTGGTCATATAACCTTGCCTCTGGCTGGTGTGCGGATGGGCAGGCAGCGGAGCAGCTCCTGCCTGCTTGGTAAAGCTCGGGCTAGTTCTGGGGCAGAGCCTGCCCCATCCGGACGTCGCAGTGAGCGTCAGCTGCACCCACTCTGTGCCTGGGCAGAGCCGCTTTTGGAGCTCGCTTTGGTTATTGTGGGGAAATGAAAGGCTGTTGATAAGGGTTTTCTTGTTGTTGGGTGTTTTCAGTTTTGAGTCATTCCCAGCATGATGAAGCCTGTGGTGCCAGGAATGAGAGCAAGCAATCACTGTGGGGACAGAAAACCAAATCCGCCAGAGCTCAACCAAGAACTTTGGTTGAGTTCTAGGTAGGAGAGGTGGCTGTAAAGACACAGGCACGCGCAGTGGATGTGCAGGGGTTCAAAACAGGCAGTACACAAGTAAGGAAGTGCACTTGGTTTGCATTCACATCACTGCAACAGTGACCCCAAGTAAGCAGTCACTGCAGGGAAGATGTGGAGTGGGAAGAGAAGGCAGCCCTGTGTTTGAGCTGATTCCAAGTAGGATGTAATCTTAGGTGGCTGCTGCTGCATGGTGTGATCGCTCTCCTGTTACAGTGCGGCACAAAGTGACGCTGGTAGTTTGATGTGCTGTCCTCTACTACCATGTTCTCTACCCCCCTGCACTGCAGCAAAATTATTTCTTGTGCAAAATTATGAAGGTTTTTTTACACCATTTGTTAAGGAAAGTGCTATGAGGCCTGCATGAGAACAGAAATGGGGGACAAATAAACCACCCTTGCATGGTGTCCCCAAAGTGCAGAGAGGTCATCTGTTGCTCTTTATCTGCATAGCCTATCTAAAATGGTTCCAGGAGTTCATTACCTTTAATATGTGTTTTGCAGGAGATGTTTTTTAGCATGCAAAAATTCAGATAATTCATTTCTTGTTCCTATTTCAGGGCAGTAAAGAGTCCTTCTGCTTCCCCTGAGCTTCTGTGGTCTTCCATTAGTTCTCATTCAATTATTTATTGATAGTAAAAGTATCTGAAAACAGCAGTCCAGCCGGAGAGTAGCAATACTTGATTGTGCAGATGAATTTAGAGTATTTGATTGAACCCCTCGGAATTGTCAATAACATTAATAATTACTTTCCTGCCATAAAACAAAAATAGGAGGCATGTGCTAAACTTTGATGAGGACATGAGCTAAAAACTATTGCACTTTAGATGTCACCTGGGCACTTGTATCTATAACAAGCACAGGCAAGGAGTTCTTTGAAATACATCTTGCCTTTAGGTTGGACTAACTTCTGTATTGTAATAGAAAATTTATATTGTGCAATATTGTCTTGTGCAAACATGGGATGCTTAGACGCAGAATTTTTAATTCTGAGTTTTGTTCCGGTGTGGTGTGGTCACACCACTCAGCACAGATTTCCGTCTCTTTTGCCTGTTGTTTCTTGTCTGTCTAGGTTAAAAGCAAGTTTCAGTGTTGATTTGTGGTGTCTTCTGCCTGCAGAAAGAAATGCATAACCAAAAAAAAAAAAAAAAAAGGTGAAAATTACACAATTAAGACCTAAGAGGGACCTGACACTCACAAACTCAAGTCTTTCCCAGGAAAAATAGTCACATCTGAGAGTCTGTGGTGTTGGCCTGAGAAAGCAGTGAGGTGAGACCAGTTGTTGCAGGTACTTTCCAGTTAGCCAGGAGTTCTGGTCCTAGAAAGAAGAGTGAACTTGTAGAGGAAGAGCGCGAACTGACTCGGAATCAGCTGACTGAAAGGCATGTTGCTCATGGGCAGTATCCTCATAATCCCCATTTTAACTAGATCCTGCTTTTTGCTGTTAGTCATTATTCCCATTCCTACCTTGAAAATGCCCCTTGCACATCTCCTGCTCAGACTTCCTGATTTTTTCCTTGAAGTTGATGCTGCCTGTACTGGGGCATGGAAAGGGCTCCTGATTCTTGAAATGACTTGTGGCAAGGATGTGGCTGTAGCTGCCTGTGCAGGGTTGGGCTGTTTAATGGGGAAGGACTGTAATATTTGGGCTGGAAAGTCATCTTTCCATGCCAGGAGGTATATTCCCAGATACAGCACAGAACAGCTGTACACTGGATTTCCTTCCCTGCGTTCCCACATCTCGGGGGACAAAACGCTGAACTGCAAACTGGGGAGATGCCAGGGCTGCAGTGACTCTTATGCAGACACTTGACAGATTTGTGTGCTAAAAGCTCAGTGCATGAGTAAAGACAGACCTTCCTAATTCAGCTCCCATTTCTATCCTTTTCCTAAATAGGGTCTGCTGAGACAGAGCTTATTTTTCATTTTCTGTTTAATTTGTTTAATCTATTACAAGAACAAGTCATTGGGCAGCCTTATCTGCTTAGTAAGTCATTGACTCCCAAGTCAGTTGGTCTTTGCTTGTCATCGGGCAACCAGCTAAGGCACCTAATGTAGGAACCTACTGCCAGAGTGACATGTGGGGTGGCACACGAGCTGTCATCGTCCCTGTTGGTCCGGCACAGAGCTCGCTGTGCTGCTCGCTGCTGTGCAGGGGCAGCTTGGGAGGAGCCCCCAAAAATGGGAGTGGAAATTTGAGAACTCAGTGCTGGGCCTGGAATTCCACCCGTCTCTGCCCTGCTGATCCAGAGCTTGGATACGTGGGCTTTACACTGTACTGGAGTGAATCACCTGTAAGGAGTGAACGGCAACAGTAATCCACATGAAACGAGACACTAAATCTGGGGATAATGACCCATTCACCAGGCTCTCCCAAATACCTCTTCCATCTGATTTCACAGGTGCTATTTAAGTGATTTGTTGCAGTGAGAAGCTGAAAGATCTGAGCAGACAGAAAAGCAGTTTGTTGGCGCACAGGTTCCCTAGAGTCTTAGAGGGGAAAAAAGAGAGCTACTGCTGTCCGTCCTGGTCTCAGTTTTTGTAACAAAGAGATCTCAAGAGAGCAGCCCTGAGAAATGTAATTCGAAGTGTGCTCCTGTGGGGGCTCAACGGGACTCCCCTCCTGAGCAGTGCCGGGACAGCGTGTGTTTTGTGCCCGCAATGTGTCACTCACTAGCACTGCAACTGCACGTTCCTCCCATGCACAAAAATCCTGTGTCGCGGGTGCAAGTTTCGAGAGCATCAGTGCCGAGCACGTGCTGCCACTTCAAAAGTTATCGGTAACTTTGTCACTGAAAATCAACAGGCCAAACCAAAGTGCTTTTGAAAATCCCCTCTAAAAATACAGGGTGGCACTTTTGCCTTCAGCACTGCTCATTCCATTATAGAAAGGGGATTAGAGCCTAAAGCCTTAGCTTTACAAATCTGGATGTGTAATTCAGAGCCTTAAGAAGGTTAGGTATTTCTCCCCCCTCACAAGGGATTTGTGCAAAGAATCTTTGGATTTTTGTCTATCCAAAACCAGCAAAAAATGACAGGATTTTTTTTTTCCCAGTGACTCTCTGGAATTTGGGATCCAGCTCAGAATAAAGCAAAGCTTATCCATAGCGTATGAACAGGGAGAGGTGCAACAAGCCGTGCCAGTTCAGCTGAGGAGCGTCGTCCTCCCCAGCAAACCCTGCCGGCTTTACAAACGCGGGTACAAGTTTGTTCGCTGCCAGAGGCGCTCTCTACTCATGGTCATGATTAATGCTGCCGCTTTATATATATATATATATTTCCTTGAGTGAAATCCTACTCCTAAGACTCAGGGAGGGGGCTGGGTTTCACGGAGCAGTGGGAACGCAGGGGTGTCGCGGCCATTTGGTGTCCGATTCCCCCTAGGGCAGGTGGAGTGGCACGCGGTGCTGCAACGGGGACACGTCACTCCGACGCCCGGGAATGAGGAGCCTTTCCCGCCGCGTGGCCCTGCTCCGATCCTGCCAGGACAGCTGCGGGCTAGGACGGCCCTTTGAGCGGCTCCAAGGTGCGCTGTGGGCAGTTGGCAGTCATTTATCTTGCTCCGTAACTCGGCTGCTCCATCGCAAAGCGCTGAGACCGTGCTGTGCCATTGGCACAAGCCCCATTTCATTTTCCTTGCTGCATCAGGCTTCGAATCAACGTTGGTCTATTTTTGTCAAGGTGACATAACAGGCTTATGCTTTTTAATCTCTCTTGGCACCGTCCATCACAAGTCCACATCTTATTCTTGTCGGTGCACTTGAGTCTGAAGCCTGCCGTACGCTGCCTCCGAAGACCTCAGGCCGAGGGAACTCGCAGAAAGAAGCGTTGTGTTTGCGCAGTCCTTTTTTTTTTCTTCTTTTCCCTCTTTTTTTGGCACGGATAACACAGCCGCTCTGTTGGGAGCAACTCGGCAAATGATGTTTTCTGGGCCAGCGCATTCCAGCGTCGCTGCCAGCGGGACGGCGGAGTCTACCAGCGGGCTGGGCGCACCCGGAGAGGGTGTGCACGGCGTGCGCACCAAGCGCCGGCCCCGGAGCCGCGCGCTGCCCGCCGCTCTCCTTCCCGCGCTGCACGGCAGGGCCTTTGCTGGGATTCTGGGAAATACCTCAAGTGCAACTGCTCTCTTTCCTGACTGGAATCCCACATGAAAGTGAGGCAAATAAGCTGCAGACACACGTGTAGCTAAGTAGATATCTATACGTATACACATGCAGACATATGTGTGATATTTTAAAAATATATAACACGCACATGCGGGCGTATAAATACACAGGGATTGCTCCATCTCTGGGACTACTCCAACATGGCAATTGCGGGAGCGTCTCTGTTTGAGCAGCAGTGTCGCCGGCTGCCCCGTTTCCCAAGAGCGCCGGGCGGCCCTCGTAAAGCTGCCTCCTGGAAACCGTCACGAGCGGCCGCTCCGCACACGGTGACGTGGAGGCTCCCGGCACCTCCCCTGGCCCTGGAGGGACTCAGCAGCGCAGCCGGGGAGTCCCACCGGAGCCGTGCGTCTCATGTTCCGGCCTGCTAACGTGGTGGAAGCTCGGGGATGATGTAGTGAGATGATATAGTGTGGCATGCCAGGGGCCTTTTTATTTTATTTTATTCTTCAAATCTGTGCCGACCCACTCCAAGCTAACCGGGCTGGTGAATCACGCCTGTTCATCTCAACAGCAATGAAATCACACGCCTAATTGTGCTGCCTTCCACAGCCACGTTTCCAGCGGCGCCCAGAGGGAGGGGAGATGCCAGCGCTTCCAAATGATCCTCGAAGGCTCTGGGGCCGGGTCCTGCCGGCTCCTTTACCCAAGGAGGAATCCGCCCGTCGAGCTGCGTGGTCCCTGGGGCTGCTGGGGAGGGGGCCTGGCCACCGCTGTGCTCCTGGGAGCAGCTTCCAGGAGAGGCGAGCGGCAGAAGGGGGCCGAGCAGCAAGGCAGCCCCCCGGGCCGCCAAACTGCAACTGGCGCTGCGCGAACCTGGGCAGGGAGCCTGCAGAAACTTGCCCTTGCGCTGCCAGGGCTGCTTGACTCAAAGATTAAACACATAATAGCAGAGCGCTTGCGGATGCGAGTGCTTGCCGGGCGGGTTTAGTCCGGAGCCCAGGAGCAGAGCGAGGGTGCGTCTTACAGCAGGAGCCTGGTGGGGAGTGCAGGGCGCTGCTGCAGAGCACCAGCGCAGGTGGGGCTGAGCAACTGCCTGCATCTTGCACAAATTCAATGCGTTGCCCTCCAGAAGGCTCCTCTGGCTTGTGCTCTCCCTTAGTTTGCAGGAAGCTTCAGGCATTTTGCATTTAAATCCGACCCGTTGCGTCGCTGCCCACCAGGTAGCTGTAGCCGCCTTTGGAAGCTGGGTGGCCATAGCCCATCGTGCTTTTATCCTAGTGCACTGCAACAGACAATTCCCAAAAGTTTGTGCTCTGCCATTGTGGGGAATTTAGGGGGAGCAGGGAAAAGGCACAGGGCTCCGTTACAGTCTCGTCCTCCTCCTCTGCAGTAGTGCTCTGTGCAGTCAATAGGACATGCTATGGGGCAAAAAAAGAGGGGCAATTGCACCTATGTTAATCTTCAGTAGCATTTCACTCACTCATACCAGGTCTGAGTTTCTTAGGTTGTATTTCTCCTTTTGTGTGATATTTGAGAAATGCAGAAGCTCAGCTTGGAGCCTTTGTGCCAATGTTTGTGGTCCCTCTACCCCTACACTTGCCCATCCTGTGAAAGCAGCCTTCAGTTCAGTGGAGAGTGGCACTGTGTTATGTTTCATTCTTGATTTCTCTGATTCCTCCTGGAGAGGTTTTCCCTTCATTTCTGTCCTGTTGCACTGCACAGCGAGAATATGACCTGCCATGGTTAGCCTGTCTGGCCTGCAAATGATGGGCAAAAAGAGTTTGCTGCTGCACCCCAGAAGTTTGTAGGAAACTAGAAGAAATGCTTCCCAGGAGATCTTTTTTTTCCAAGAAACCTGGGAGTTAGCTGCATTTTTGTTTTGCAATCCCTAAGCTGTATTCTGATGAAGCTCTTTCTTGCTCCATCAGCAAGTGCAGAGGTGACAGCTTGGAGAGTCCCGGTTTCACAGTTAAATGAGAAACAGCATGGGAAGGACAGGGATGAAATCCCTCGGGGCTTGGGGGTTATGTTCTGAAATTTGGGATCTGTACAGTAGCTCTCATTATCTCAGTGTGCGTCAGCCCGAAGTACTGCTGCCTGTAAGTGGTTACCCGGGCTAAACGTTGTATAACAGCGTTGTACGCGAGCTTCACTTCTTCCTTTGGGTCTGTGCCCAAAAGAGAGCGCTATATATAAGCAGGACGGGATTGTTCTAGCTATGGTGATTTTCCTCTTTAAAGTACCACAGCAGTTCAAGTAGAACAAGCCTTGGAGGCTCAAAAGGAGCAGTAGCTCTTCCTTTTACTCAGCTGCAAACCTCAGGCTCTCAAGCTGTTTTTCTGAAGTTCAGTGCAGCTTGATCTTTTTCTGATCTCTACTTCGTGGCTTCCTTTTTCAAAGGCCAGCAAGCTGCTTTTTTCCTTTGTGATTACAATATTTCTCCCTACCCCGAAGATGTGGTAGCAGCTAAGCAAATAGCAGCAGCTCAGACAGGGTTTTTCTGTCTCAGCTCTGATGACATATAATGCAGGTGTCCTCGGCAGTATTTACTACTGCCTACTGAAACTTGGCTTTGCTGCTGTTTGGGAAAATTTGCTTAACTCTTCCTTGATGCTGTGAGAATGTGAATTTCTGGTTACAAAAATTTACTTAGCTGTAAAAATGAATAATGTCCGGTTAATATGAGGAAGAATGAGAGAGGCATAATGCATTTTTTGTGAAGGATTTTTGAAGCAATAGTGGATTCTGTTCAATCTAGGATGCATGGGATAGCAAATAGCCTGAATTCCAAAATTGGTACAAAATCTCAGGGACAAACAACTTGGATTGTCCCCAGTCCAAAGCCAACAGGAATAGAATTATGAAAATATTTTTTTTTTCTTGTTGTTAAGTTTGGCAGCTGAGACCCCAAAATTCAACGTGGAAAGAAAGATAGAAAAATGTTTCAATGTCTGTGGGGCTAAATTAATTGTCACAGTTCTTTCTAAAGCAACAATGTTTTTTGTTTTGTTTTGCAACTCAGTCTCATATTGTTGGTTTCAAGTAAAATGAAAAAGGTTGGTTTGGATGCTGTTAATTAATGCAGAGGAAAATGGGAAACAGTGTTAGCTTCACATGAGGATTTGGGGCTTTTCACAAAACTGAGACCTCTTTCACCTCCCCTCCTTATTAATCTGAAGTGTTGGTTTAAAGCCGTTGTTCACTTTGGTTAGAGCAGGGCCTCTAATTTGCAATTTCCCTCTCGTAGATAAGTATCTTAACTCCTGGGCTATTCTGCAGAGTGTGTGACTTTCTAAGTTATTTCATTTTGAAAAAAATCATTAGAATTTCAGTGGAGCCCGACTTGGAAAACGATATTACTCTGGCTCTCAGGCCATGAAGTGCATTTTTCTCTGTCTTGCTGGAGATTTCAGTATTTTTATGGAATGAAATGACTTCAACAGAATAAGTGGAGAAAAATCAAAATAAATCCCTGCTTGAAAAGGGCTTTTGAATGCACGTGTTCCTGCAGGGAGTGAGGGGCTACAGGTATTTCAAGGGAGAGCACTGTACCTCCTATTTGCCTCTGTGCATGGTTTCTAATGGCTTTGCATGCTGAAGATTGAAAAAGCAAAAATGTTCCCACTCAGAAATGCCCAATTTAATCACCTGGCCCATTCCAGGTTTTAGCATTTGCCTGGAATGTTTCACTAGTTTCACTTAAACTTACGAGTAGCTTCCACTGCCCTGTACCTGCATTCCCGAAGGCTACATGGTTTTTGCCAAAAGATGGGAACAGCTGACTTGTACAATCTTTAAGGTTGGCCCTTGGGATTACCAGAGGCACAAGAAGGAGAAACTGAGGCAGTTCAGTCTGGAAACCAGCTCTGCCACCCCCGCTGCTGCCAAGAAGGTCCTTCCGACGTGCACGCCCAGTGGGGTGACTTGCTGAATAAAGCCCAGGGTGGGGAGAGAGGAGCGGAAAAAAAAATCTCATCCTTTCCTACAAAGTCTCTACGTCACAAGTGCCGTGATCCGACCAGTGTGAGTGACGGGGACACGTATAACACCTTTTTGTTGGCCAGACTTTTCTCTGGTGTGAGGAACTCGGGTTTGACAGATGTTTGAGAAAGGACTGGATCATGTGCGGTTTTAATTTTGCTTTTCTTTATGCAGTCATTAAACTCAAGCAGCAGATGTGTAAGGAAACTCCTCTTCCAGGGAGCAAGCCTTAAGCAGCTCGCTTAGTTGTTGTTTTTAGATGGGTCTAGACTGAAACGATGCCGCTAAACCGGCGTGCGGCGGCGGGGTGTGCGCACAAAGGCCGCCTTTCTGGGGTGGGATGAGGTCTGTCTGCCAGGGAAAGGCTTGAGGCAGGACTTGAGCGGGGCCTTGGAAACGCAGCCCTCAGAAAACCTCTCTCCCGTTATTGCTTCACTGAGCTGCTAAAAATATGGAGTGGAAAATGCAAGTATTAAGGAAATGAGGTAGATCTGGCCTTTGAGAGCTGGAGGGCTTCCAGTTTCATCAGCTTCCCGGAATCCTCGCTGCTAAAACGCTCCTTGTAAATCCTAGAGACCTGTCAGTGTTTTTCTCCCACGTGACTTCGCGGGCGCGTGTGGAACGAAGCGTCGTGAGCCCTGCGAGCGGAAGCAGCAGGCGCAGAGGCTGCCGCAATGGCTCGAGAGCAACGCCGGGCCCCGCGTGCGAGACCAAAGCAAAAGCTCCCCAGAGAATGGGCTCGCTGGCCGGTCTCGTGTTCTGCAGTGGGGACGTGTGGGGCCTTTGCTGGGGTGCTCGCTGCGTGTGGCGCGAGAAGGACGGAGAGGGCTGTTTGCTGGCAGAAGGTCCTTCTCCTAAAGTGATGCACGCATGGCCAGGGCCTCTGAGCCAGTGGGAGCCGATTAATGCCGGCTTACGGGTTATGTGAAAGCAGAAAATGCAAGTTTTAGATTTCACGCGTCTGGAAAAGCGTCAAGAGAAGCCTATCCCCTGCCTGCTGGAGGAGACACCGGGGGCGTCCTGATGGGTTTAGCATTCGGCAGCGAAGCTGAAGGGCTGGAAGTTTGCCCCCTGTGCTTAGAACTTCAAATTTCAGCAGACAGCTGAAATTTAATGGCAGCTCCATGGACGGAGGCCCTCTAGGGTGATAGAACATGGGGTGTCAGGCAGCTGAGAGGGATTTTGGGCTCCCCACAGCACGTCCTGAGGGGCAGAAGATGGGAAGGGGGAGAGGATATCTGGTAATTTGTTGTGCAGGGCAGGGCTGGCCTCCGGTCCTCAGGCGCTGTGAGGGATTCGCCCGCTCAGTCCACGTACGTGACTGTGTTTCTGCCGCCTTGACTATAGCGAGGCTGTAGTTGGAGGCATATTCCCAAAGCGTGGCAGGACACGGTGGATATTTCTGAGAGCGGTGGGGAAGGGGGATCTCCAAGCAGGCTCGCCAAAATTCCGCTCCCAGTCGTGTGCGTGGATGCGCCCCCAAAAGTCGGGCCCGCCTAGCACCAAAAAGGTGTTTGCTGCATTTAAATCTGAGCCAGGAATAAACCGTGCGCTTCAACCACCTCATTGCAGATGCCTGGAAACAAGGCCTGCCTTT
This sequence comes from Nothocercus julius, assembly GCA_013398735.1. Lineage (NCBI taxonomy): Eukaryota > Metazoa > Chordata > Aves > Tinamiformes > Tinamidae > Nothocercus > Nothocercus julius. The sequence continues at coordinate 1,190,276 of VZSV01000086.1, forward strand.
GTGCTCAGAGGGCTTCCCTGCTCTGCCAGGAACCGCAGGGAAGAGGGACGAGAGCGTGGCCTGTAAAGCGCCGTTGGACGCTGGTCATGGGTGAGCACGTACAGTAGCGCTCACTGTGCTCGCCTAACCCTGCCCGAGACCAGCTCTGCCCACACAGCGTCGGGGCCATTTTTAGTGTTAAGAAGGAGGGTGGAAATAGAAAAAGGCATGTGCTGCTGAGCTTCCCGCCCGGAGCAACCGCAGCGGCACGCGAGCGTCGGCCTTGGCCCGGGCATCCGAATGCCCTTGGTGCCAGGTAGCCAAGGGCCAGCTGGGAAGGGTGACGGCATCGCGGAGGGGTTTGAGAGGATCGTGTTGCTGTGCCATGTTGCAAGTTGAAGGAGGAAGAGGATGTTGGTCCCTGTGATTGTGGTACCCATCTGGGACTCAGGAAGTGGGTGTTCAGTCTTGGCTCCGTAGAACATGGGCAAATTTCTCAGCCTTCGCCCTTTCACCTTCTTAACCTTCACTTTCCCATCCATTAAAAAGAGGCTAATAATACTTTTTTTTCTTATCTCTTTAAGACCGGATGTGGTCCTGGTTGTCTAGTACAGTGTGTCATTGATCTTTGCACTGTAATATCAAAGTTGAGAGTGAACTTTCAGAGGCTCCAGCAAGGCTTCCTGCGGTGGTGTGGGCTGTAGAAATGCTAATGCAGAACAGAGGAATCAGCCACCTGATTTTCACTTGAAGATCATAGAAAGAGAATGAGCAGGTCTCTAAGAATCTAGGTGAATTCAGACTTCAGCTCTCCCACGGGTTTCCATGCAAATGTGGAGATGCCACCCTTATTACCACCCTCCTCTCTGCTCCCCCTTCCCAGGTGTCCAACCAGAGGGCAAAACGCATCAAGCTGCAGCATGTGTTTCATGAAGGACATGAAACCTTCAGATGTATCTAGTTGTTTGATTCCTACCTGGGCATCCAGATGCCTTTGAAAGGCCCCAAGTGGCCTTGTCTTGGACTATAAGCCTGTCCTGCATGTCAGAAAAATGGAGATTATAGCAGTGCCCTACCGCAGAGTACAAACCAGAGTTAGCCTGCCTAGGATAGATACCAAATGGATTTCCAGGTCACAGCTCCTATAAAATAAAATGAGATGTCAAGAGCAGCGTGTGCAGCAAGCAACACAACCTATATTCTGGAATGTTTCTCCATATCTTTGGAGCTTCCACCAGTGCAGATTTTTCCTTCAAATCTAAACAAAAAGAGAAAAGAAAAAGTGACTGATTCACAGAGAACAGAGCTGTCGTTGTAGTCGCTTTCCTTGGTCACTCAACGTGCCTAGAACTTGTTTGACAGCTGAGAAGCAGAGGTGCTAAGAGCTGGGTTGTATTTTTAGGAAGGCATTGCCTAAGTCTGCAGATGACCTGGTGCCATCTGGTCGTGTTCCTGACAGCGCTTGTAACCACGGGCTATTCCGCGAGGCCATCCCAAGGTCAGGCAAGCTGATAAGCTTCGTTAGGGCTCTGTCATTTTGGCAGCTCCACTTCTGACCGCGAGTTTCCAGGCTGTTATAACGTTGTGTTGGAAAATGCACGGTATGGTGGTTGGCTGCAGGCCTGGAGGGTGGGCGTCGCACAGGGAGGCCCCCGCCGCCAGCGCGTGCGACACGGGGAGTTGGCGTCTCGCGTCGGTGCGGTCCCGCTGGGACTGGTACCGCTGAGATTTTAAGGTTTGCTGCATAGCAGAAGCATCGCAGGCTGGCCTGTCCCTACGGTGCGATATCAGCAGGGAGCCTCATTTGTTCTCAGACTGGATGAAACTCCCGGTGGGATTTATCAGTGAGGTTGCTCTGATACCAGGAGGGCTGGGATTTAATCTCCCAAGCTGCCAAAGGCAGGATGTGCTCCCCATCTGGAAGACACCTCGCTCGTCCCCTCGGCTTGGCCGCTGTCCTCCGAGCGTGGCGCTCTGCTGAATCAGAGAACGTCACACGCGGCGCCTTTTGCTGCCTCATGCCATCGTTACGCAATTCGGCAGCTCGGGCAGCCTCTCCTCCAGTGAGTCCCAGAGCTAAATTAGCAGAAGCGCTGCCAGTCAGGCTTGCGGTGTGTTTGGAAAGCCGTGTGGGCGAGCTCGCAGAGCACCTGCCCATATTAAATGCAGCTCAGCAGAATGATGTTTGTCCCTCCCTTTTTTAAGAGACGAAGCAAAAGAAGCGCCCTCCTGCATGGCTTGTGTTTATTTTTTTATGATGATGAGGCTTATCCAGTTTACCAGTGAAGCTTCAGAGGCCCGAGACTCTGCCTATATTTGCATTTGGGCTGTTCCAAGCATGTAGTAACATTGTGAATAATTTTCTTTGCAGGGATTTGAAGCTGGATAACGTGCTGCTGGACTACGAGGGTCACTGCAAGCTGGCAGACTTCGGGATGTGCAAAGAGGGCATTCACGATGGCATTACCACAGCAACCTTTTGTGGCACTCCAGACTACATTGCTCCAGAGGTACAGGAGACCTTTCTTTAGCCAAAAAAAGCAGTTACGTTTCTTAACAGCACAAGTTAGCCGTAATAAATGTGCTTTGGCTATGCTTTATTGGAGTGCTAAGTGCAAGGTTTCTTCCCAGATGCAGACTTGTGCAAGCAAAGCCTCAGTGAATCTGCATGCTGCTGTAGGCAGTGAATTGAGCAAGTGTCTCTCTTAAAGGAAGCCAGTGTTGAAGACTGAAGTACTGGGATGCAGCTGCTACAAACCTGGTTGCAGAGAGAGAGACACATATAGATCCTGGCCAGTGTGATCAGAAAATAGATCAACTCCCTCATTTCCCATTTCATTTATTTCTTTACCTCTTCCTTTTTCTCTGCCATTTATCAACCTCATTAGAAAATTTATAAACGCTTCTTTAAAGAACAGTTATCCTCAAATGCTGCCAGATGTTCTGATAGGGTCCATCTTCACTCTTAACTGAATTTTTGTCTGTGGTTGCTATTTGTGCTACACTCATACTTCTTTCCCTCTTCAGCTGAAAGTGTTTCTGTTGGAGCTGCAAGTGTTTCCTTCCAGGGGCAAGGAAGAGGTGGTGGCAGCCTGCACACCTGGCTGCTTTACTGCTTCAGACACTCAACCAGCTTAGCTGAAATACCCCCTTCTCCTCCTGGGCAGCCCTGGCATCCTTTTAAGGGTTGTTTCCCAGCTGACCCTGTTAGCAGTGAAGTTAGTTCAGCCCTTGTTTGATGAATCTGAGGTACCCATGCATGGACTGTGGGGTTTCCAGCTGGGGATCACACATGTGCTCTGCCATGTCCAGTCAGGTTATCAGACTTGTACATCAATGTTTCCAAATCCATTTTCTTCCCCCACTCAGTTTAAGAAGCTTCAGGGGGGATACTTCTTTCTTCCTTTTCCAGATTCTGCAGGAAATGCTTTATGGCCCAGATGTTGACTGGTGGGCCATGGGCGTACTGCTATACGAGATGTTGTGTGGCCATGCCCCCTTCGAGGCCGAGAACGAGGACGACCTTTTTGAGGCCATCCTCAACGACGAAGTTGTCTACCCGACCTGGCTGCAGCAGGACGCAGTGGCAATCCTCAAAGCAGTGAGTTTCCCTGGCTGTTTGCATCTCCTGTGCTCTCTGTCCTGACTTTCACCATCCTGAATCTAGCAAAAGGAAATTGCCCTGGATGGGAACTCAGATACTGTGGTTACCTTGACCCTGCCCCTCTTATTACCTTAGGATGAAGTAAGCTTTAAAAAAAAAAAAAATTCAGCTGCACTTAAGTGTGTCTGCATAGTTAAGTCCAACAGTCAGTATGTGAGTATGTGTTTGTGTCTGACCATTCCCATGTTGACTTAATGATTTACAACATATGGTCATCTTCAGAACAGAACTAGCAGGTAATACACTGTACTTATCAATAGTTACTATATGATTTCCATGTGACTAGCGTGGTGAAGAAGTGAAGTCCTGATAATCCTTTGTACTGACTGTTGGTAACATCAGCCTTCCCACAGGTATTGCTGTCTACAGACAGACACACAGCAAATGGGATTGAACGGCAAACGGTTTGAGGAGAGCTGAAGCTCATTGCAAGGCTATATTTGGTCCTTGCTCTGCCATATATATATTTCTGCATTTTCCAGGAGCTCTAAATCGGTGTGCCTTGACCTGGGAAGCGAGAACCAAATTCTTTCTAATATTTCAGCCTGTGTGTGCACAAATGGTGCCCAGTGCAATGGTACTCCCTGGTTTTGCTGAAGGGAATCAGAAGGTGATTGAACAGTGAGCGTTTTAACCCACAAATCGGGAGACCTAAGCTGGCCGTTCTGCTACTGGCTTCTTCTTGCCCATGGTCAAGTCACTTAACATCTCTAAGCACTTTTCATAGGAAGAGGGATTGGGCATTTTCTTTCCTTGTAAAATCACCATGAGCAAAGAGTATTTAAGTCTGGAAGATCCTAAATGCTGTGATAATAGAGGGCCATAATACTCAGATAAGAAATACTTGGATGAAATAGTAATTCACAACAACTTCTTAAACAATGACTCAGAGAAATAGGGTAATGAATAACATTTAAAAGAAAGAAGAGGGGATTTTGTTTTGTTTTTAATGAGAACTCTAATCCCCTAGCAAGAATATGGAAATTTTGCTACTGCTGGATAGCAAGTGATCTATCTGGCCCCTTTTTCTAAAAGGGCAAAGGATTGCATTTTCAGATCAGAGGTTGTACTCAGGAGCTACTGCTTGTCATGCTGAAGGTCCTCTTGGGTTTTGGAAATAACCAGCAACACTTTAAAAAAAAAAAAAAAAAAAAGGAAAGTTCAAACTCGTTGCAGCAGTGTGACGTGTAGCTGATGAAACCCAGAGGAAAACAAAACAATATTTCTGAAATTCACTTGTGTAGCTCAAGAGAAGCACTACACTTTTAGGAAATGTCTATTAAGGAGAAAAGGCTGTAATTTAGAGCATTTACCAGGAGCCATGTAACTAACTGATGGGACGGTCTGTTTGAAACTTTTGCTGGACTTCCAGTTCTTTAACATTTCTATTTCCTGGGCAGCTGCTACATGGAGGTGGCTTTTGCATCATGTTTTACAGCACTTGAATTTGTTTTGAATGGTAACAAAGATGATGATCACTGCTGAGCTGTGTTTTTGCAAAACTGCTCTGTGGTTTTGCCCAGTAATGTCAGGTATTTTACATATTGGTTTACTTCTTTTTTCCTTCCCCTTTTGTGACTATTCTGTGAAGAAAGACACTAGGCTTCCTAGTTGCCAAATAAGTATTTGTTGTTGCAGTTTATCATAGCCCGCTGATGTTAATGTTCTTTTTCTTAGATACATGGATAACTGACATGGGCGACATGGATAACTATCTGAGCAGCTTCTAATCACTACTGTGTTTATCTGCAACACAAACTTTCTGAAGTGTAGAACTTAACCCACATGACTTCTTGCTGTGTCAGTGAAGCAATGATAGTGCCATAGAAGACCAGGCCACACAACTGCTGCAGTGCCAGAAATGTTGGTTTTGTCATGTAATCACCAAATGATTACATGGCATAGGAAACCTATGAAAACCTGGGGAATTAAGCCTGAGGTCTTTGCATTGCAAGCTAAGGCTTTAATAACTCACTGTTCTGGCCTCTGACCTTGAACAAGACAAGTCAGAATTCACTTAATAGTTGAGCAGTAAAAAGCTCTGGAACTAAAATCAAATTCTCCTGCCTGGAAGCTGCAAGTAGGTGCTTAGAGATTCTACAGAAATGGATGTGTTGAATTTAGAAAGCACTTGATCAGTCTGCCCTGGTGAACACAGTAAACAACCCCAGCAGGCTTTAGGACCCATTTCATGGCTGCTGTTAGTTTGTTTTGCTTTCATTTACCATAATTGTGCTTTACCAGTTTCCCCTCATCAGTAATCACCTGATTTCTGAGGGCTGCATCCTGTTCATCTTCGCAATTTCCTGATAATAACCAAGATATGCCTTTATGACTTCAGTTAGATCAGTGGGTGTTCCTGGAATGTTTCTGAGCAGTGGTACTGACGGAAGCAGAAATAACCTCGATGCCCTGGGAGATTGTTTAGAAATTAAGACAAAAATATTTGTGCTGTAAAAAAAAAAAAAAAGTTTTTACCCATTTCCCGTCTTAATGTTTTGTGTCCTTGATGTTTTCTCTCAAGAGCTAGAGGTAGGGCAGAGATGAACTAGTGTAAATGGCAGTAGTTTGCTGGAGTTGGTATTCCCAGAGACGGGAAATAGGAGATCCCACCTCTGTACCCTGCATTGCTCGAGTATGTCATGCGTTGGGGAATGATAGTCCAAGTCAGGCAGAGACTGAGCTTGAACTGAGGTCTCCAGCTACTCATGGGAACAAATCTAACTGAGCATGAATTTGCCCGTGGGATTTTGTCTCCTGCATCTTGGGTTATTGGCTCAAATCCCTTTCAGTAATCACCATGTTCTCCTCTAGAAATCCAATTCTTTCTTTTCTGCTTGTAGCTGAGAAGAGTGAAACATCGTTCTGTGCAGAATCAACATTTCATGTTGAAAGAAAATAAAAAGTACAGAAAGAGAGAATTGCTGCTGAATGGATTCAAACCACTTCAGATCTATCTGAATGCTTTTCTTTTTTGACAGAGCACCCATACTTTAAAACAAACAAAAAAGAAGTGTTTCTCTGTAGCCCTGTGCTAATACAGGTACAAGGAGTTTATGCCACAGGAGCTTTGCCCCAGTGTGCTGTGTCCCCACCTGTAAAGGAAATTATTGCAACTACTCTTTGCTACCAGCTGACACTGCAATCAGCAGCATCTGCTGATGAAGAGACTTTGCAACAGAAGTGTTGTGAGCCAGGGAGGCTGCACTGTGCCTTTTGCAGCAAGAGTGTAGCTGGGGTTTTCCTTATTGTGGCAGGTTGGTGTTTAGAGTTTGTAAATTGTCACTAGTGAAAGGTGCTTGAGCAAGGAGGGTCGTTTTCCAGGCACTGGAGGCCTGGGTTCAGCTGAGGGAACAGCGGTATGAGGTACGATCCCCTGGTGGCCCCAGAGCAGGGTGGTTTTTGGGCAGTGTGTTTCACTTGCTACATGTCTCAAAGTCTTTCTGGAATGTAATCGAGTCACACACTCTTGCTGAAAGTCATGGTGAAAATCAGGGATTAAGTCAAGGGTATAATGGGACATAAATTAACAGGGAAAAATGCAGGGATTTTCCTTTCCAAGACATGTTTTGGACAGAGAAGGACTTAGACTGTTCAGTCACGCCATGAATTGATGATCTGAAGTAGCAATGGTTGGCCCAAAGGCTTGGAAACGCACGTAAGAAATGGCAAAATAGATATTTTCAGCTTCTGGAGCTCTGAAACACTTCAGGCCTAGCTGAAGTACTTAAGAATGAGAGAATGGCTGTTCATCCATGTGTTTTGGAGAAAGTGCTATGAGACTGGGCAAAACTGGCTATTGAAAAATAAATACTGGGTAACCGAAGGGGAAGGTGCAGAGGAACTTGGCTGTGGTTTTAGTAGCCTCTCTTCCCAACAGCGTGGGTGGAACAGCACGGGGTCACCTAAACACCCCTGGGGTGGCGTGGAGAGCCAGGTCGCAGCAGAAGGGGAGGAGTTGCAAGGGTGCGAGAGCTCCGTTGTGAGAGCAAGGAAGTGATGATGTCAGCCGCACAGTGCAAAGGATGCAGGAGAAAAACTTGAAGTTAGTCTGGTTTTCTAGAGAACAATAGGCTGGAAGTGACGCTGAGTCACAAGGCGAATGCTCTGATTTAGTGAACTCTCTGCTTCAGCCACTTCCCCTCTGGGGCTCACCTGGTTCCCTCCGAGCCCAGCACGGGGCTATTAAAGTCCTACACCCTGGTGCTCTTTTGTGCTTTGCTCTTTGCTCTTCCAGACCTGCTTAGCCCCTGCTTTGTGTTTCCAGGTTCATATCAAAGGGCTGGAGAGTGCCTGCAAATTAGTGCTGCAAGCATCAGCCAGCAGATGAGGGCTGTTAGAGGCAGGGTCTGGTTCTGATGGCCCTTGTTTTATGGGCTCAGCCCTGGGGTGGGAACACAAGCCCAGGGAGTTGGGATTTTCCTGCTGACTTGTGACCCTGGTTGGGAGGGAGCTTGCATGGCACTCAGGAGCAGCAGGAGGAAATGGGTTATGTATGTCAGGTCTTGAAGTTCAATCCCCTTGGACACGTGGTGGCCTTGAAGGCTGATCTAGAAGTCAAAAAAGCCCTTATCCAGAAGAGAAAAGCCTCTTCTCCCCTCTCTGTGAGCCCACGTCACAGGCTGAAGCCAAGAAATGAGGGCTTTTCCACTGATCTCTTAGTTCTGTGGTTGGAGCGGTTGGTGATACTCACCATCAAGTGCTGGCAGTGTAACCTATTCCTGCTTGCCATGAAGCAGCACCCAGGAATTTTTCTGGAGAGCAAAAAAGGCTCAGGAATGTTTCAATGCAGAGGGCAACGGCTTGATTTCCACTCAGGGAGAGGTGCTGAGGTCCTTACCCAACAGCTTAGCCAGTCTTCATCTTGTTAGTTAAAAAAAGCCTTTCTGAACTTTCTGCAGAAGTTTGTCCTTCCTTTGCAGCCCAGAGAGAGGCTGCGAGGCTGCGTTAGTGAATTCTAGAAAATGCTTTGTGATCCTTGGGCTATTTGTGAAAAGTGCATCTTCTTGGAACAGCTGTGTCAGAAGTTAATGCAATGAGCATTTAATGAAATTCATATGTAGAAATATGTTAGTGACAGGAGGAAAAATGTGTCTATATGTTAGAGTTTTCTTCCCTAAATTTGCAGGTAGTGCTAGGTGAGGAAGAACAAAATCCAAAAGGTTCTCTTTCCAACCCTTCTTTCACTGGAAATGGGAAATTCTGAGTTCCTCAGCATTTCTGAGGAACTCTGGTGGCTTCTAATAGGAGACATTTGTTGTTTTTAAATCTACAAATTCCAAAGGATTACCAGTTGAGGGTGGATATTTCCAGTCATTGCAAAGGAATTTTGAAGAACTCTTGTTATCCTATATGCTCAGGGCACAGGGCAGCTCAGTCTGGTCAGATGTGGCTTAATATCTTGCACAGAAAGCACCTGGAGATGCATGAGCATCCTGCAGCAGACTGGCAGGAAAGAGGTTTGGAGAAATACTGAATTCCTGTAAGGCCCCGCTGCAGGACAGAAAGCAAAGTGAACATGGAACTGCACTGCAGGAGCAATAAACCACGCATGATGAGAGGATGCCACCATGATTGCCCATCACCTTGGTGAAGACTGCTTTTACATGTGCTGCAGCTTATTTTCAGAAAGCTCTTATAGACAGCAAGTGCTTAGTGCTGAACAAGATGAGCCCCACTTCTGTAAACAACTTGAAAGTGTCATTAATGAGGAGACGAGGTGGGAGAGACCAAGGTTTTCCCAACAGGAAGACTGAGAGGCAACTTCTTAATAAACCAAAGTGCCTGCAGTGATGGAGGACTGGGGGGTAAGGGGCTGGTTTCAGACTTGCTGCAGGGACACCGGGTCTGGGGGAGACGTGGCTGGTCCAGGCTCCCGCGCTGCGCGGCTGCCGGCGCTGGACGTCCGCGTGGAGGGTCTGGTCTGCTGAATCGTTCTTGGGGGATGTTTACCCTCCTCTCAAGCAGTGCTTGCTCAGGGTCCAGCACACGTGAGTGCTGGGGGGTCACAACGGCTCCCTTGGCTCTAATTCGGCTCACTGAAGGTGTTGCAGCCTCCCCACATGCTATAGCAGGCAACCCAGGATACCTCGCCCGTGCTCTGCTTGGCACATCCCAGCGCAACACGTTTGTGCTTCCTGTTGCTCTTCTCTCTCACCTTTTCCCCAAATTCTGGGCAGCCCATTTGGCCACTGTGTGAGCTGGACAAAACCCTCTGTGTTTGTGCTCTCCAGTCAACTCCTAAATTCCTGCGAGAGGTGAAAAAGGGCAGCAGATGCTCCTGGGGTGCAGTTGCCTACACTGCTTGTACGTCACTCAGCACAAGGTGTGTCTCTCCTTTGCACTGGTATCCTACAGAGCTGGGACAACTTCCTACATACCCTTTTCAAGCAGATTATCTGCCTTTTTCTGTTTCACATGCAGCACTGGGAGAGCCCAAATGAACTTGGTTTTGAATGAACCAGATGTCAGGAGTATTTTTTTAGAAAATGATTAAAAAGCAAAAGAACAACACAGTGATGGACCTACTGAAATCAAAGAGGGAAACTACATGACCTCAAAGCTATAGTTTATCCTCAGGGCTGTAGAGCCTTCTTAACAAAAGCAGATGTTAAAATGCCTTCAAATATACCAGTAAATTATTCCCTTTGGCATCTCTACAGAGTTGGCACCCTCGGTAAATCGTCTTTCGCAGTTTAAGTTTTAGCTGTCCGAGTCAGGCAAATATTTGAATCTCTCTGAGAGTCTCTTTCCTAGATCTGTGTAAACATCTTTTCTTTGTTTTGTTTTTCAGAAATGTTTTCATCTTGCATTTCCTAGTAGGCTCTGGAGCCTGTGCAGCAAAAGCAGGACTCTAGAGCCTGCCATTTCATGACTGAGACACAGTTCTGCAGTTTTCAGTGTTCTTGCCTCTCAGCCCTTCTTGCCATACCCCCCCGTTTCACTGTGGTTAAGCTACACGGCTGTGCTCCACCACAGATGGCCTTATCACTCTCATCTGAGCTCGCGTATCCATGTGGGTAACACCTTGGGTCTCCTACTCCTTCCCGTACAATTCTCGAAAAGCAGACACCTTTGCCCGGTTGTTTTAATCTTTGCTATCAATTGGTCACACCCTCTTCTGATGTGTTCCTCCTGCCCACAGTAAGAGCTATGCGCTTCACAGTAATTCACTGGGAAAGAAAGCCAATGGCATCTTTATATAGCCCATCAAGGTTAAGTTAATCTAGAAGTGGTCATTAGGTCTTCCACATTGCCCTTTCCAATAGGCTGAAATTCACCTTCTTGTTTAAGGTCCCTGGCAAGCGGACTCAGATTTGCTTCATAGCAGAAGCTATGAACCCTGCCTACTGTAACGTCAGTTATGATTCATCCCTCTCTTTCCTTTTCTTCTTTCTCTCTTCTCTGCCATAAATTAAGAAAAAAAAAAAAGAAAAAAAAAGAAAAAGAAGGTGAAGTGGCATTCATTGTGCAAGCTGGTTTTCTTTTGCTTTTTGTTCCTGCTTTTAGGTGCTTAGGAGGAAGCAATTTCTGTGGTTGAGCCTCTAGCTTAAGACTTTGTGGCCTGGGCTCGCTTCTCAGTTCTGCCACAGATACACATTGTGATTATAGACTCTCAAAGGCATCTTGGTGAAGTTCATTAAACTTTGATCTTGGGGGAAAGCCCAGAATTCCCTTGAGAACCTGGGTTTGATCTAGAAATGGTAATGACCATTCTCCCTTTGCAGGAGGGAAGGTCCCTTGATGTGCAGTCCACAGGGTAATGACACAGTGTCTCCAATTGGGAGGTCTCACACCTCTGCAGGAGTCATAAATCTCTGATCGCTCAAACTCTTTAGAGCTTTAGGTCCTTCTCGGCCACTCGTCCTTCCATTTTGGACCCTTCTGACCTGTTATATCTTTTTCCGAACTTCAAAGTTAAAAGAATTGAACTACCACCAAGACCATGGAAAAGCTCCTTTGAAGTTCTGTGATTTATTTTCTCCCGATCAGCCTTTACAGGATTGTCGGGGGCACTTTAGTCCCCTTTGTACTTGACCTATGCAAATAGGCCACCCAGGGTGGTGTGATAGACTCCCCACTCCTCTTGACACATGTATCAGAAAAGGATTAATTGTTTTCCCATGAAACCCTTGGGAGATTCTTGCCCTAGTTAAAAAAGAGATTGGGACCATGCCCCTATTCTGTTAATACACGGGATGCTTATTCTGTCTCCATGTTTTAGCTACTCTGAGTGATATATTGATGCAGTAAGTGGCCTGCGTATCCCCATCTTGTAACTACAGTCCCACAGGGGCACTTAAAAAGCAACTGCCTGATTTTGAAAGCATCTGAGGGGCTCTTGCAACTGGTGGCCCATGTGGGAACAGGGGCGGGTTGGTCAGTGCTGAGAACACAGACAGCTCAAGGCACATCTTGACCAAAACCTGTATCAGATAATCCATGTATCCAATGACTCCATTTTTTGTTGTTGTTGTTATTATTTGTTAGAAGAATTATTAAAGGCACAAGTATCTAAAAGTATCTGTCTTAACGGAACAAAGTGTTTGAAAATTTTGGCCTTTCATTCTGCATTAGTATTACTGAGATAAATAGGAGGGGGAAAGCAGGGAAACAGGCAGGTGCCACTACAGCAAGTGAGTTTGTAGCTATTGAAACAATACTTAATTTCCATTGTTTGGGCCGAGTTCTCTGCTGGTGGAAGTCAGCAAAGTGTCATCAGTTTACACCAAGGAATTTGGAGCCAGATGTTTCTGTTCCTCATGTGAATTCCACTATCTGGCTTGCTTTGTTTGCTGGTCTCTCCTGCTCAGCAGTGTTTGCAGTACAGCTAACCCTTCTGGTTCACGCGAGCTTGGACGGGGCAGCACCAAGCGGCCGTCTCCGCACTGGCGAGAGACAGATCAAATTCATCTGCTTAATATCTGCTACTGCACAGGCAAGAGAGAGATCAAATTCATCTGCTTAATATCTACTACACCGACATTTTGTCTCGCTTGCCCCCAGCTGGCACGTCAGACAGGTGACTCCGGTCATGCTTGGTGTTACAGCCAAGCTTTGAGGGGCAGGGTTGAAGACTAATTTTTTTTTACCTCCCTTGCCATTCCCCCTGCCCTTTTTCTTTTTTTAAATCTGGAAGGTAAAGTAACGGAGGCTTCGCACACATATTCCCACTTTTAAAATGCTTTCAGGACTCTCTTGTTCTCCTGAGGTTGACCCTTCCGGTGGCCGTGGGTGGTGGCACGGGAGTTCGCTCTTGGAGCAGGCAGAGATTACACGGAGGTGACAGCTCCGCCAGTCCAGGCAATGTGCGCATGGGTCTGCCTTTTCCTGAAGTTAGATACCCTTGCAAGCATCACCCTTGGCAGAGTCTTCTGGAGGGCAATGGGCTCCTTCCCAAGAGAGCGGAAGACAAGACAGGCCAAAAAGAGCAGATTGTTTCATTTTTTTTTTTTTTTTTTTTAAAAAGGGAAAAAAAAAAAAAAAAAAAAAAAGCTTTTATGCTATGCAAATGCCTCCAGTCATTAAAAATAATACAGTTATGAACAAATGGAGCCATAGAGGCATCTTTCTCCCCCTTTTTGGGGGCAGATGGAGGGTAATGCAACATCGTTCTGCTGGTTTGTTGGGCTTACATAATAGATGCCTGAGCAGTTTCCAGCAACTGCAGCATTCAGTCAAGAGATTCATGGAAGGAAGCCTTAATTAGAGTAATTGCTCTATTTATATAACGATTCCCTTTTGTCTGAGATCAAATAGATCTTTGAGAAATCTTATTTCCTTCAGAGTTAATTTCTGCCCTGTTAGTCTAGCTCATGAATCTTAATGAACACGAGTGTGTTGGATATCTCCCCATCTCCCCCCTCTCCCTCATTACACAGGGGACACTGTGGGGCTGTTAAGTCTTCAGTGCTACTGCTTTCACCTTTGGTGCATCTCTCATGTTGCCAGCAACAGGCAGGAAATCTTAATTCCTTAGACAGGAAATCTTGCTTGCCTTGAAAGATTTGGGGTTGCCTGTTATATTTGCGTGATCCTGAAGGGTGGTCCTTTGAGGAAGATAGAAGCTGTGAGGAAGAGGAGGTGGGACTGAAGATCTGCTGTCAGTTTTGCGCCAGGTTGCTCTTGTGCTTTGGGCAGAGCAAGGTGCTGAACTCTGTAGGATGGGGAACTTGCAGCCTTCTCTGTCTATGGGCTTGCATTTGAAGAACGAGCTGCTCAGGGTTAGCTCCTACAGGCTGGCTGCACCCTGCCCAATGCAACAGGGTCTTGGTGGGAACTGACCCATGCAAGAAATGCAAGAAAAAAAAATTCCTTCCTCTTTAAGATGGCTGGGAATATGAAGGGGCTGACTGAGCAGAAAGTTTTATTTCCCCCCCTTCCTGAAGTGTTTTTTTTTTTTTTTTTTTTTAATGGAAGGGTCTGGTTTGTTTGTGCTTTCCTTGAACACGATGTAATTTTAGGTAATCAGTTCACAGTGATATTACTCATGAGTGATGAGGCAACACAGTGAGATAACATGAAAACCTAACAGGGAGGGCAATATTGACCAAAGGGTGAACTCATGAATTCAAGGAAGTTAACGCATGGAGACATCTGTTTTGTGCTGACATCTCCTCAGACTTCCAAGCCATCAGACTTGCTTGGAACTGTGCCCCTTGAGACAGGAGCAGCATCCGAGAAGGCCCTTGTGGGCTCCCTGTGCAGGCTGGAGACCTGGAGCCCTTCCCTGCGCCGTGACCGCGGGCCCCGGGGAGGATGTACCCAGGTCCCCTCGGCCACCGCGACGTCTCCCTGGCCCTGTCACCTGCGGCCGTCCGGGCTCCGCGCGGTGACACAGGTTTTCCCCAGCCGTTGGCCCTGTTACTTGTGCATTTTTTCCTCGTAACTTCACTGGTCCTCTGTGGCCTGCTCTCCAGCTCCTAATTTCTTGCCCAGGCTTGCTGCGTTTTCTTGCAGGCAGTGTTTTCCAGTGATTTCATGAAGTCATGTTTCTGGCTAATTCCAGCGGCTGGTTTTGGCCGGGCTGCTGCTGAGAAGGTCAGTTGAGGGCAGCGTGAGCCTCGCCTGACTTTGCTGCACAGCAAACCTGCGTAGCCCATGGGGGCCCCGTCTGCCTTTGCTCCCCAGGGGATCTTCCCACTGGGAGGGACAAAATTCCCTGCGGTTGGATGTGCTCGTGGGGGAAGAGGGCTTGGTGGCCTGGCCTGCTTTAAGATAGATAACCCTGCCTTTGGTTTTGCAGGGAGGGTTTGGGGTGACTGAGTGTTCCCTTTTGCTCAGGATCACCTCTACTTTGCTTCGTTGTTGCTTTGGGGTTATTTTCTGTGCGTGTCTTCACTGTGTTCTGTGTGCCAAGGTGTGACATTCATGGCTGCACTTTGGATTTTCATGCAAACTTAGAGATACTCGATAAACAGTTAAGAGATGACATTTTGCCATGACGACTTTTAAGGCTCTTTTTTTCCTGAACATCATCTTCCGTCACCTGCAAAACCACTGGCAGGCTGTGCTTGGAATGACACTGAAGTTGTCCAACCTGTGTCTAGATGTGAAGCCAGAGTCTAAGACCGGCCTTAACTCTGGATGCCAGTAGCTCCCACCACCTTCAGATGACCCCCCAGTTACAAGAAATGAGTGTTACCTATAGGGAGAGAGTGAAAGGTTCACAGACTTTTAAGCCTTTAAGAGTTCACAATAGTCTTTATTTTTATTATCATTCTTTTTAAATACTGCACATCACAAACTTTATAATTATGTTCATTTATTTTGGCAAGACAATAATTTTGGGTGCATTCAAACAAGAGGGTGTTAGCCTATTCACCTGAATGGGAATAGGCTTCAAAATTTTCAGCTTTTATTTTTACTTACCTCATACAGTAAATATTTAATACAATTAGAAACAGTAAGTAATTTCTCAGAATATCAATACAATCTTAGTTGGAGTTGTGGTTCACGCACCTGGTTTTCTACCCAAAAGACTGGAGTTGTTTCCCAGAGAAGACACCCTGACCTTCAGCAGACTGTGGCAGACCTGTCCAGAATTCACCAGGATATTTTTTGTGTGAAGGAAGAGCACCAATGACTAATCTCACATTTTCTGCCACAGCGTGTGGATACGGGTGCATATTTCCCATGCTCTACAATGTCATTTAAAGCCAACATTTTCACTGCCTGTTCCCATGCACCGGTGCAATCCAGAGGTCTCGGTTGCTGTGTACATTTATCAGGGATGGGCACTTACAATAAGAGACTGTCCTTTGAAATTATATCCCACCCTTTTGCTGAAGCAGAATGCTATGAATTAGATTTCTGTGAAAGGGAAGCCTCTTCCTACTGCTTTGATACTCTTTTTTAGAATGTGTGATTTATATTTAAATTGGTTTATATTCATATTTAAGACTTTGATAGCCCACTTTAGGGGTTTGCCGTTTTGAAAAACAACCTATTAGGGGTTTAGAGAAAACTGTTCAAAGTGGTTTGTGCTGCAGGTGGGTCACTCCAGCCCTTGGTACCTTTGTCTTTCAGTGCCCTGTTTTTATAGACCAAGGCAGGCAGCAGCGCTGGCTGTGTGCAGGAGAGCTTGGGGACAGCGCTGCTGGATTGGGCACCCCATAGCTCAGCTCCCTTCTGAGGTTAGGAGTAATTCAAAGGATTTTTGTAACAACCCATCACCACTCTCAGCAATAACACTTGCTGCTTCTGCAGCCAGCTCAGGGTATGAATTTGAAGCATCGCTCTTCTCCTGGAACCTTTAGGCTTTAAATGTGCGTTAGATGCTGCCTGGGATTACCCAGTGCCTGGTGGCAACTGAGTTTTCTCAAAGAGCAAGTCCAATGCACAAATGGGAGCCAGCTGACAGAACCGGAGCCATCATTTTGTTCTGGCTGGCTGTTGAGAGCCCAAAACAGCCCACCTTGAGGGACAGCCCTTGGCTAATCCTCATTGTCCTAACCAAATGCAGACAGGAATGCGTTTAGGTTGGCTCTGTTTGCTGCCTTGGGTGCCTTCACTTGGTGCAACTTTGACATCCTGTTAAATAAAACAAGCAAATAGGAATGTAGACATGCTCTTATTTCCCAGGGCTCTGGACTGGTCTAGGGAATGAGCAGTCTAATTTGGATTTTAGTCTTATATGGCTTGAGCATGAACAGGTGCCTGAGCAGAGTATGTTACCAGCCATTTCCAGAGATTGTTTTTTCCCCACATTTAGCAGAAGTTTCCTGGTTTAAAGGAGGTAAAGAAACAGGGACTTGGTCCCAATTCTTTCTCTCTTCTCCTTGTCTTTTTAGACTGTTTTGGTCTTACCACTCCCACCATCAAGGAGCTCTGATCTTGTTTGACCTTTCTAAGTGTTCCAGCAATGCGAATGGGAATTGAGGTGAGGTTCAGATACCCATCTGTGGGACAAAGTAGCCAGGCAGGCTACTGCCCTTATTTCTAGAGAAAAACTGTGTTACCAGAACATTTCTGGCCTGTTTTGCAAACCAAAGAGGTTCATATAAGACTTGTAAAGGCTTGTCTGATCGCTGGGTGATTTTTGGCTTGGCCCATTTCTGGTTTGGAAACCAAGTTGTTGTCTGGGGATCAGAATCTCAGAGAAATCTCAGGGCAGAGTGTCTTGGGAAACAAGCTCTTTTGGGGTTCTGCCGGTTGAAGAGTGTCAGGAGACACAAGAAAATGTCTTAGTCCTTTGGGCTGGCTCTGGAGACGCTGCGTGACTGAAGGGCCAGAGAGAGCACGTGAAGATCTTGGCCAGAGATCCCGTGCTGGCTTTTCTCCTGTCTTGGTGGCTGCTCTTATGGATCTGGATTCACCCTGCAGCATGTTCTACGGCAGTTTTTTGGTTGAACAGTGCTGCTATAGGGAATCCAGTGGCAACACAAGTCCTCAGAGAGGCCAGGTGGGAGCTGGGGTTTTGGGCCAGTGTCAGCAGTCTGGGGTCCTGTGAGGCCTCCTTGCTGCAGATGCCTCCTCTGCTTTGGCTCTGAAGTCCCCTTGGTACAAGAGATGTGGTAGGGGCTTCCTAAAATAAACCTAGCAACCTTCCCTTTTCTTCTCCCCATCAGCTTAGGAATGACTAGGCCTTTTATCCGCTTTTCCTAGGAAGAAATCTGACTGCTGAAAAAGCTCTTACAGTCAGAATCAAGTTGGTTTCTCCCTGCCCCTCCCCTTATTTTAATGTCCATATTGCTGAGATGCAGCAGACTCGGCTGTGCCCGAAACAGTGACCGATTGTCTGGTTGGGCTGGTTGGGCTCTTTGCTCAACACAATCTCTTTCATCTCCGAGGAAATCGTCTGGACACCTCCACCAGAGTGGAGCTTGCTTTCTGCTGCTGCTTCAGCAGGCAAATAAAAGCTGCTCTTTTCCCAGTTTCAACATAACCTGGTTTCAGTAATGAATTAGGAATACTGGAGGGGAGGGAGAAGTTTGGAGTTTTTTCTTGGTATTTAAAGGGCTACAGTCCTAAATTAACAAACAGCCTAGTTCTGCTGCCTGGGGAAAGGATCCCCCTCCTCCTGCACCGTGCCCTGTGCCCCTTAGAAATGTCTGCAGCACCCACTTCATCACTCTTGCCAGGCCCCAGGGGCACCCGCCGAGGCCCCCTGCACCGAGGTGCTGATCTGTGGCTTTTCTGCTCTCTCTCTAGCAAACCCAGCAGGGTTCTGAAGCAGGAGCTTTCCTTTCTCTAGCAGCACAGCAGCAGTGTTACCGAAACGAGTGCTCTCGCAGAGTTTCACCAAAGAGAGGAGAGTCCCCTGCAAGGACTCGTTTCTTCAGGGCTTAAGAGGGCTCGAGGAGCCAGTGCCTTGCTCCTTCGCCGCTCCCTGCGGTGGCAGGAGGCAGGCGTAGGATTCTGGCTTCGCTTCGGCAGGATGAGGTTTAGGAAAAACACAGCGAGAGACTCGCTCGGCTCCAGAGCCTGGCTGGCTGGCGAGCAGCGTTTGAGACAGAACTAATATTCCTGAGAAATTAAGATGTAAACAAATAACCCTCCCAAAGCACCACGCAACATTTATAATGTTGCAAACGATGCACTTCAACTTTCCTCTGTTGTTGTGTTAACTGAGTATTTGACAAAATAAAAGGCACCAGGGAGAAATCCAGCCAGGCTTCCTCCTCTAGAGAGTGAGTCAAGTTCCTTGCATGCGGTTCCAGCACAACGAAATTGAGAAGTCTGGCCAGCAAGTGGGTTCAACAGGAAAGCTGAGGACAAGCTTTTGTGCGTCGGCTGATGGGTCCTCCTCCCCTGGCCCTGCCGGATGGGAGGGAACCAAAGGCCTTTTTGTCTTGCAGTTTATGACGAAGAACCCCAACATGCGGCTGGGCAGCGTGGCGCTGGGCGGCGAGGGCGCGATCCTGCGGCACCCCTACTTCAAAGAGCTCGACTGGGACCTGCTCAACCAGCGTCAGATGGAGCCTCCGTTCAGGCCCCGCATTGTACGTGGCAAGGAGGGGGTCCCCGGTGCTTCGGCTGGGTTCCCTCAGCACGGTTATTCCCAAGAGGCGGGAAGGGCGGTGCAGGAAGGGCAGCCTTGGCTCCAAAGCTGTGGCCTGGCGCCTAGGAGGTGAGGCCCGTGGTCCTGCGAGGCTGCGGGCTGCCCGTGGGATGCGGTGCAGGTCACTTTCTCCCTCCGTGCTGCGTTTCAAAGGCAGCTCGATACCCAGTGGTGCAGGTTTGCAAAAGGAGCTGCAGGCAATGAGGCACCTGACTACCCTTTGCCTTGAATATTAAGCATGGTAAGCAATATTTATTCTGCTCACTCCACCCATCTAGTCAGGAACTGGCTGGTTTTGGTCCACCCAGGACTACGTTTCCTGCTCAGGCCACCATAGCCAAGTGGTCCAAACGGCAGCGAGCACTGCAGGGGATGCAGTAGTGCCCCTTTTCCCGGGGGTACCGCTCTGTGCTGTGACCGTGTCCTGCTCCCTGTGAAGAGTCTTTCCTAGGTCATCTCTGTGGTCTTCCTGCCTTTGAAATTCTCCATGGGAGAGGCCTGGGTGGCTTTGCCTCATGCTCTGGTTACTCTGCAAGCTCTCAGTGGAGGTGGGCGACCCAGTGCTGCTCCCCGGAGCTCAGGGGGTGCAGGATTAGGAGGATTAGCTCAGTGCAGGATTAGGCACCCAGCGCAACCCCAGCAGCTCACGCTCAGGCTCTTGAGTTTTTTCCTTGAGTTGAGTCAAAGGCAAAGGGACCCCCCTCATTCCCCCATGAACGCAGCAGGAGCTGGGAGCATTAAGACTTCGGTGTCAGTGAAGCATCTCCTCCTGGATGCTGGAAAAACACCCGCTTTGTCCCAACGTGCCACACGGCCAGGCTGTGTGTGTGCACTGCAGACGGTCCCGACTGGACCGCGCGGGGAGGAATCCAGCACCCGCAGGCAACGGTTGTCTTCCCGTGGCCCCGGAATTCGCTGCGGGGCGAGTTTAGTGGCTCACCCTTGCGGGAGCGTGTCGCCAGGGAAGCCAGCTGAGATGCTCTGCAGTGAGGAGGAGCGGTGTGGAGACGGTCACCGGGGACACTGCTGGTAACGACCTTGAATGGTCGGGTCTGGGCTGACGGTTGAGGAGCAGAACTCATGTATGGGCCCTGGGCTGCTGTGTCCGGGCAGATGACGCTTCAGAGGTGGTGTCCCTTCAATTGGAGGGGGATTTATCTGCAGAAAGCCCGTGGAGGCACTAAAAGGCTTTATCCTGTGAGAGGCTCGGTGCGGGCACGCGGACTGCACGCGGACTCTCCCAGGCCAGCCTGAGGGAAAGCTTGCAGTACGTTCAGCCCAGGTTTTGGAGGTAACTCTTCATTGCAATAAAGATCCGGGATAAAGTTGCAGAGTGAGTTCCACACGGCTGATACAGGCTTTTGATATCTCTTTCCTTTGTCTTTTCTGCTTGACAGAAATCCAAAGATGACGTGAGCAACTTTGATCCAGATTTTATAAAAGAGGAGCCCATTCTGACTCCCATTGAAGAGGGAATCCTTCCGATGATAAACCAAGATGAATTTAGAAACTTTTCATTCACAGGCCCGGAATTGCCACAATAGCCATGACTCTGAGGAGGTGCTGCTGAGAGGACTGGGGTAAATGAAATGAAAACCAGGTTTACCAGGAATTTCATTCTCAAGGAGAAACAGTGCACTGATTTACATTATGCAGGAGCACCACTGTCGACATTAACCTTAATGTGAAATTGAAACCTTCCTGTGTTTGTAGGATTTACACAGCTCTTGGATCAAATATTGACAGGGCTGGAACAAACATGATTTTGTAAATAGCTGATGCAGACAGAGAGATGGATGTTGAGCTAGTTGGCTCAGCCTGAATGTCATTGCTTGCAGCTTGCAGTGGATTCGAGGAGTCAGCGTGAGCGTGAAACAAGTGTCTTGCAGCTCTGAGCCAAACAGACTTGTTGTAATACTGATCGTTTGCAAGACTATTTTGTGGAATCCCAGCACTGCCCAGCATTTTGGAGCCATGATCCTGCATCCCATGGCCGAACCGAACCAGATGTTCCTTGTGACTTTACCTGTTTCTGAAGTATTTATTTCTTTCCAGAGGACGAATGGCTCTTTGTCACTGGATTGGGTTTCCATATGAACTATTTCATTGTGCTGCCTAGCAGAAGGAAACAAAAAAACCCAAATGCCATGTGCCCCACGCAGATTTTTCCGAATCAAAGGGAAGTCACATACCTGTAGTGTTTTGCTGTTCGTGCGATATGAAACGTTTTAGTGTTTGCATTCTGTGAAATGCCTTTTTACATCATGCATCTTCAATGCTCCTTTCTTTGCCTCCCAGCTGTTTTCAACTATAATATAACTTGTAAAACCTTATTGTTTATTTAGGCCCATTCTATTTAATTATGCTATACAAAGCCCCTTTTGTGGGTTTAGTGCCTCATTAAAATTTTGATCCAAAGTAGTATTGCTTAAATTATTTGTAGCATTGTGATAGGAGCCACAGAGCTGGCAAGCAGCTTGAAAGCAGAATTGCCAACCAATAACAACACAAGAGGACAACTTTCTCCCATGAGAAGAATAAACCTTATCTGAGAAACAGGGTGACTTAGTTTGGTTTGGCTTTAAGAGCTTATTATTCACAGGGCACTTCTTATCAGTTGTAGCCTCAAGCATCTGTCACAGGCAGACTGAGACAGTTTTTTAATGCAGTTTATAGAAACCAGACACTAGGTCATGTGCTTTGCTAGGTCTTCAGGAAATAAAATGCTTTCCCTGGAGCTCCATGACATACCCTTGCACCCTTGCATGCATGACCCTGCGTGTTAGGATTAAAACATCTTTCTTGGGCAGGTATCAGTTCCCAGAGAAGGAAGAGGGTTTCAGACCTCTTGCAAAGGCAGTCATGTTTTTGTAGTGCTGGTCAGCAGCTTTAGCTTGACAGAAGGGTGAGATGCAGCAAAGCGAGGGGTCCTTCCTGCATCCCCTATTTCCCATCCTTAGATTTCTCCTGGCTGCCTCCCTTCCAGCAAGCGTCTCATCCCGTCGCTGCTCTGCAGGTCATCCCAACTCCTCCAGAGTGAGACAAGAGCGGAGGAAGGGCAGGTGGGGGCCAGAAGGGACATCCAGAAAAATGAGCTAAGAAGCAGTAGTGCAGACAAGCTGGAACTGCTTCCCCAGCCCAGGGATGAGCGCGTTTGCACAGCGGGCTCGCTCTGGCCCCACGGATGCTCAGTGTGGTGGTCGCCTGCTTGGTGCAGCCGTGACCAAAGGCCACCCCTCGCGCGGGCGCTGCGCGTTACGGACCACGGCAGGGCTCTGCTGAGCAGGGCTGAGCGTGACAAGCGTGGCCTCCGCGAGTGGGAGCAGTGACATCTCTGTGAGCAACTGGCTGTGACTTCTGCGGACAGCTTTTGGGCTCCCCACGGCAGAGGACTGTGAACAGCCCCTCCCTCCCCGGAGATGGGTGCAGAACAGTAAGTGATACCTTTTTGGCCAACTTGTTGGTATCATCCAAGGGTTTCACTGGTTGTGCTGTTCCTCAGGACTCTGGAGGCCTTTGGGATTTCACGTGCTGGAGAAGCTACTGCCACTGCGCTGCCTTTGGCATTAAAACAGGTGATCCCATCTCTGTGGCCCCAGGATCTCAACACCATTGCCTACACCATTGACAGCCTTTGGAGAACTTTACTGATGTAGCAGGTCATTCCCCTACCAATCCATATTCTGAACGAGAATATCCTGCTTATATTCAATATCCAGTCCATATCCTGCTTAGGGAATGGAAACAGAGGCACTTCTTTAGGTGCTCCATTTGGATTTTTGTGAATTGTGAATCAGAAAACTTGCAGATAACTGGAAGATGCAAAGTGGTATCTAAGCCCATCCTAGAGAGCAGGAAAAACTCCTGCCCTGGCCAGCGAAAGTCTGCTTTGTCTCCCTGGGTTGGTTTACTTGGATGCAGCAGGGATGAAATATCAACAGGAGATTCTTCCCGGCTTCATTTTTCATTGATTTTAAGTGAAGCCAAGGTCCCTGACCATTACCATCACTGGAAAGTACATGTCTGCAGATCCGTGCTTGGACTAGAAGCCTAATATTCTGCTATGAAATAGTCTCCTTAATTTTCACAATTTCACCTGGATCTTGCTTCATAATTTATAGTAGCTCTTCCCCTCCGCCGCCTGCCTGGAACCCGCATGTCTGCGTAATGATTTCAGCAGCTCGAGTCAGCAGATCCTGAGTCAGCCACATTTGGCCCCGTTCCCTGAACTTGGCCATACATTTTATAAGGAGCTGCCATTTCAACTACGTTGGCAGCGTGGATGAAGATCAGCTCATTAGAAAGTATTGAGCTTTGTCTTTTTGATAAAACTGAATTAGTATTTGCACTACTATTAAATATGTAAAGAAATGCTGATTTTTAAAGCAAAGCAAGGATACAAAAAAAAGGCAAAAGCTTTTCCACGAGCTAGTCTGCCCGCTCTTTTGGCGTCATCACTTGCCGAAGTTGGATGTAAGATGGTTTTGTCTACTAATTTGGTCCTGGCTTTTAGAACATATTAAGCTGGCAGCCACTGGTTTGTAAGGTTTAAAGCATAAAATGCTTGTATTTGCTCCAGTGTCAAAACTAGCAATAGAGCAAATTGTAATTAGTTCCCTTTGCACTGCTTTTAGTGCTTGCATAAAAAGGGAGGGTTCCTTTGATGTCTTGAAAGTTGTGTTCTGTACAATCCTTTCATTTTCAAAGAGGTTCATGATATTTAGCTATAAAATTCAGTGGCCTACATCTCTTTCAAGGCCTTTGAAAGTTGCGGGCAAGGAGCAGATGGTCTAGAATGGATAGATTAAAATCATCTCACATCTACTCAGGCTGGCTGTGCTGCCAAAGACATCATTTTTAATACTGCTGCTTGATAGGCGAGGGAAAAAAACATCTCACAAGACTCCAAGTGCCTAAGGGTTTAAAAGTAAAAAAATGCAGTTCTAACTGCTGGATAAAGTTGATTTGAATGGATTCTCAGCAACTGGCAGAGGTTCCATGCTCCCTGTGAAGTCTTAGATGGTTTGCAAGAGCATTTTCCCTTTAATCTGCATGCTCTTCCCGCAGCAGTTACTGTTTCTCCAGCTGGATGTGAGAGAAGCTCCTGTGGCTGGGAATGAGCCAGGAGAAATGAAAGGGAAAATGTGCCCGGGATCATCTGCTCCGTGCCCTAGCCAGGAAGGCAAGAGCCGTCCCCACTGCCTGCTCTCCACTGCTGTTCAGCTGCTCAAGTGCTGAGGTTTCTGCTCCTCCCAGAGAGACTGTTTCACACTTGTACAGCTCTTGTTACTAAGTAAATTTCCTGATATTTGGAAATTACATGAATGAGATAAAAATCTGTCTTATCATGCCATTAGGATCTCATTGGAAGCTGCAAGTCAGGGGTTGTATTACTAAATATATCCAGGGCTGCCAAACCCCAGCATTCAAAAATGATGCGTCAAGTCTTCCAAAAATCCCAGCTCAGTCAGAAAAGAAGTTTTACAAAATAATAAATGTCAAAGATTTTCTTTTTTTTTTTTTTTTAACATCCGGATTCTGAATATTTTAGATTCCGACCTGCACTTCTCCACGTCAGTAGGAGTTCGAATGTTGTGTAATTACATTTTTTTTAGATGAAAGCTGAGATCCATGAATTGATGTGAAGCCAGGCCTTGGAAGAAAATGCCAGATACCAGGACGAGGGATAGCATAGCTTTTACGTATCTTTTTCTGTCTCTTCCTGTTCTTTATTTGTAGCCACTGCAGTGTGCTCCCCTGCCTCCCAAAATGTAGACGGGTTTCCTGTCTCAAGTCCATGTGCCAGGGCAAGCAGCATATCCGAGATTCAGAGGTCAAGAAAGAGCAGGGGAAGGATGGGAAGGAATTGCACGCTGCAGACTTGCTGTACTGAGGGCTCGCTCGGCAGCATTTCTGAACTTGTGCATCAGTCCTTGCACAAGTGTGTCACCTTCTGCCTCCTGTGGCCTGTGCCCCCATTCTCTTCTTGCTCCATGCCCGTCCTGCCTTCCCACCCCATCCGCAGTGCACAACATGGCCTTGCCTGTGGCCATTGCTGGCTGGAAACACCCTGCCGAAGGAGTCAAACCTCTGAGAAGAAGAGGTTGTCAAAAACATGGAAGGACGAGAAGCAGTGTTGGTGTTTGGCTGCCTGGGCATCTTCTGGCCATGGAAGGGCCTCTAGCATAGCTGGTGTCTAGGGTCAGTGGTGTCCATCTGTGAGCAGAAGCTGTGGCAGCCAGGCAGAGTTCTGCCCTTCTCCTGTCTCGTATTAAACGCTAGGGAAGAGAGGGGACAGGAGAAAGTTCTCCGAGAAATGGGGTAGCAACACCAGGCTGTGACCCAGAGCAAGGAGTATTTTTCAGAGGTGCCCAAGGCCACTTGTAGGCAACTAGTGGAGACGTGTAAGAAAGTTCCCCTTGAGGAACTTCATCTTCACTCTTCCCCTCGAGGAAATTCGTCTTCCATCGGACGGGACCTGGCATTGTCGCGGGAGGGCAGCTTGATCCAGGAGCCTCTGGGAACACAGGGACAGTGGGAGCTCAAAGCTCTTGTGGCAAAAGACTCCTTGGAAAAATTGCCAAGGAACAAAACCAAACCCTTTCATCCAAAGAAGAAAAGAGGGTACAAACTTCGGTCAGACAGAGACTTCCCTGTGTGCCCGTGTGGGCTCCCACAGCTCCCACGTTAGAGGGTGAAGGTTTTAGGCCTGAAATAGTTTCAACTTGCATGTGGTGTCAGGTCAGCTCTCCTGCTCCTATTAAATTATTAAAGTGGAGATGAGAGATTTGCACAGCGAGTTGAGGTTTGCTCAGAAATGGTGACTCAGCCTCTCCAGTGCTCCCTTCCCCTGCTCCTTAAAAGAAGAGCGTTTTATTCTTCACCTGTTTTTTTCATTTTTCGAATGTCTCACATGGACCGGGGCCACAGTCACAGTTTTTCTTCAACAATGTGAAGCAGAAACGTGTTTCTTCTTGAGCACAGCGGGCTTCCCCTTTGTACTGCTTGTTTCCAGGAACAGACCTTCGAAACCACTGCGACGGTAGCAACACCAGCCCTGAGCGACCACGGATGCCAAGTGGGAAGAGAAATGCAAGAGCTGCCAATAAAGCCATTTCTGGACACTAGCCAAGCTGGGCTCTGGTTGAACTGGAAGCGGGAGACAATTTTATATATCTTAATTTATTTCAAGACTTCAGTGCAGAACAGTTCCAGGCCTTCTGGTTATTGCCCGTCTCCTCCTCATAGCTTATTGACTGCCCAAAGATGCCTTTTGCTCAAAAATCCTGCTTTCTTTCCCCAAATGCAGGGATTGGAGGAAAGAGGGTCTTAAGAAGCTTTATGGGAGTTTGGTGCTAGCTAGAGATTCCCCCTGAGCTGAGGCTTCGTGTTCCCAGGCCTTGTCCACCCAGGCGGGTTTGCGAACGCCAGCAGGACGGGGCTGGGACCGACACCTCCTGTGGCTCCTGGGGCACTGCAGTCCCCCTAATTTGGAGTGAACAGGGCACCACTGGTAGCCCAAACCTCCTGACCTGGGGCAGTTGGGGTGGGTAAGGATTCAGTCTAAAGCTGAGTCACTGTTACTTTTAAGCCCTGTGAACACTGTCAAGCTTGAGCTTAAATATTGCTGTCTGATAGACGGATCTGGACATGCTGCTCTGCTTGAGGCAACCTTTCCTTTTGCATCTTCTGCGGCCTTTTATTCCCACTTGTCACTAATCCTCTTTGCAGGGGGAAGGCAGGGTGTTTGCTTTATTCACCTTGCTGCTTCTGTTGCTTCCCAGGGCACTGGAAAAAAAACTGTTTCCAACTGCTTAAGGACACTGGACGAGCGAGACATTTGTCACAGGATAATGTTCCCTCCTAAATGTTAACCTTGGAAATCTAAAAGTAAGTTTTAACTGGAGGAAAAATGCAAGTGTGATCTTTAAACCTGCTCACCCAGGCTTGGGCTTTAGCAGACCAGTCCTTCCATCTTCAACTGCCACCACAGAGGTTCACCGGGGCTCTGTGCAGACCCATGAAAATTGCCTTGTAGAGCCTGGCTCTAAATTACACGCTGGCAATTGAAGGTTGTCTTTGCCTTTAATGAGCAAGGATTTCCCCTGCCAGCTCACGGTGCCCTCTCTCATCTGCTGCCCCGGCCCCTTTAATTTTCCTTGTGCTGCAATAACTTGCCATGGCCCTGAGTCTCCTCTCTGCTGGAGACACTTCCCTTGCTCGGGCAGAGGGGGTTCTGCTAGTGCCTATCTGGTGAGGATGTTGTAACCAGAAATGGGGTTGTGCGTCAACTCTTTTGGTGCAGCACGATAATTTAACTGCGGTGGAAAATCCCCAAACTGCAGTCGCTGCCAGGGGCACTCGAGGGGAACAGGACAAAGGCCTAATGGGCCTCATTTCGCCAGGGTGAATCTGCATAGTCTGGACCGGCCAGCTTGACCATAAAGGTGTTTTGTGCCTTTGTTTTGCACTCTCTGTTGGGTTAAGCGCAGAGGAAGTGAAGCACCTGCAGCAACACTAACAACAGAGGGATTTTTAACCTCCTCTGTTCCCGTGAAAGCGCCTTGGGCAAAAAGTCATCTACCCCTTGTTCTCTCCCATTTAACCCAGGCCCAAGCTGAGGGCGCATGGGAGGAACGTGTGGGCCCCCTTTCCTCCCTGCAGGAGGGGACAGGTCTCCGGGGCAGGAGGAGCCCGGTGATGTTGGCCACATTCTGGTGGGGACTTCAGGGAGGTGTTTCTGGCTCTCATGTGCAACACCAGTGTCACCCAGGCACTCCCTGGTGCTAAGAGCAAGTGGCTTAGGAGACCCCCAGTAAGAGCTGCTCTGGTTAGAGCCCAGCATGGACGGCTGGTCCATAGGGTCCTGCTCCTAGGAGCAGCTCCTAGGCAGACACTAAGGATGAGCAATGAGCACCCGGGGCTCCCCAGACCGGAGTGAAAGCCTAAATGCGTTAAGCTGATTAGTGCGCGGCCGGAGGAGCCGTGCCCTAAGATGCACAGGAGATCACCCGAGGACTTGGCCCCGGCCCTCCAGCTGCCCGTGTCCTCAGGCTGAGGGCACCGCCAGGAGCTGCGCGGGGAGCAGAGCCTGGCGAGGCCTTGGCCCGGCGTGTGCGACTGCCGCGGCGAGTGGCGCGGGCGCTGGCAGGGCAGGTCCCGCCTGAGGCTGCCAGGCGTGCAGGACCGTCCGCTGGGCGGTGGTGACCATAGGAAAATGCACCCCGACTGACTGGCTCTTGGGAGCAGGAAGTTTCATTACGGCCATGTCCACATGAGCGTCTTGTTTGAGAATCGGCAATTGAAGCCTAAGATGTTGTTTGTGCCAAGGGCCTTCGCTGCTCCCTGTACCAGCCCTCCCCGCTGGCACCGCTGGCTCTGATCTGGCGGCTCCTTGGGGTCACAGGCAGCAAGAGGCTGGCTGTGATTTAGGGCCATCACGCAGAGGTCACACGGGCAACATCTGCCTTCCCAAACCTTGGTGTCCCAACACAAGGCAGATTCTGCAGCTTGTTTTCATTACTCTCACGGGTTGATATGGCCATTTCCAGAGGGGGGTACAAGATAAGGCTGTAACAAAGCTGAGCATACAAGTCATTTTTCTTTTAATTGCCGTTGTAGGGCAGTAGAAATGAAAAAAAGAAAACGTATCTAAGGGTATACGCCCTCATCCCTTGCTTAGATACGTATACAAGATGAAAAGCTAATCTATCATATTTAGAATCAGTCAATTAGAGGGTTAGGACTGTAGATGCATTTAGCTTCAGCATTAGGGAGATATTTAAACCACATGCCATACTTAGTTATTACCATACCAAGTGATAGTACATGCAGGTCATCCTATATATGGGCCGTAGTAATCAGCTTGCCGTATTACTAATTAAACCTTTTCACCTTTGGGCTCTCTTCCATGCCACCAAGCATCAGCGGGACGTTAAGGTCACAGAGACAAGCTTTTTAAAACCCAGCGCCACGGTTCATCAGGAAGTCAAGAGCACACCGAGCACACCGAGCACACCGAGCACACCGAGCACACCGAGCAAACTGAGCACACCGAGCACACCGAGCACACCGAGCACACTAAGCACACCGAGCACACCCAGCACACTGAGCACACCGAGCACACCGAGCAAACTGAGCACACCCAGCACACTGAGCACACCGAGCACACCAAGCACACTGAGCAAACCGAGCACACCGAGCAAACCGAGCACACCGAGCACACTAAGCACACCGAGCACACCGAGCACACCGAGCAAACCGAGCACACCGAGCACACTGAGCACACCGAGCA
>VZSV01000086.1:1231755-1249092 GCA_013398735.1 Nothocercus julius
AATTTATGGCAAGCAATTTGAACTAATAATTTAAATTAAGGCAACAGCCTGAAATGGTGGAGAAACTCTGATCCTTCGAGGATCAGGCCTGAAAGAAAGGCAGGGGATGGGGATTGCCCTTGGTCCCCTGCCGCGGGGATCCCACCCGCTGGCACGGGAAGCGGCTCTTCCAAGGGCCCCACGTGCACTGGGGCACTCAGCTCTGCAGCAAATCACACAGAAAGTGCTGAAAATAAACACGGGGAAAAAAGGTAAAGTTAGGAGTTAAAGTTCGGTTGCTTTTTTTTGGCCGGCTTGTTTCCTTGGTGCTTCTGTTGACAGGTTTGATAGGAGGGCTTGCAGTACAAGCCTCAGCAGGGACAAACCTCCAGCCTCTTTTCATAGGAGAACTTGCAGATGGGACCCTGTCAGCGCAATGTTTTCTGCATAAGGTTCTGAGTAAGGAAAGAGGCTTCTGCTGAAGCTTCAGCCAGCAGTGAAAGGGAGATGCCTGGAGGCACAAAAGCCCTTCAGGTTTCGGCAGAGGTACCCACAGCGTTGGCCTGCGATAAGACCCCTTTCCCTGGCCCAGGGGAGAGCAGAAGCCGTCGGGGATGGGAGTGGTTGCAACGCTTGGATTGTCTTTCAATCCCAAACCCTGGTCAGGACCAAAGGGGAGACCATCTAAAGAGAAAACCACCCTGGACTTTAATGCCAAGTCCAAGGGCTGGTGGACATGTGTGAATTCATTGGTCACAGCTCATACAAATTGATAGTTTTACTGTTGTTACTCCCATGGGAGGTGGTGCCTTTTCCAGGGAATAAAAGAATCCTATTAGCAACAGCAGCAACATATTAAATTTCCATATGCTCACTGATGCACCGTCCCAGCACTATTCCTAGCCACTCGGTTACCACTTTTGTTTTTTTTCAAGTTTTAGATTTTCCTAAGAAATTTCTTCTTCTGAGAACAGTTCTGAGAAACATTGTTTCCATGACTGGTTCTTTCAGAAATGTTATTCCTGGCCTGGGATAATCCTTATACAACGATTGACCAAGACCAAGTTTCTTTTGCTGGAAAATTCAGACGCTACATATTTTAAATATTAAAAAAAAAAAAAAAAGCAAACAAGTGATAACAAGTAATTTGCTAAGAACTCGCACAATCTAGCATTGGTAGTCTTACATGGGAAAATGCTTCGCTCCGGTATGCATGTGTATTTTTAAGGAAACTAATAACAAATGAGGTGAAAGGAAAACACACTGGTTAATTATAAAAGCCCATCTATCAACCTGCTCCTAACCATTCTTTGGAGTGGTAGGCAAACATGCAAAATACTGAACCACTCAGTATTTTTATCCTGCTTTGAAGTGCAAGTTCCAAAGAAATTTTAACTCGCATTGCTTCAGCATTTCCATAACCGAGCAGGGCTGGTGTCTCTGGATGGCAGCCGCTGTTTTACTTTCCAGAAAGAAGTCCAAAACAACTAGGATGACCTAGCTGGTGATAATCTACCCTTAGCTAAGTGAACAGCCAGGCAAAGGAAGCTGCCCCAGCCTCAGCAGGCAAATCCCCTCTCAGTCCCTCTTCCCTGGGAGATATTCCCACCATGCCGCCTCCGGGGACCAGAGGGACACCTCGGTAGCACAGCCACGTTCTTGGTTTCCAGCTGGAGAAGCCAGAAGGAGAACTGAGGTCCTCAAAGGAGCTTTTCCTGATGCTCCTAATGATGCTTTTTCCATGGCAGCCCCTGGCACGTGGATCCCACGCTCCCCCTTTCCCGGGGCTGTGGCAGATACCGTCTGACGCAGCTCCGGAGCGGTGCTCCGTGGAGAGGCCGGGTGCCGACACGGGGCGGCTCTGCCATCGGCAGCTGCAGGTGTTGGCAGGCGCGGGCGGCATCCTAAAAATATCCCGCCTGCTTTATTCTTGTTTCAAAGGCCATTAAGCATTTCCATGAGAGTCTTTTTCATCTTCAGCATGGAGAAGTGCCTAACCCTCCCACTCATCCCCTGGATCCAGGCTTCTTCCCAACGGCTCTGCCTGGGCTGCAGATCCGGGTGTTTAGTTAGTGCCGCACGACAGCTCCGTGAAATGGGGGCAGCAAACCTGAATTTCTTCCCATTTCATGTGTTCTTGCAACGCTGGAATTCCCGCAGTCTCAAAGGGCAGGCACCCGACTCTTTAATGCAGCACAGCCAGGCCTGCTGCTTAAGCAGCGCTGTACCTCCGTGCCGCTAGGAAGTGTCCGTCTTCCCGTTTATAAACCCAAATCTAACACCTTGCAGAAGCAAAAGAGGCCACCACCGGCCCGCGAGAGCGCGGAGCTTCCTCGCAGCCCTGCAGGTTTAGTCATCCTAATGTGTTTGCTTAGGCACCAACATTAGTGTCAAAAGCACTTAATGCAAAGGACGTTCCGCAGGAGCGCGCCGCTCGCTGCCAGCACCGTCGCTCTCGTGCTCGCGGCGTGCAAACAGCTGGAGAACATAAAAAGTCTCGCTTTGAGACAGTGATTTGAAACGGAGCTGCAAAATGGAGCACCTGCCTGGCTTCGGGAGCATCATTTTGTGGCTGTGCAGGAGGGGTCATGTGTTTCACCTTCGGGCTAATTGGGGATGGGTAGTTAAGGGTCAGGCTCTGCTGCTGGGCTCCCATGCAGAGGTGTCTGATGCCTTTAGCAGCCCCGTGGTGGCCAGGGGGCTGGCGGCTGCTGCGTCGCCCGTGCACCAGGCAGCTCACCACCTCGGGAAGGGTTTGCATGAGCTCAACGCTGCGTTTGGGGGCAGAGGGTTTAGCAAGGAGCCTTCCCGTGTGACCAGATCTAGCTGAAAGCAGCTACAAGTCTCTGTTTTTGGGCTTTCCTTAGGCAAATGAGCAGACCTGGATCAATGGCTGATTTAAGAAGCCTTTTCTGCTCTATAATTTGTTTGCTGCTTTGATTTTCTTTTTTTTCTTTTTCTTGTGTCTTTGATGTGAAGGAAACAGTTATGAGGAATTTGGGTTTAACTGCAAAGGTGCAAGCTAACAGCAGATTATATTTAAATCTGCCGCCCGGGTTTGAGAGGCAATCCTTAACAACAGTTTCTATTCTGTAATCTTTCCCTTTCCCTTTGAAGTGGGAAATGAGCTTTTTCTGGGGTTTCCTGGGCACCGCGTCTTGCCGCAGATCGGTAGAGCCGCTCCGTGCGGATGGAGGAGCCTCTGCGGAGGTGCCGATGGCTCTGGCTTTCTTCCCACGCCCTGCACTTTCTACCCGTGCGGGTGCACTGGGGCACGGTGCAGCGAGTCACCTCGTACGGTACCATCAAAGCGGCACAGTTTATTGCAGGGGATTTTTGGGGTGGATTTGCCCGAGGCTGGGGTGCTGGAGCTGGAAAGCCCATTAATTACGGCAAACAATATTGAGCTCCAGCCTCTTTGGAGAGCTGGAGGAGCCTCTTTTAAAGAGGCAGGTCCCTCGAAGGGCCTTGGGTGCCTCTCCGCGCTGTTCCGAGGTGAGTCCGGATGTGGAGGGAGCCGGCGCATCCCGTCCTGGGGCTCCCATCCTGCCCCAAGGAGGATTTAACACAACAAATCCCTAACGTGGGGCCCGTGGGAGCCCCGGGACGGGATGTGCTGGGCTCACAGACGGCTCCAGAGGGAGATGCTCCTGTGCCGGCCGTGAGAGCTGCCCGTGTTCGCCTGCTTGCACATGCCTCAATACAGCTGCTAATCCCTATGGAAAAGCCCCCGCTGCCAGGTTCCGACACCCTTCGAGCCCAGGAGCATTGGCTTTTAGTTCCTTGGGGCTTTGACCCCTGAGCAAATAAAATAAACTGGGCTTCCCTGCCTGTAAAACAGGTATTTAGACCAAGTGAGCCACTGATTGAGCAACTTAGTTTAAAAACGGTTTAAGCAACTGATTTAATACTTTAATTCAGCTGCTGTCGTGAGCAAGAAGGAGCTAAGGGGTCCTCCTGCCTCTGCCAGGTGGTGGCTGCAAAAAGGGCCTGTGTGAGACTCTCTGGCTGAGAAAAATGAAATAAACTCCTAGTGCCAACACGCAGGGAGTTAAGTGGCAGGATGGGGTGGGAAAGCCTTTTAGGATTGTTCCAGAGATGCAATTCCCATCTTCCTTCCACTGGGGGTATCCAGCATGGAGAAGCCCTTTCTAGGGGAGATCCTTGAGAGCCACTCGTGCTTCCCCTGTCCCTTCCCGGTGGGATGATGCTGGACCAGCAAATCCCATCTGGAGCGTCAGCTCCTCCTCCCATGCCCCTACCTCCAGCCCCGGGTTTAACAAGAATCCTCCTTTTCCGTCCGCGCCGTCTCAGCATGTGGCCTTCAGCACAGGGGCTAAGGAGGCTTTGGACAATATCCAGCAGTGGCGGTTCCCTGTGAGATGGCATTCTTCTCGCTCCGGGTTTGGCGCTGAATCCCGCGCGGACAAGCAGCCCGTGCTCCACGGAGCCTGCTCTTCTGCAGGGTTAAAAACGTGCGATTTTTAACAGGCGGCTGTTCCTGTGGCTGAGTCACCCCTGGCAAACAGAGTGTCACACTCATGTTTGCTAAGAAACACCTTCCCTCGCAGCAGCCAGCCTGACCCTTTCAGAGAGCAAAGCTATAACACACACACGCACACACACACACACACACACACATACATATATATATATATATATATATATATATACTTCAGTGGCACTTTGTACTGCCTGAATGGCTGCCAGAAGCCCCTTAGGAGCTGCCTCTACTCAAGGCAGGGACACAAACAGGAATCTGAATTATGTCCTCGATTTCCTCTTAAAATTTAAAACCGCTTTCTTAAGGAATTAGAGGGGTCGGCGGCCGCGGGCTGCTCTGTGAGCGCCGCTGCATCGCAGCTGAGCGCGCTGGCCGTGAATCCGCAGCGCTGCAGTTACCCCCATGGAGAGACGCTGGTTTATCCGGGCTGGGGACAGCAGGACTTTTGCCTCCTGGTTATGTCACCCAACACAGCGAGGAAAAGGCACAAGGCACCTGGGCAAAGGCGGCTGCTCGGCTTCGCCTCTGCGGTGGCACAATATTGGCCTCTTAATTTCCTACTGATTAAACCGTAGGAAAACAAAATCTGCTTCGCCCGGAGCCATTTGGCTTCCGCTCAAAAGCTTTCTCATCAAAATGAAATATCATTTGCTGTGAAACCGTTAGCAGGAGGATACATGTAGTTATAAAAGCAGCTATTTGGAAGAGTCAAATGGGAGCCCTGGTTTCCAGCAGTGTTAAATATTGGGGAGGGGGAAACCTCTGCAAGAGCTCTGGGGAGCAATCCTTAAAGAGACCAAGTTTCATCAGGATTGGCTATTTGCTGTTTTTCTCGTCATTGACTGTGTGTGCGGATGGGCCAGGCGGGTGCCTTAGTGTGGGGGCAGCAGGACGGTGGGGACGCCCCAGTTTTGCTCTGAAATCTGCAATCTTGCCCCAAGATCCCAGGCCGCAGCGGCCTGTGCTAAGGATTGGTTCTCCAGCTGGATATTTGGATGACGTGTATTCCCGGTGCAGTTGGTGACATCTCACCGGGTGCCGCGGTGCCACAAATTGTGTTGTCACCTCTCAGACACCCATCTACCTTCATCAGCAGGGCCCGGTGTGGGGAAATGAAATGGTAGCGAAAGGCTCAGCCTATGTCTTATATCACGGTGACTAAAGAGCAGCTTGTTTTAGTCCTTGGAAGTAGCCACAAGAGGGAGATGTGATTGGATGTATCAAATCCATGCCTTTAATAAGCAGAAATAGCAAGGAATTGATTCTTAATTCCAAGGTCATTAGAAGCACCGGGAGAAATCTCGCTGCCGGAGCCTGCGGTTTCAGAGTGACTGAGTATCTTTAAAATTGTCTGCGTTTGACCATCACAGAATAAAAAAGGTTTAAAAAATAATAATTCTGAGTGTGCGTGGGGGGGGGAAATGTTGACTTCCCCAAAACCCCAACAAAATGAGCAGTGGAATTTTCCTCCCACGATGATTTAAAATAAGTTTTGGATCAGTGACCCAAGAAGGCAATGATTCAAACGGCACAGCCTTAATTATCCTACCCTTAAGGGCAATCTGATGGAGCAAAGTCGAAGCCTTTTGGAGTGTCTTGCAGAGATGACTTGGATCTGCCTGTGCTTTTGGTTTGAACGCAGTACTTTTCCCCAGAGTTACCGTCTTTCACCTTTCCCTGCCAGAGAATCGCTTCCAGTCAAAAATAAACTTTTCTTTTCCTCCTCGCCTCCCATTTCCCCACACACACACTTTCTCCTAAAGGAACAAAACCAGACTCTAAAATCAAGAGCTTTGAGGGCTTGAATTGTGGGGAAGGGGCTTGTCAGCCCACCCAGTGATGCGACTGTTCCCATTTAACCCTCCCCCTTTGCTCCTAACAGGGATAAATCCTGGATAGTCACTTATAACCACAGGGAAAATCAGCATTTATTCTCCTCTTAGAGCTGCTCTGATTATATAAGTGCAAATACAGCATTCAGCTCTGGCCGGTCAGTTGGTCCTTGGGGCTTTTGGGCCTATTTGCACACACACACACACACACACACACAGGCGTCCGCCCCTCCAAAAATCATCCTGGGCTCAGAGGAGCCATCCTTTCACCTCCCCTCCAGAGCAGCCTTTGATTTTGCAGCACACTGAGTAACTGCTTGGGGAACCGAGCGCCGGGCTGGCGCTTGGGTTAATCTGCTTGGATCGACTAACACACTTGTGCAAGAGCAGAAAATACCCAGTCAAGCAAATTACATCACCCAGGCACGAGCTCTCTCTTCCAAAAGCGAGCACGCTTTTTAAGCCTGGGCAAATATCTGTGCAGCTGAACATTTACATATATTTACAAGCAGCAGCAGAAGCCCATCTCTTTGTGAAAGGAAATGAGATCTTTGAAGTTTTACCTAATAAAGAACACCCCAAAGCCCCTGACTAAATTAATCACTGGCCTAGATCCTGAATCAATTAAAATGCCATTAGAATTTTTCTCCCATTAGTAGTACCTGGTAGGTAGAGCCCCCAGTGTGGAAGTGGAGGAGCTCACTGGGTTACGTAGCATTATATGGAACAAAAATGGCAATTTCCTGGCTAAAATGGGGGCTGCCTCTGAAGTATGGCCTACTGTCAGATCACTGGATCACTTGATGCCCTCCCCACTTTTAAAAACATTAAAGGATGAAAAAAATAAAGGGAATTTAGGGCCTATGACCACATGTGGATTCACACACTTCTTCTGACTTTGTTTCTTACTGTTCAGAAACATTTCCTGAAGATTTGTTGCCAAATGTAAGAAGAGGAGAGGGCCGATGGTGCTGCCCTTGGCTGTGAGCAGCTGCAGACCCTTCATCTTCCTCAAGCCTTTTGGCTCAAATCCTTCCTTTCTCTTCTTCCCCCAAAAGTATCTGATCGTCTCCTTCAGTTTTAAACGTAGATATTCCATTTAAATTTATTTTGGAATAGCTTTTGCTTCCTACATTTCCCTCCCATCCCTTTTCATTCTCTTTTTCCACTAGTTCCTTATACTCCTGAGTCACTTTAGCTTAAGCTCCTATTGAATAGGAACAGCCACATTAGTAGCAAGCAAGGGCAAAATCAGTGCAAGTGCATTTGAGCCTTTGGGACTTTTATCTGCCAGAATGTGAGTGTTAACATGAGGACTATTAAACTAATGGGAATTTTAAAATTATTTTTTGGCTTTTAAAATGTAGGTGCATCAGCAGCTGGAAGATAGGCAGACACTTTGTGATTATAAATAAGGCTTAATGATGCTTAGGAGTTGAATCCAGGCTGCTCTTATTGATTGCCATTCCCTTAACTCTTTTCCTGCTCCTCCTTGCTGCCTGCTCAGCCTGATCTCATAGATTTGATCGCACAAATCCAACCTGATGGCAGCGCTGCAGGAGACCACGTGGCTTTCTATGACCGGTCGATGTGTACATATAATCCCCAGCTTTGTGGGATGCTGGTGGCAATATAATATGTTATTTATATCACACAGAGTTCTGTTCTGAATGAGGAAAGTCCTTAATAAGCATCATTACTATTACTATTACTATTACTATTACTATTACTATTACTAAATAATAGTATGCCAGTCTTGTCACTGGCTAAGTGTCCCCAGGTAAGTGTAGCTTAAATGCATATTTTAAATCCTCAGTGAATTTTTCTCTATGCTGCAAATGAGCTGATAAATGATTGCAGCCTGTGCAGATTATAATATGAATTGACACACACAAAAAAATTGTTCAAACTCCATCTGTTTAGGTTACATAACTTGCAATCTGAAGCAATTTTAGAAGCAGGATTTACTACATAAATAGTACAATTTCCAGTAAGGAGATTAAGGCTTCTGTGCTGGGAAAGGGTGAAATTACCAGAAAAGTCATCATCTGAATGCACACAAATAAATCGTACTCCAAAGTACACAAGACGACAAAATTTATGACATTGACTCCCTTCATACCCAGGGGCTCCCTCAACACCTGCTGGAGAGAACAATACTTTGCAGCTCAGTTTCATTCGTCCTTTAAACATTTAGGAAATAGTCAACTGTGTTTTCTATATAGATTAAGTCAGTGCTGATATTTTGCAATTCTGTGTTTTAAATCCCTGTGTCTTTTTTTTTTTTTTTTTAATTATCCAGTGGCTTTACATAAGTGCCAGACCCCACACTGGAGAGCAGAAAATATATTTCCGTGGTACAAACGAGCAAGAGCGGCTACCACGTGGCGCTTCGGGAGCAGATCCCGGTAGTGGGTCACCCTGTGTGTGCCTGCGAGAGAAGTCTTCTCCTGGCAGCCGCAAGCAGCGCCGCGGAAGGGCTCGGGTTTTGAAGTTTGCTTTTGTCTGGCTCACTGTTTTTATTTATTTGTTTTGGTGTGCTGGTGTTGCTGGTGCCCTCGGCAGCCACACCAAGAGGTTTTGAGGAGTGTCCTGTTCTTGTAACAGCTCCTGTGACCAGATGTGGTGGCACCGGCATGTGTGCCGCCCACCGTGGTTTCCCTTAAAAATCCCTGTGCCTCGGATTCACCCGATTCTTGTGCTGAGCTGCCCATGGGAGCTGGCACCAACGGGGATGACAGAGATACAGGTTTTCTTAGCTGGGTCCTAGTGCCTCGGCTCAGAGATACATTGCAAATGGAAGGGGACACCACTAACCGGAGCACTAACCCGAGAGATTTGCAATATGCCACTGGCCACATGACAGATTATGAATGTTTACAGCCGGGCTGTCATCTGAGGGAAATAAGGACAACTTCTGGCCTCGCCAAGCATAGAAGAAAAAGGTTGTTGGAGCTGAAGACGTGGCCACATCCATGCGGGAAGGGTAACCGCACACAACCGCCCTCGAGTCGCATGAGCACCGGGCTCGCTTAGCACCATGTGCTCACCAGAAATCAGAGTCGCCCTCTGTAAGGGTCAGGAGTGTGGGAGCGGGATGCAAACCCTGCCACGGGCTTCGGGGTGACGGATGCACCTTCCTGGAGGTGGCAGCATGGAGGCCACGTCCCACCGGGCTCCGCGGTGGTTTGATAACCCGTAATTGCTGTTTTAGCAGCGAGGCGCCTGGGAGGAGTCTCCCTGGCAGGAGAGATTAGAGAGGGCCACGATGCTCATCGATAAGAGTGACTTTCTCTGGTCAGGCGTGGCCGCTCGCTGCAGGAAATCAGACTTTCCTCATGCCATTCCCATGAGACCTGGTGGCTGCTTCCACGGGAGCAGCTTCTTCGTCATCTTCATCGTGTACTCACAAACGCTGCAGAAGCTCTGAGGTTGTGGGGAGGCTTCGCAGACAGACGAGGGCTGCTGGGCACGAGACCCGGTGGTTTCCAAAATTATCATTGCTCCTCAGTAACTTTCAATGCATTTAACTCCTTTTCAGCCTAGCTCATGACCTCCTCACCCAATCCATACCGATAATCTCACCTGTGCATCTTGGTACCTCACGGGTTGTTTTTCTTTATTGTTGTTTTCAAGTTCAAATTAATTTTAAAGCCTGCAAGACTGTTCCAGCTATCACATCAGAACGGGCTCCTCCTCCAGCAACCAGGTTCTTCTCTGCCAATTAGATTTTCTTCCGTTGTTGCTTTGGGGGAAGATGGTTTAATGCTCAAGTGCTCGTCCCATCCACGGGCTGCCGCGTGCAGGCCTATGCTTGCTCCCGCCTGGAGAAGCTCGCTGCCAGCGCTGCTTTCTTGCACTCGTGGGTAGCAGTTTCAGCGAGATGAGCAGTTCTGATGCTCTCAGCATGCTCCTTCTAAAGCTTTTTATTTACTTATTTATTTTATAATAGCAGAAGCCATAAAACAGTGATGGAACTTAACTGTTTCTGACCTCACCGTTCAGTTTTCTGGTGAGGCATTTTGCTCATGAGGAACCTGAAGACTGGCCTCTTGTTTTGCTCTCTGGGCTTTTGGTGTTTTAGCTACAAGCATATATTTGTTTCCCAGCTTAGTTCTGGTCTTGCTTCCTGCATCTAGGTCTTGTTATGTATCTAGACTTAAGTTCAGCGATGCAGAGCAAAAATTCCTTTACTTTCTATTCAGGTTCCTAAAAGCGAAAATTTCATCCATGAACACAAGCCAACAAATGTTTTTATCCCCCTTCCAGGACAATAGGAAAAAAAAGAAATTGTGCATCTGTCTTCCTGCCCTACTGGTGCCTAAATACATATGTGTACTAAAGAGCTGTATTGAGCAAAAGCTGACAGCATAAACAAATTTTTATTTGGCTCTGAAAATGGTGAGGTCTGTGGTCACTCTTATCTAGATCCAGTCCCTATGAGATCTTTGTTTCCCACGCTCGTCAGTTGCCTCTTATTGATGAACAGTCGCGTTACTATTTGATCTCAGATAGCAATGCGAGGTTTGATGCACCAACTTTGTCATTAGGGTTCTGAATTGTGCTTACTCAGTTCCTAGGCAAACTCTTTCCATCCTGTTAGGTATCTTTTGACATAAGAACCCAGAGTTTTGCTGTTCTCTGCTGGGCTGTACCTAGGAACTCCTACCATAACGTGCCAGCACTGCTACAGTCTTCATAAAAAAGTCATAGATATTTTTTTCCCCAGCCCCTTCTACACTTTAACTAGTGTTTCTTTAATTTTCCAACCTACCAGGCAGGGTGCTTGGATGGCTGCTTTGTGGATGATCGGCTGTATGTTCATTCCCTGCCTTTCCTCGGGTCTCCCGTGGTCTTTGCCTTCCCTGACTGCAGCCCTGGAAGGAACCGACAGCGCCATTAACAAGCGGGGAACTCGATCTTGCTCTCCAAGGCCCTGATCCGCAGACTATTTATGTACCTAAGTCCAACTGATTTTTATCTCAGATGCCTGAATATCCCTGCGGATCTGGACCTAAGTGTTTAGTCTGTGGTCATGCGGGAAGTCTATGGTAAGTAGGGAAGTGTAACCATACCCCGAGCTAAAGCTCTGGCTGCTCTGCCCTCCTTCCCTCCATCGGGGCGTTTCTGCAGGTGGCAGGAGATCTCTGCTCGCCGTGACCAACTTGCTCCTGCATTTTGGTGTTTGCTACTAAAATAAAATCCACCACTTTGGGTTGGAAGTGACGGCTTTGATAATCTTCTCTCAACCCATGGAGCGCGTTTCAGCCGGCACCACCGAGGCTCGGAGCCAGTCCTGCGACGGATCATTTAATTAACTGGAAAAAAATAAAAGCAGACGTAACCTCCTGGGTCTCGGCCCTGTTGTCAGGCGGCAAAGGGGTGCCCCTTGTCCCTGTGAGTTGGGAACACTGGTTTATTCACACACCCCCGGTCTCTGGTGGGCTCGAGCAAGGCTGGGAGCAGAGATAGGGATCCCTTCTCCAGCCATTGGGTCTGCCAGGTCCGTGGATCCAGGTTAGGGGTCCACGGGATCCCTCCTCCAGCCATTGGGTCTGCCAGGTCTGGGGATCGGGTTTGGGATACCCAGTGCATCCCACAGCTGCCTGGATCAGCCCTGCTCACTGCTCACCCCCTTGGTAATTCTAGCTTAATAGCTGGAAAACCTGAGAGTGGCAGAGCAATGGATTTCAGTAAGACTAGTTAAAAGAAAAAATCATTTTTTAAGGGCTGAATTTAGGATCTGGAAGCTCGTGAGCTAGCTTTAATGCCAGTGCTTCCTTAAAGGGATCACTACAAGGATTTTGCTTTTGCTACTT
The DNA here is from genome assembly GCA_013398735.1 of Nothocercus julius. Taxonomy (NCBI): domain Eukaryota; kingdom Metazoa; phylum Chordata; class Aves; order Tinamiformes; family Tinamidae; genus Nothocercus; species Nothocercus julius. The sequence continues at coordinate 1,243,890 of VZSV01000086.1, forward strand.
CAAATAAATCATGGGAGACCAGCGTGTCTGAGAGAGAAATCACCAGTCCCGAAAACACAATGATCTCTTAAAGCTTTGGCTTTTAGCAGTCTGGGAAAACAGAGAGAGGAAAAAGGAAAAACAAGATGTAAGAAGTCATTGTTTTAATGATTGTGTTGCCATATCAAGAGAAGAAAGACAGCTGCTCCTAACTTGTCTTTGCACGCTTAAGTAATATATTAATTACCTCATTCCCCCAGAACTGCCTGCAGTCCTCCGAAAGGCGTGTTGGAGCAGCCGTGCCCATGAAAGCTTGCGCTGCATTTTCTGAAGTGCTGTGGGAAAACAAACAAACAAACAAACAAAACCCCAAGTCCTTTGTGTTTAAGCTGGGTCCAAGTTGGGGAAATGTTAAGTAGAAACACACTGTCTCACTGAAAAGTGAATTTTAATACCAAAACAGGAAGAAAAACGTCTTTGAAATGCTTCTCAGTGTTTGATCAGGTGAAGTGCTTTGGTCATCTTTGCATTTTAATTACGAATAGAGCCCATGCATGCTCATTTTTCAATTTATTTCAGAGCAGTTTGGGTTTTGCTATTTTTTTTCCTTTAGGTTCATGCAAGAAACTTGTGGCCCAGGCTACAAAACTACCCAAGGCACTGGCAGGAGGGAGGAAAAGAACCAAAAAAAGAAAATACAAAGAGGGGTAAAAAAAAAAAAAGAAACCTCTTTCAAAACTTTCCTGTTGATCACAACTGGCTGCAGGAGTCAGATAGCTGCAGGAAATAGAAACCACTTCTCCTTTCGAGACACAGGCTTTTCCCCCGCGCTGGGGTATTAACTTGTGCTGGGTATTAACTTGTTCACAAGGGGCCTCTCCGCTTCCCCTTCGGTCTTCTCAAAGCGCTTCACTTGCCGCCACGGTGCCTTCCAAAGGGAAGCAGGGCCAAGGGGAAAGTCGGACTCGCCGGGTGGGCAGGCAGGTGGGAGGGAGGGCGGCTGGGCGGCGTTTGGGGAGCGTCTCGCCCGCTCCGCCGGTGCACGCTACAAACACTCGCTCGGCGGCAGGTACCGGCAGCCGGCGCGACGGCGGCCGGCGCCGCAAAGACGAGGAAAAGGGGGGTGTTTTTGTGCCGCTGTTTTGCGGAGTAAAGCAGATGCCTGTGCAAGCAGTGCTTGGTGTGTTTATGCAGCCCCAGGAGTGAGCGCCGAGCACCGAACCTGCCATGTGGGCACCTCGTCCCTCCCGCGGGGACAGCTGCCCCCCAGGCTCTGCCTTCTCCAGTTTGGAGCAGGGCTTTAAACCTCCAGGCTCTATAAATAGCAGTTACTGGGCTAAAGCAAAAAGAAATGGGAAGGAAGAAGAGAGGCTTCATCCAGGTGGGTATCGAGCCCTGGTCTGAGCTGGACAGAGACTGAACAAACTTCTCTGTGCACCAGTGTTTTACCCACCAAGTTCTGGCTCTGCTTTCCAAGTGCCGTCACTGTGCCTCACTGCAAGCTAGCACGAGCTGAGGGTCCCCTCGAAGGGCTTCAACCACAAATGTGTCTTCTTCCACGAGGGTAATTTAAAAACTCCATCCTGCTTCTGGCCCACATCAGGCAAAGCACCTTGATACCCACGTAGGAGCAGCTGGGGTCGGCAGGACGTAGCCAACCTGCCCAGCATCGCTGCTGAGTGCCCATGTGCCTCGTTTTCAGCTGGTGAAGTCCTTTTTGGGTTGAAAATCCTTCCCTCAAATCTAATTTTGCTGCGTTGAACATAGCGCTTTCAGTGTACTGCACAGTGTGGTGTCTGCACCACAGAAATCAGAGCAACTAGAGTCTTTCCAGTCACCCCGGTGTACTCTGTCAAGCAGGGTTTAAGAGGTGCTCCTGGTTTAAAAGGATTATTTTGATTGTGCAAATGGGGATAGATGAAGAACAAGATCCTGGTCCAGGAAGGAGATGAGAAGCTCTAAGGTCAGAAACACCACTAACTACAGGCCTCCAACTAGACTGATGGGTATAGCAATAAACCGCCTTTCTGTTGAGAAATGAGCGGATGACCAGGGATCTCAGGTTCTTGCATTGCTGAAAATAAAGTTAAGTCACAGTAATTACCACTAGAATAATGGCAGTCAGTAAAGAGCCAAGGGTCTGCACAGTCATAGAGATTTTAGGGTGCTTATCTTTCAAGTAAATGTTCCCACAGAGGTGCTGAGGGGAGGGCATGTTTTGTGGCCAAATATCGCTAGATTGGTTTGTGCCCTTCCTCATAGAACTTTGCTTATTTACTGAATCAATAAATATGAATTCCCTAATTGTCATGAGTTGTAATGCCAAATAAAAGCCCGGAGAAGCCAGCACTGCAGGGGGTTGTTACAGAGGCATCCTGAGTGATGGCAGTAACCAAACCAAGTGTCTTACATGGAGGGAGTCCTAAATTCTGGCTGAAATCCTTCATCTGAACAGTCCACACTTAGAAAAGCAAAGTGTTCTCAGTAGAGAAGATGCTTTAGAAAACACAGACCTTGGTCTTACTCCCACTAAAACCAGCACAATTTTTGCCGCTGACTTTTGATGGGGCTGCGATCACGTCCTGGGACAGTTCAGAGCTGCCGTGCCCATCCTGGTGACGTCCAGCCCATGTACCTCGCTGCTCCACGTGGATCCAGCAGCTGCTGGATTCCTGCCCCGGTCCCTGCCGAGCCTTTTGCTGACTCATCGCCTTGCCGGCTGCGAATTTGTCCCAATTAGTCATATGCAAACACTGCTTTATTCAGGAAGTTGCCTTAACGTAAGTTAGAGCATGAACTTAGCACACCAATAAAGGTCAAGCCAAGTGACTAAGGCATTATACACTGCAATAAATTTCTCTTATCAGGCACTCGCAAGGTGGGAAATAAAACGTGCAGAATATTGGGGGGGATGACTGAAAAGTTTGGTAAAGGGAGTGCGAGGGGAAGAACTTCTGCTTAATATCTCTCCAGAGCTGCTACGGTACCGAATGTCTGATTGCTGCATGAGTTTTCGCTGTTGCTCTCCTGAAACACCACCGGTTTTGATGCAGAATCCTTGATTACGGGGTTGGGGTAACCATGTTTGGCATGAGAGAAATGCGCCTAGTAAGGAGACCACAAGGCTTACTCAGAGCTCCATGCTGGGAAGCCTGACATCTTTGAACAATTAGCTTGAGTGGTGTTTAGTAATTTGTATGCTGAGATTTTTCTGTAATGTCTTTTATTCCAGGATTTCTGTCATATCCAGAGCTCTTGTGCTGGAAATGATCAGAAGCTAGTGGTAGGCTGTTCAATGAGGAAGTGTTTCAGCATATTGGGCAGTAGGTATGTTTGGATGATGGTAGTGAAAGTGTGCGAGTGAATCTTAAGATGTCACTGTGTATGGGCACCAAAATTAATAGTTAATAAAATGAGTGATTGCTGCAGGATTGAAAATGAGAGTGTACTGGGTAGCATAAGCTCAGGTCTGTAGCTCTACCACTGGCCTGGGATCAGGCTCCGCTCCCTGTCGGAGATCAAGGGATGGCAGATTATTGGAGGAACTGTCATGGAAGTGCAATGGAAGTTCTCGCTATGGATGCCAACCCCTTCGTCCTCACGTCGGGGTTAGGGATGCTGCAAAGGCTGTTCAGTGTAATTCCGAAGTTCTGCCGAAATTCCCCCTCTGCTGAAGGCTGCCGAAATTCCCCCTCTGTGTCCCCAGGGTGGGCGAACTGCAGGGGAGGTGACACGGAGCTGGGCATGACACCTGGGCACCTGCCAGGACATCCCCCCCGTGTCAGCGGGGGAATTCCTCAGGGGCTGTCAGGGCAGCCCTGCGACCGCACTGAGAACAGCCGAGGGCGCTGCGTGTGAGGCGGTTTGTCCCTACGTTTGCATGGGCTATATGTGTCTATCTATCTATATATATACACCTCATTTTGAAAGATGTGTCCGCGAGTGCGTGTACAGAGCTTCTTGGAGTTTATGCGGAGACCTGAGTTTGAGCCTTGCTCTGATTATCTCTCTTCTTGAGGCTCCACTGAGCAGAACAACAGAAATATCCGTAGTCCACAGCCACACTGCCATGGGCCATCGTGGTGTCACTTCTCATAAGTTAAGCCAAGCTGGCCTTTGCCAGCATTTGCATGAGAAACCTTCAAGGGATAGAAGGAGTCCGTAGCACATGTGTCTCTTCTGTGTATCAGGCTGCGGCAGGCAGGAGCAATTCATTTCGTATAGAAACTCCCTGTGATTTCTATTAAACGTCACGGTCATTGCCTTTTTCTTCAAAAGAAATTATAAATAGCCCCCACCGTTGTATGCAAAAAGGACTGTTTGTTATGCGAAAGTTCAGACCCGGCTGTAGAGATGTGAGCAGGACGCGGGACTGACATGACATGGTTTCTGCCCTGCAGGTGCTTCTCACAACATTACAAATGCATACAGCAGTGCAGGGATGTTACATACGCCTGTCAAAGCTTATTTTTAAAAGGTATCATTACCTTTGTGCTATGAACTGAGCAGTGTCGTATGGTTCAGCTCTTTATGATCGCTTAACCGCGTTGGAGGAAGCCTACGAGACACGGAGCAACGTCTAAGCTCGGGAGTCCCTTTGCTTTGAATTGCGCCTTTACCTGCTTCACAGAACGCAAAATGTATGTGAACGTATACGACTAAGGGACCGTGGCTAATGTTGTGGAGGAGCCTTTAATTTTACACGTGTGGACTAGGGCTGTAAGTCCCCCCCGGGTCTCCCGGCCGGTCTCCGGGGTGTCCCTGTGCTCACGCAGGGCTCCTGCACGGAGCCTTTCCCGTGATAATGTCTGCGACGGCAAAGCTGTATTCGCATGTATTCGGGATGGAGCTTCGGTGTTTGTCGCTCCTTGTAAAAAAAAGAATAAAAAGGAAGAAAGAAAAAAGAGAAACAAAAAGGCATTCTTCTGGTGCCTGTTGAAGTAGCATGTGCTCTCGCAGCTTCGGGCAGAGGTACGTGGGATTCGGAGACCAAACACGAGCTGGTGACCGCGCAGTACTGAGGAAGCGGGCCGAACGCCGTGTTCCCACCGCGTCTCCGCAACGCGGTGCGGCGCGGAGGCCCAGCGCAAGCAGCAACACCGGTGCGCCTGCCGGCACGCGGCCTCCGGATGGGAATCTCCCTCGGGCTGCGCCCCGTGCGAGCCCAGGAGGAGGAGAGGGGCAGGAGCGGCCTCCCCGGCGCCGCAGGCCCGCGCCGGGCTGC
>VZSV01000086.1:1251372-1270055 GCA_013398735.1 Nothocercus julius
TGTTCTGTCCCACTTGTGTACTCTTTTTTTCTTGCAATTTCCTTGCCCTGGATGTAATCTGCTTTCTTGAGAATGCAAGAATCTGTATGCATAGCTTATCCCTTCCTCCCTAAAGGCAAAGCTTAAGAAAGAGAATTCATTTTCTTCTGCATCCCGAAGACAGAGTTAAAGGTTGGAAATGTTTCTTGCAAGGTAGTAAGGAGTATTTTGACTGCACCTGCTGTAGAGTGTGCTTTAATTAAAATGCAGTGTTGTGTCTGTGCTATGCTCATCTTGGAGCTGTGAATGTGCAGTAGAGCAAAGATGGCTAAACCAGAAAGGAAGGATGTGAGTTCATCAGCAAACTTCTGAGCAGTGCTCGAGACTCTCAGCCTGAATTGTTTTAGAAAGGCCTAGGTTTGAACTGTGTCCCTGTGAAGAATATCTTTAGAGACTAGGGTACCCCTAGAAACTTCCAGTCCTGATTCTCAATGGTAAAAAAAAATTTGGCTGATGGTACCTGTGGTGCATCTTAACTTTTGGCGCTGTTAATATCACCGAATTCCCTTTCCCCTGTCTGTGTCTGTAGTTGGGTAATGTTCAGCTATCCATAGTTGGGTCAAGTGAGGGGTTTTTGCTTGATACAGAGATACAAAAATTACAGAATTTGACCAAATCTGTCTCTTATGTGATTATAAATGAAATATAGTCATAATAGCAACTGGAAGTGTTGATTAATTTGCTGAAACCATTTTTTGTGTAGTCCTAAACCTGTGTGGATCTGATCTGATTTCTTATGGAATCTTAAGCACCCTATATTTTTGCAACCCAATTAGGTAGTGATGTCTATTTGGGTTTTATCCATTCTGCTTTGGTAATTGCATCATTTTCATGTGCTCCTGGCTTGTGGCTTTTTTTTTTTTTTTTTTTTCCTCCACGTATTGCAAGCAGTGAGTTCATCTTGGTGTATATAGTGGATAAAGCAATCTTGTTTAGAGATTTACTTACTAAATCTCTCATTCTAAGTTAAGGCTTTTGATTAGACATGATTCTTCTCATTGTTCTTTTAATAAATTTTAGTGCAGAAATGGCTTGTGCTATGAAAAGTTTTCTCCCTCTCAGGAAGTAGAACTGTTGGCTGTTAGTGGAGTGATTCTTGGGCTGTAAGTAAAGGAGCCATTTAGGTTTGCTAGTTATTTTGGTAACTGGTTAGTAGACTAGAAAAATAAATCTTGTGCTTGTTTTAATTCATCACTTGTGGAATAATATATATAATTCCTTATACCTTATCATCTGAGTGCTAAAGAGAAATGGTAAACGAGATTTTAAAAACTGATTTCTTGAGTGCTCGGGCTGGGTCTCATTGGAGACACTAAGTTGGATAACAATGTTCTGACCTTAGTGTCTCGAGCTCTTCCATTTCTAGTAGTTGGGACTTAATACCTAGTATCCAAGAGGATGACTTGAAAGACCAGGATTTTGCTGCTGGTTTCTGCCACTGAGGTCGAGCAGCAAAATCCGACTGAGATGCCTGAGGTCTTGAGCGGCAGATTGCGAAAGAGACGATGTGCTAACGCTGCTCGTTCTTAAACCTTTGTGAGATCTCTAGAATTGAATGTGCCCCCTTGCTTTTTGTTTGCCAGTTTCTTTCAGCACTGGTAGAACTAAGCCACCATTATCAGAGCCGAAAGCTAGTACAAAGCCCTCAGTATATCCTGTAGCTGGGCCTCTTCCTAGGTGGTGTAAGGAGAGGAGAAACCTTTCTAGCTCAACGGGAGGATCTACCTATCTGCCAGTCGAGGGAGGGCAGGGTGGTTTATGGCTTGCAGAACTTTGTCTCGACTGGCTTCTGGACTCTTCTGGATGGTTCAGCTTGGCTAGGATTTCTTTTAGTGCCTTTTTCTTTGTCATTTCCTCAAACTTTTTCAAGTTTTGAATTCCTTTAGTAAAAGTGGTCAGAAAAGTGGTCAGAATTTATTTTTTGCTGCATGTCCCCTAAAGATGTGAGCAGCAGAAGTATTTCTTCATGATCTCAAGATACAGAAAGCCAGGAGAAGAAAAGCTGTGGAAGACTTGCCTCCTGTAGATATTTTTCTTAAAATGTTGTATTGTTGGTGCTTAGGTTTGCTTTTATCAGAGAAGAAAGTTGGGGCATTTATAATTGGTAAACATTGATGGAAGAAGCAGGATGATTTTCCATTTTATTTGCTTTTCTTTTTAAGTGCAGCAAGATCTAGTGTAGATGAGATCAGTTGGTCCAACTTGTAAGGTGGTTCAGAATGGGATAGGAAGAGGCTTTTACTTTAAGTATTTCAAAGTGCTGCATTAAAACTGCCTTTTGTGTAAATGCTGCCTTGCTGTCTTGTTAGGAAAAACATCCTGGACCTTGGGGTGGAGGGGAAGATGGTTTACATACTGATCTCAGCAACGTCTGTCTGGGAAATTAGTCAGCTGCTGGTTTATATGATGTCTCTGCAAGTGCATAATGTCTTATTCCCTTCTGGAGTTGCGTTCCTCATTTTCTGGGAAATGCCTTGCAAAGGGTTGTTTAGGTTAGGTGAAGGTGGTGTTAAAACCTTTGTAAGCCTTGAGAAGCTGCATGGCCACCTGCAAAACACGGTTTCACACCCTGCTAAAGGAGGGGAACGAGAAATCCTTTCTGTTATCATGTGGAAAACTTTACTCAGGAAAGTATCAGGTTGCATTTACATATAGGTGCTTGCTTCCTGCTCTGTGTGTTGTGAGGCTGCCTTAGACCTTTGCTCCTCCAAATCCTCGACCTGTGGTGTGGAGTTCAAAAGACTGTTTCCAGCACTCTGCTGATGCTGAAGTGGCAACAATAACAACAACAAAACAATCCATAAAAATAAATATTAATAACCAGTAGCCGTGTTGCTGTTTGAGCCCAAATCTTCCTGAGGTTCTCAAGAATGTATGAGTTCACTTTGGGGTGTTTTTCATCTAAAAGCCTTCAGGACTCCTATTGAGACTCTTTCTGTTTGCAAACATAGCAAAATGGATTAAATTCTTGAATGTATTCATCTTGTACGAGGCTAATTTATTTCAAATAAGAGCCTATGAGATTTTCAGCATTAAAGAGGGTGCTGAAGCACAGTCCCCCCTGATTTTGTGAATTTATGCAGTTTGGTGTGTTTCAAAAAATCTTTTGAGCATCTTATCCGAATTTATTTGCAAGGGCTTGGTGATATGAAAGGCCAACAAAGTGTGATTATATGATTGTGGAACATGCATATTTAAAGCCAGGTAGGAGGCACGGCCTGGTTCTGCAATGGAGTGTTAGAGCATCTAGGTTTTCCTGATCATACTGCTGTCCTCAGGAGATGCAAATAAAGATTAGATTACTACACATTTTCTTTCAAAAAAAGAAAAAAAGAGAAAAGAAAGCCCTTCAAAACAAAAACAAATCTCACAAGAACTGTAGAAAGAAGGCACAGCAGTCATTTTCCCACATCTCGTGTTGGCAGCTAAGGTCCAAAAGAAAGGAATGTTCTCGATTACAAGTCATCAGCTCAAACACTATTTATATCTTGTCATACCAAGATCTATGTGCAGGTGTCAACATGTCTCAAACCTAGGTAATATATGGAAATAAATTTTGACATGGGAAAATGCTGAAGATCTAACAGTCTTTTCCCCCTTTGAATCCCAGAAAGTTTGAGCGGTATTAGGGTCTCACTCAAGGGCTGCCCGTGTTAGTAGAGCTGATAGAAGAGTGTGCAGGAGCATCCGATGAACAGCTCGCTGCATATGGCACTGCAGTGGCAAAAATCTGGGGATTTTACAAATAGGGCACTGGAGAAAGAATGGCTCAGGAGAGAAGGGGTACCTCTGTGCTCTGTACCGACAGAAAATTCGGGAAAGGTGCATGAAATACCACAAAACATTGTGATAGGAAAGTCATTAAGCTTTTCCTCTGCTGAGATCTGTTATTTGGCGTAGAAAAGTAAGTTCTGAAATGATTAGAAGCATGAACGTGAAATCCAATGAATTCATGTGATTTTTTTTTTTTTTTAATGCAGCTTGTGTAGGTGATGAACACTTGAGGGTTCTTTGATGTGGAGCCAGAGCCTCAGTAGATGTAAATTAGCAGAGGTTCATTGAAGCTGTGCCTGTTCATACCAGCCTGGGGATCTGGTCCAAGATATTTGCTCAGAACAAATGCCTTGATAAAGATGAGTTTCACTATATGCATAATCTGTTGTTTCCTTCTGCTGAAGCCTGATAATAGAGACTTGTACAGAAATGCAGTGTTGTAAAATGTTGAGCTATAGAAATCCCAAATATTCGAAATGGCTCTGCTGATACTGAAGAACTGATGTATCAGGAAGATTCAATAGTAGTTCCTTAAAAATACCTGCTACAATAAGTTGTGTGTATTGTAGACTGAGAGAGATTGTGAAATTTCTATTTAATGCAGTGCTGTACAAAATGAATGCTTGTCAAGCATTTTGAGGAAAAATGTTACATGAGAATTTGTGACTTGTATCAAATTAAAATGGAGCCTGCAGTTAAAATGAAGAGTTGAGGAAACTGACTCACTGTACTTGTGTGCGTCAAACAGGTCTATTTACGGCAGAGAAACTTTTTACTAAGTAACTTACTACCTTAAAATTTACTTAAAAGCGATATTTATTTGTCCTGGAAGTGTTATCTGAAAAAGAGGACACATTTTGTTTTCCAGAATCGTATCATTTTACTTTCAGCTTGAACCAAAACCAGACTCGTTTTCTTTTAGTAAAAATTTGTACATTTCAAAAAGCAAAAGAATTTTGAGGCCAGGACTCCTTTTTTGTGAAATTTTTTCATGCTGCTTACAGCCGAGAATAATAAATGGACCTGCATGCTGAAAGGGTATTACTGTAGGCTTTCCTCTTCATGTTTTCATATTTATATCCCTTTGAATTAGTAAGAATATGTTCCAAGCAGTAGAAGGTTTTTTTTTTTTTTTTTAAGTAATCCATGTGAAATGTTAAGTGTCTAGCTTCAGTACCTAACTAAGCTAAGTACTAGAAAGACTTAAATGGAAGTGATTTAGCTGATGACTAGAGTATTCAGTGCTTGCTTTCTCAGAAAGGAAGAATTCTTCCCTTGTTGCATCTACTGGATGTTGCACTGAAATCGCTGCAGACTTTTTCCTAGCTATTGATGTAAGCTTCTTTTGGCCTCCGTAGTGGATCTGTTTATTCTTCTACACGTATAAAGAACAAAAACTTGTAATTTTATATTTCTTTTTCTTTCAATTAGTTCTTAAAAACTTTGGTCTTGAAATATACTGTTAAAGGCATTTTGTAAATAGCAAAGGTGAAGTGACAAGGTCAACATCATGCGCTGAAGCACTGAGGAAAAAAATGCCGGGCTTCCAGTCTGCAATGGTTGAACACAATGGCTTATAAAACAAGAGTTTTATTATTAGTCATGATTTAGACTAAAATTACTCTATCAAGACTCTGTGTCTTTCAGGTCTGTTCAAAGCCTCATACAGATGGAGTGTAATCTTGGGGATATGGCCTGGGACTAAGTTTGGGAGTTCCAGGCTTTGCTAGAGGCACTTAGGTTGTCATCGGCTTTCTGTTCTGTGCCATAACTTGCCTACTTGTAAAATGGCTCCTTATACAGACTTCATGTTCTTGATAGCCAGACCTCTTACTGCGTAGCTTGTTCATCGTGTAAGGGGGGGAGGCGCTTGGGGAACCTCTTTCCACAAGCTCGTTCTGCAAGGAGCTACATGTTTCAAAGGCACCGTTTATGCAGAAAGTTTGTGGTGCTGTAGCCAATGCATAGTTTGAACTGCTTGCTTTTTTAGTTAGTTGCTTTTTTTTCCTCAGTTCTTTTTTGTTGGTGTTATAGAGTTACAAAAAAAACTCCTGCTGTAATGTAAAGAAAGTAGTTCTGACTGCATTGTTCAGAAGAAATGTACAAACAAATGAGATTTAACTAATAGTTTACATACAGAAATGTTATTTTTGTGCTCAACTGCTATGCTAGTTTCTGCATTTAGCAGCTCTTTTAATTTTTTGTTACTATATTCAATGGATTTCTGTTTTTCCTATGTTAGATTACTGGGCCATAATGCTGATAAATTCATAATGAGCAAGGCTTTCATCTAGAAAATCACATGCTTGTCATTACACACAAGATTAGGATCCTTTTCTCTCAAAAGAATTCTCTACAGAGATCAGAAAGTAAGCAGGATTGGTAAATAAAATCCCTCATATTGGAGAAGACACTATTTCAAAGGAAAATCATGTCAGAGCAAGAAATGATGAAGCTGTAACAGGGAGCTCATTATGAGCTGTTAGCTGGGAGGTTATGCTAAGTCTGAAATACAGCTATAGAGGGAATGCGCAGCCTTTCTAAGCAATGCGGGGAAAGCTAAAATTTCTGTTTCCCAAGAGCTTATCTGAACACGTTTTTTGGAAAGGCATAGCAAAACTAGCTTTCTCTTTTTTCTGGAGGATATGTGTATATGTTACAGCCCTGGAAAGTCTGTCCCTTGATTTCCTGAACTGAAGGTCCAGATTTTGTAATGAGTGCTCAGAAGCAGGCTCTGAAATATCTTCCCCCATTACAAAGAGTGTTCTGGCACTCGCTATGAAACACGTAGTCCTGTAAGCCAGCAGATCTGATGAAGTCGGTCCCCTGTCCCCTCTTTGGGCTTTCCTCTTGTGCTTAAACCACAAAAGTTGCATCTCCCTCAGAACTGCAGTGCACCCAGTTTCCCCTGCTCCTAAGCCTGAACCTACGTTATAGTTTGTCGGGTGAGCGTGAAAGTCAGTGCTGTGGCTAATCTGGATGCCCGTATGGGCCGACTGGCTAATGGGCCTCTGCATCGGGGCTGCACATAAGGCCAAACAGATCCCTGACTGTTGAGTGGGGAGGTGAAGAGGCGAGCCTCCAAGCCATGTGGAAGATTATTATTATTTTTTTTAATAAGAATACGTTGTTAAATGCTTGTATGCCTATGTATCTGGATTTGGGTAGTGTACTCTGCTTACATTATAGCTTCCTTTATAATGTGAAATATTTAAGGAAGTGGAATTAAAGTAGTTTAGTTTCTCTGTGATCGATGGTGGGCTTGTCTGGAACTTTTTTGCCCTGAACTCTGGGCCAAAGGAAAAAAAAAATTTAAGAAGAGTAATGAAAACTGATTGGCCCTGATTGACTGCATATTTCATACTCTTCTAATATCCTTTGGGGAGTCTGTGCTTTAAGTAAGATTGTACCTAGGCTGTGTTTTACTGGCAAAGGTGTATTATTGCACTAAAGCAGGTAAGAGCTGTCAGCGCAGATGTGCCGAACTGTAAGTACCTGTGTTGAGGTACTCTGTGCAAATGCTCTGGTGAATCAGGAATTGCACCTCTGACCCAGGCAGCTCTGCTGGCAGGGCATCTTTTTTTAGGGTAGACATAAAAATACAACTGTGTCTTATACTAGCAGCAAGAATTAATTTAACATTACAAGTTAAATGCAAAGCTGCTTATAGATTTCCTTTGTAGTATCAAATACCAGCAATGATGACATAAACTGTTAATATGCTATCTTACTATAATAGCTGCTTTTTTATCTTGGCATTAAAGAAGAAATGTTAAAGCTGTATTGTCACAGAGAGGATACAGTCCTTGTGACTCAGTTTGGGAGTTTGATTTTTCCAGTATTAGTTTTACTATTTCAGAATAGGGTGCACCTAACATGATAGTATTCCTTGTGAAATTTTGCATTGGCAAATGCAAATTAATTTCCTAACTGAAAATTATGTAAAAGTCAATGCTGAAATTCAGTGACTTGCCTTGCAACTCACTGATTTTGACTACATTCTGTCTTAAACAGTTTCTTAGAAGTACTTATCTTTTTAAGAACAGATGTCTTGATATCAGAGCTTCTTTTTTTTTTTTTTTTTTTAAAAAAAAAAGACTTCTAGAGACAGAAATGTGAATGACTATTGGAAGCTGTAGGAGGCTGGAGGCTGGATTAATATAAATGCAGTAACTGTTTTACATGGGAAGCTGAAAATACGTAAAAGGAAAAAAATGACTGGGGAGACAGTAAGTTACTATGGAAAAAGTGCAACTAGAAGGATACAAAACTAAGCAGTAGTAAAATGACACAGAGATCAGTTATTGCGGCGATATAATATTGTGTGCACATCTGAACAATTTTACTTAGTGTGCAATAGTTGAAGGAACTAGAAGGCAAAGTCAATGTGCTACATGTTAAGATCTGTTCTCTGACTCATTCTAGCTAGTAATTTAAAGCTGGAATTTATTGGTTACTAATGATAATTCCCAGAGTTCGATTTTTGTTTAAGTTGATAGGAGGAACAAGTTAGCTCTAAATATGGTCATTGAATAGTTCTGCATGTGAGAAAAGGAACATGTCAGACTATATCCAAAGCACTGAAGACTGGCTTCTAGAAATCTGCGCTGTTTGGGTGCTTGCTGATGATGTGGTGCCCAGGTTTAAGTGTGAAGCCCTGGCCAGGTCGGCTCACGTGATCCCAATTACAGGAATTACATACGCGGTACAAAGGCTGTTACATTGGTAACTGGTATGGGGATGGCTGCTGTCGGCTGCCTTTGTCCTCAAGGCTGCTGGGCCAATTTCTACTTGCTGCATAAACCTGCTGTAAAGGTTTATATTCATCTCACCATATTTTAAAATCTTTTTCAGTTTGGGCAGCGAGCCTGGGTAATATCCTTCAGTCTAGTTCAGTCCAGCTGTAGTAGATCTGGTGGTTAAATATGTTTTTGCTTTAGGTCTCTAACTCTGATCTCTTTTGGAACGCAGATGTTTATTCAGCTATTATACATGAACATCTTTTACATATATAAGAACGTGCCAGATACTGGATTTAAAATTTTTACTGATTCATTGCTTTCTGTGAACTGTAGTTGCATATCCTGCTTGATATTGCTTCTCTGCTTCTGTATTCTTGTGGTGAAAAAAAAAACAAAATGGAAACGAATGTCTGGCACTGTAATTGCACAGGAAACATCATACCTGAAACTGCATGCAATTTCCTGCCTAGCATGGGCATTGATGATATTTTCATTGAGCATATAATCCACTCATCATCTGAGATTTTCTTTAGAATATTTAGGTTGTTTTCTTTCATGTGAAAAAGCAGAAGCTTAGGATTTATTTTAAATGGCACTCATGTTCTTGCTGTCTTTACAGCAGAATATTTCTGTAGTAAAGACTTTTTTTTTAACATAGGTACAGCTTAAGAAAATCTCTCTGAACTGCATGACTTATACTGTCCTCTTGCCAGTGCAAATTTCCCATCTTGTGCTCCTCAGTCCTCTTCCTTAAGTGTTCCCCCATCCAGTGGAGACAAAGCTTTTTCATTTACTTTGTTTTAACTGGAAGTAGCAAAGGTTAGAGTACTTGCAACCCTAAAGGATGGATGGAAAAAAAAAATTATAATTCCTTTTTTTTCCCTCTGGTGACTTCCCACAATGAGACAACTCTGACTTCCCTTGGTCATTAAACACACCTCACTTGTGAAAGACCTTTTCCCCATTAATTTAATCCATTAAAGAAACACCCTTTGAAGCTGGTACTTGATCTTCCTAGTTAAGTTGTTAGCTCTTACTCAGACTGGTTACAGCTTAATTTTAAACAAAAATGTAGCAAACCGCTGTGCTGCTATTTATTTAAATATTTGAAATGTTTAAATATTTATCTTATATAGTAGGAAGCCTTTCTAAAAATGAAATATGTAATAAGTAATAGGGAGATTAGTCTGTCACTTGAACATCAGCATTTGGTACCAATGTTTCAGTGGTTACTTGAGTTTTGCCTGTTTTAAAATCAGAAAAAAAAATCCAGTAGGCAGCACTTGATGTTCTTGTATAATTGAACTGCACGATAATTGAATGATTCTGGGGAATTTTAACATTTCTATCTGCTGAAAGATTTCCATCTCTTGCGCTGTCCTCCACATACATTTGTTATTTTAAACTTTTAGTCTCGAAATGCACTGTATTATTGCCAAAACCTGTTGGCTTTTGTTGTTGTTGAAAAGGAAGCTATGATAAAACTATAGGTGTTTAGTCAGATGGAAAAAAATATTTCAAGTGTTAATCTCCTGAGTTTCTATACTATGAGGACATTTACTTAGAAGGGATCTTGAATGAGTATCTAGGAAAGATACCCCTCATCAGGGATGTAAAGGTGAATCTATGAAAGTGTAATTACTCTTTTTACCTGTATTATGAGAGATAACATGAGTCCAAGAAAGAGAACTAAGAATCAAGAATATGTTCACCTGCACCCTGAATTTTCCACTGAAGTAAAAGATATTTGAGGCCGGATTTCAGCCAGGTTAAATTCATCAGGTTACACAGCTAAAATATTGTTTTAATGTTTTCAAGTGTCAGACTCTAGTAATGACTGTTTCAGGATGTACCTTTACATAGGGAAGCCTCAAGCTTTTCAGCCTACGATAGCCATTACTAGAGCAGGAACATCTGTCCTCACGCTGAGACTGAACGTGTGGAAATCTGCAAGATAGGAAAATATCGCCACTTATTTTATACCTTCCTCTTAAGAAATACAAGCTTCATTCGGATAAAACTGATAGAACTATTTTAAGTCTTTTTAAAAAAAAAAAAAAAAAAAAGGCCACCTGGTACTTGTTAGTCATTTTTAGGCCTCCTTTACTGTTACGCTGTTACGTGTTATTTTGATATAATCTCATTACATAGAAATATAGTCTTTTTTTTTTTATGTTTTTGTTTCTTAAGAACTTGCAAGCATCTTAAAGCCTACATGTGTCAGCAGTGACAGAGGGATAGAAGGAATGGATGAGGATGCCTAAAAATTTCATGAAGTTAGGGGAAAATAAGCTACTTTTGGAAGAAATACTGTCAGTTTACTTTATCCTTTTAACACTTTCCTAAATTACTTTAATGTTTTAAGGCATTCTTGCTTCTGCCGTCAGTCTTAATAGTACTGTCACTGGCATACTGTTGCACGAGCTCTGTGTCTGTGTGTGTGTGGTTTTTTTGTTTGTTTTTTTTTTTTTGTGTGATTTTTAACTGTGAATATCGCAGCAGGCAAAGGACTAAAAATGTACTGTTTTGTGCAAGTAATTCACTGCTTCCATGTAGTCAGAAACACTTGTTTCCCAGGTAAAATCAGCTAGTGAGTCGTGTTCCTGTGTCATTTCTGGTACAATCACAGCATATGTGCTAAATAAAAAATTCTCTCTCTCTCTCTCTCTCTTTCTCTGTGTGTGTATGTGTATGTGTGTGTGTGTGTGTGTGTATATATATATATATATATATATAAAAATATATATACCAATATAAAAAAAATATATAATTTCTTCGATCTCCAGACTTAGCAAAGAAAATTTGGTGGTGATAATGCCTGGCTTCCTCCTAATCTGACTGAAGAATATTATATCTTAAACTGTTTGGTGGTAGTAGCTATATTGCATCATAATTTTTTTTCTTTAGTTGATGATACCTAATCTCTTTATAATAAAGACATACAACTTTGAATTAGAAAATAAGCTTTTTGTAGGCATATATTTATCTTGCATTACGTTGATTCCATGCTTGTTGTTAGCAAGCTGCCGTTTACTTCATGCCTTTTGGGGGAGATGGGTTTAATAAGAGGCAGCAGAGGGAGAATGAGGTAACTTCTTTCCCATGGGGACTTTTGCCTATTTCTTTCTCCCACATAGCCTCTCCCATAATTTCTCCTATGCTGCAAAGTAATTCTGGGGATGCCTGAAAAGCTATGGACACCTTATGTTAAGTCAGTATCTATTATGTACCTGACTTGTTAATGGACTTTGTAAGGATCATAAGCTTAGCATGTGAGGATGGAGATGGCTACTGGAGGAATTTGGAGGGTGAACGGGATATTACTGAAACATCATACTGAGAAATAACCCTAAGTTGTAGTATTTTAAATGGACTTTAGGGGTCGGTAGGAAAAAAAAAAAGGGAAGTAAGCAGGATTTGGAGGCTGGAGAGCAGCAGTCAAGTATGAGATGATAGGGACTAGGGACTTAAAGAACATCCAGTGTATCTAGAGGGTTTTTTGTTTGTTTGTTTTTTTGGTTTTGTTTGTTTTAAGAACTGCTTAACTGCTTTTTGTTGTTGAAGAACTCTGTGTTTTGGAGTCCAACTGTGGTAAAGCCTGATAGCTGCAGAAATATGTAGGCAGATAGAGGATAGAGAAAGAATTAAATTTAGAAATGAAATTTTAAATTATTTAACTTTAATAGCAAGTCATTGGCTGCTGGGCAGCTCATATAGTTTCAACTTTGACTTACACCAGAGATTCCTACCCTTGGTTTTTAATATTAACCCCAAATTTTTGATATAGGATTAGTTCAGAACGCAGAAAGGAAAAATCAAGAGATGCAGCGCGCTGCCGAAGGAGCAAGGAATCTGAAGTGTTCTATGAACTTGCCCATCAGCTGCCTCTGCCGCACACCGTGAGTGCTCACCTCGACAAGGCCTCTATTATGAGACTGACCATCAGCTACTTGCGGATGAGGAAGCTGCTAGATGCTGGTAAGTGGATAACTTGTCACCAGGATCTGGAGAAGGGGCTGCATGTATATTGAAGCTGGTTTTAAAGCCTATGAGCAATGTAAGAAACACTAAAATTAATAGTTAGTTGGAGGCCTTCCACTAGAAGGAGGCTATCAGTGAAGGTACAGGAAAAATCTGGACACGGTTTAATGACTTTCGTTTTTCCTTCTGTTCTTAGGATATTAGCTGCCTAGGTTAGCTAAGCCGCAGTGCCATTTTAAGAGTCTCAGCTTTGCAACCCTTCCCAAAGTGAGGTTTCTTTCATGAAAGCTTGTCTTCTCCTAGAAAAATAGGGTAGAACTGCCCTTTACTAAACCGTAGATGGCAGGTGCAAAGCTGGCCTAGCTACCTGTGGATGTTCTTCATTAAGAACGCACCCTGTTCTCCACTGAGGGTGATGTTAACAAGGTGGCGTCTCCCTTGTTGCAGTCATTCCTGCAGTTGTATGGATGGGTTTGTCTGAGATAGCTTATGAACCAGTGTGTTTTGCTTGCCGTGGATGCTGTACTACTTATTGGTACTTGTTTGCCTGCCTGCATCAAAAATAATCCTAAGTATTGTAGACATAATCTTAAAAGGAAGACCTTGAGAAAAGTTTGCAATGGCTTTTTGAGATAGATGGTCGTATTTATGCTTTTCCTCAAGGTTAAGGGTTTATTGGTGTATGTAGAAAGTACAGAGGTTTAACCTCACTCTAACTTTGTAATTCATGGTATCGTTGCCAGACCTTGAAGATTTTAATTGGTCACTTAAATAAGTGAATAACAGTGTGTTTGAACAATCCTGCTAGATTGCCTCCTTATAGACTGGTGACAGACATCATTCCTCACGGTAAGTGAAGAATGACTGATGTTTACTCACAAAAGTGTGTGGGTTCTTATAGGTGAGCTGGAGACAGAAGCCAAAATGGAGAAGGAGCTGAACTGTTTTTACTTAAAAGCTCTTGATGGATTTGTCATGGTTCTCTCTGAAGATGGGGACATGATTTACATGTCTGAAAATGTGAACAAGTGTATGGGACTTACTCAGGTGAAATATTGACACTTCCTAAGATTTACAAAAATGTATCCACTTTTTACAGATTTGAATATAAAAAGTTAGTCTCACTGTACCGCTTATTTTTACAGTTTGAGTTGACGGGGCACAGTGTGTTTGATTTCACTCATCCGTGTGACCACGAAGAGCTGAGAGAAATGCTTACACACAGAAATGGTGAGAAGAAAGCAATCTATTGAATTTAGTTAAGGACGGCTCCTGTTCTCATTAGCATGTTTGGTTATCTGCCAGATAAAGGACTTGTGAAATCTAGAAAATAAAATACTATATTTTGTTCTCATCTTGCTTAGAGGTACTAACTACAGAAATAGCCAAAATAGTTTGGAAATATTCTTATTGTAGGAGAGATGAGACTTCATTAATGACTAGAGCAGAATTATTGAAGTTTTAAAGAGAATGAGAATGATTTCTCAGAGAAATCTGTAATGTTACATCCAGGACATATAGGACTTAAAGGAGGAGGGGAAAAAAAAAAATCAGCTAGTAGTCTTATGGATATCATTGTTCTTCGCTTTGGTGTGAATAAGGAAGAACACCCTCCTAACCAGACAGACTCCTTGAGTTGCTGTTAATTCTGAGCTTTGGAATGGATGCTTCATGGCACCTCTGAATCAAATGGGGATTTTTTTCTCTCTCTCTTTTTTTTTTTTTTATAGTAGTAGAATAGAGCATCATGATCACATGTTCTGTATATCTTTAAAATAATGTGTCCGTGAATTGGTGATTTATTTTTTATTTATTTATTTTTTAAAGTCTTCCAAAGTTAGGTAATGATTGTTAAGGACAAGGTAATGTGCACGCCTCCAAATGGACCCATGTTACTCAGTTGCTATAAATGTAAAATATGATGTCTAATTCCTGGTTCATTGAAGAGGGTTGTATGGACTCTCAATCTGTATGATGATAATATTTAGTCACATTTTACAAAATCACTTAATAACCACTTCTGCTTTTTTGTATCACTAAATCCAAGGTGGAGACCAGACAGCTCTTTCTATGTTTCTCTGCATTTATTATTGTAGTAGGTATCCAGGACTAGATTAGACCTTTTCCTCCCTCACCCCAATTGGGATAAAATATTGCACCTGCAAAAGAAATCTTTACCAAAGCAGGGTAAACACCTATTTTGTCATGAAAATATATTCTTAATATATTATAATTTATACTCTTTAAAAATCATGGTATTAATGAACGTCATGAAAAGTAACTCTAGCCTTTTTAAATTAACTAGACTGCAATAAGATGTCTGAAAAGCATTATTCACAAATCTTTCACAAATGAACTTGGCAGACAAAACACTAAATTAGAGTAATAATAATACATTACTATATTAGGATTCCCAGTCCCATTCCACTGCAGCTCTTGCATCAAATTACTTTGATTTAGATTTGAGGATTAAATATTGCTCTTCGGGATTGTATAGGTGCAAATGAATATAAATGCGGTTGGCAGAAACTCTGAACTGCATTCTGGTTTTACAAGGTTGCTTTTGAAACTTGCAAAACTGACAATTTTTAAAATAATGTCTGATTTAGACCTGCGAAAGCTGCTCCATCCCTTACAGCTGCTGCTTAGAGCGCACCCTTAAGCATCAGGAGTCAGTAACAGTAACACTGAGTATGAATTTCTGAATTGGCTTAACTCTTTAAAAAGCACAGTTTTAATTAAATAGGTTATGGTTATTTCTCTGAACTTTGCATTTTTTTTTCTCTTTTATTGAGACTGTTCTCTTGCAGCACAGAGTAGACTTGTCCACATAGGTCTCTGCTATCATCATAGCTACAGTAGACAGGGCAGTGTAGTAGCTTTACTGTTCTCTAACAAATTCTGTCAAGCTGGTAGCTGCACTTCAAGCTGCTGTGAAGAATTTCGTAAGATGAACAAAACATGAGATAAATTTATATCATAAGTAAGCTCATGTGTTCTAAATTTCCATGCTATGCTGTGACTTATTTCTAGCTCATTAGCACCCCTCTGCAAATTCACTTTTTCCTCTCTCATTTTCCTAGGAGCTTTATTTCCTTTTCAATTAAGTGAGCTGCTTGTAGATCTCCTGGTAGAATCAGTTCACATTCTCTCTGTTGAAATTAGGCTCTCTCTCTTTCTTTCTTTTTTTTCTTCTTTTTTTTTTTTTTTTTTAATAGTCGAGCTTGTAGCTGACTTTGAAAGGTTCTTCTCTGTAAAGGCAAACACTTAAGCCCTATTGTTAGCAAGTAAAACTAAAAAATGAGTACCATTAAAACTAAAAAATGGGTACCATTAGTATAAATTTCCATTAGGATTTCTTAACTTCTTTCAAGAAAGCTAACATGTATTTTGTCCTCCCTCATTCTGAGAGGGAATTCTGTAACATGTCTTTTTACAGCCAGGGAAGATGATCCAAGAGTTTAAGAAGTGCTTTGCTATTTGCTTTTGTTAGGTCCTGTGAAAAAGGGCAAAGAGCAGAACACGGAGCGCAGCTTTTTTCTCAGAATGAAGTGTACACTGACTAGCAGGGGAAGAACAGTGAATATTAAGTCTGCTACATGGAAGGTAACTACTGCAAAGGAATATTTATGCAGCTTGGCAGTCAGCTCTTAATGTCTTAACTTACTGCATTTCAACATTTTTAGTTAATGTCACTTGAGCTTGTTGTTCTGCTGAGTACTTAATTAAGGAGTGTGTTTAAATATGCTGAATTTTAATGTTGAATTCACCTAGGAGGCAACTGAAACAATGCTTTAAAATGAATTTTTAAAAAGTCTTTTAATTCTCCTTTTTAAATCAAAGGATATTTACCTATTAGAAACTACAGTCCCTAAATATGTTTGTGTAAAGTCTCTTCTCTGAGGAAAGTAACATGATAGTAGATTATGCTGACAACTGTTTAATTTGATTATAAATATGACAGTGGAGATGTCTCTGAAGGACTCGATTATTGCTCTTTCTGAGGTTGCTGGCTATCTCATTTTTAATAATTAGAATAAAAAGGGCCTAGTTTGATTTTCTGAAATGCATTTTCCTTTGGACAAAAATACAGGTTTTCATGTTAACAAGTGATAATCCTACTTCAAAATTCTTTTAGAATTTTTTTTTTTTTTTTTTTAAAGTCCTGACTTCTTGATCACACAGCTTCTTTCTTTCCTGCTGTATCTGAACTCTTTCTACTTTGGAAGTGTACTAATAGAAATAAGATCTGTGCTGTTTGGCAGAAAAGAAGATGATTTTAAAAGAAATCTCATTCTCTCATAGGTCCTCCACTGCACTGGCCATATTCGTGTGTATGACACTTGCAGCAGTCAGACTCATTGTGGTTACAAAAAGCCTCCCATGACGTGTTTGGTGTTGATCTGTGAACCTATTCCTCATCCATCAAACATCGAGGTCCCCTTGGACAGTAAAACGTTCCTCAGTCGTCACAGTCTTGATATGAAATTTTCCTATTGCGATGAAAGGTAAGATATGTTTTGTGCTCAACAGATTAGTTCATTTGAAGCATGTGCAAGGTTTGTATGTGCTTGCTAATGTCACATTATACCTTTAGAGTCTCAGTCCTCAGCTTGATTGAAACAGAATCTTCAGTGTGATGCCTGGGCTTGTATGAATGGGTCAGGATGTCTTACGTAAAAAACAAATTTTTAAGTCTAAGTAGGGTGGAAGGTTGCTGTCGCTAAGTAACTTGTTAGCAAGAATAGGAAGGATTTTTAGGCTTGTCAGATGGTGAAGCCTTCCAGTGAGAAGAATGCTCAGATCTAGGAAACTTGTGAGACATTTTATTGCATTCCCACCCCTCCCCATTTTTCTTTTTTCAGGAGTTTATTTTGTTCTGTAATAAAAAAAAAAAAAAAAAGCTCAGTTGTACTTTTGATGTGTAATATCAGCTGTTTAAAATGAGATTGTTGTAATACAGTGCGAATTTTGGATGCATTGGAATACATAAGGATCATCTTTCCATGCTCTAGGAACTTGAGCCTGAAAAGTTTGAATTTTTTTTTTCTTTAAGTGGGTATTATTGTTACTGTCTGAGCTTCTTTTTCTTTACGATAAAAAGTATTTCTTTTACTAGCTGTTTCAGAAGGTGCAGTTTATTTTCTACTCTCTACTATAATTTTACCTTTTTAGGATTTATGCTTTTGCATAAAACATACATATTTGGTCAAATGCTGTATGTGGAACAGGACAAATGGCAAATAAATGCTTTGCCCTAGTTAGCACTGCCCTCTAGGGGCTGAGGAAAATACTGTTATTTATTTATTTATTTATTTATTTTAAAGCTAACAATTGTGGATGTTGGAAGCAAAAACTCCTTTTTTTTTTTTTTTTTTTTTTTTTTTTTTTTTTTTTATCAAGAAGTTAGTCTTAAGTTTAAGCAAAAAAAAAAAAAAGTCTAGGAATCAGGGATTTACTTAAATTCTGTCCTGTGGTAGATGGATGTAGTGGATATAAATATTCTAATGAAAAGTAAAATCTCATGCCTGATGAAGCCATTTGAAGAAGAAGAAAAGGCAGTTTACTGCAAAATGAAAAATTGCAGTGAATTAACAATGCTGCTAACGTGTATAGAAATGACTCAGATTTGCAAGCATCCAAAATGAATATTAGTGCTACTCCACGTCTGCTTTTACTTAGCATTTTTCCCTGTCTTTTTAAAGAATTACAGAGCTGATGGGGTATGAGCCAGAGGAACTCTTGGGTCGCTCAATTTATGAGTATTACCATGCACTGGATTCCGATCATCTGACCAAAACGCACCATGATAGTAAGTATGAAGATGTATTTAAAACTCTCCAACTTGTAGGGATGAGATTGAGCACTGGGAGAGCAATAGAATAAAGAAGGCTTTCTTGTAATTGCAGATACTAATCTGCAGTGAGTGCTTTTCTTGAAAATCCTGTTTGTTTTGCCTGTCTGTAATTAAAGCTGATGTCCTTTATGCTTGTAGTGTTCACGAAAGGGCAGGTGACAACAGGACAGTACAGAATGCTTGCTAAACAAGGTGGCTACGTCTGGGTTGAAACGCAAGCGACTGTTATATACAACACTAAGAACTCTCAGCCACAGTGCATAGTATGTGTAAACTACGTGTTGAGGTAA